>JAMPIV010000585.1:0-600000 GCA_024509875.1 Oreohelix idahoensis
TCCAGCTCTTTGAGTCAAATAAGAAATAAAGCAAACATATTTTAAAAGCCCTGTACTTGTTAAGATGGTAAAACTTTAAGCCAGATATATCACATGAATAATAAAGGAAAGAAATAAAGACTCACCTGTACAAGTATGCCAGATCTTCTGAAATGCTTGACAGCAAGTTTGTATGAAGATCCAACAGAAGAAGGGAACCAAATGTGTCAAAACGCTCTTCAGGGAATTTTGGAATCTGATTGTTTCTGAAGTTTAAGTACACCAGGTGATTCATTCTCCTGAAGTGCTGAGGCAACTCCGTGATAAAGTTGAAAGACATATTGAGGTAGCGCATCTTGTTGCACTGTAAATGGCAGAGAAGGCTACTTTGTGCAGAAGCTCTTAAAGTTTAAAATACTGATGTAAACATAACAAATAATTTTAATTCAATGTGAATACAGAAAAGTGTCTATTTAGCCAATACTGACTTCTAGCACTAAATAACAATGGTGAAGCAGAAAATAACAGCTGAATGACCTGGAAGCAAATCCCAGGGCACTCTTCTTTGATAAAAGACTCATATTTTGCTAAGTCATTGAAGCAGTCATGTAATGTAGAGTCAAATAAACTCTGCTACTCTCAAGTATCTGTTTGATCTTGGCTGGAAGACTACAAAAAATGATCTATAACTGCAATACTAACTACACCTAGCCTGAGTCTACAAGACACTGGGAAGGCACTAGCAATATATGTAAGTTACTTATGGAGGACAATGTAAGTGCTGTATTTGTGTCGTAGCATAGTTCTGCCTTAAGCGCTCTGCATGACATCATTGACGATTAGTGTAGTAGCCTTGATACCAGAGTATTGGAAGGTGGGTTGTGGTTTTTTTATTAGTAATCGCCATTACTTTGGGACGCGAGTGGTATTGACACAAAAACATAAAAATTGACATCTTTGTTCCCATGGGTCCATATTTTAACAACTAGAAGACTTACCATCTAATGCCCAACCAGAGAAGTCATCTCCTACATCAAGAAATGTCTGATCAACTACTGAACATAAAAATAGCACACAGTCTGTATTGGAACTACGACTAACAACTTGTTAATGGCCTAGTCTATAACAAGTAGCTGAAGCCCAACACAACAAGAGTTATGAGATGAAAAAGAAATCTAAATGACTGAGATTATGGCCAGTCATTATTTATTTATGAAGGCGAAAATGGTGAAAACCAAGTAAGTAGGAAGACTTAGCTTCCAGTTTCATTTGTTTGGAACATCATTCGCTTACTGTACTTATGATTATATGGTAGCCTCAGGCTAAAGACTTAGTCGCAAATCGTATATTGTTCTAAAAAGAAATGAACCAGACAAAGGTAGACAGTATAAGGTCAATTCGATGAAAAAAGAAAGTAATATGAAAATTCAAGTTTTACGATCGTGCATATGGCTAAGCTGATAAAAGAGGACAAGAACTATAACACTGAATGCAATACAAGCGACTGCCACACCACGAATAATAGAAGAAAGTTCACGAAAATCATCTTCACCCCACGTTTTTGTATTGAAATGGAAGCATCATGAGATTAAAATTGATGAAAGAAATCGTACTTGAAAATAAAACATAAGAATCCTCAGGCTTGTGTTGATTGCCTGCCTTTTTCTTCAAAGTTGCTGTTTCAATAAATGTGGAATTTTTTGCCTTAAACGTTGAAACTTCGTATCGTACGGTCGATCTTGAATTGTTATTGAAATTGTCAGCACGTCACATTTATGTTCATGTTTCTAAGAAGATAGAGTTGGAAAGCCATGCTCTGTTTTATTTAAACTTCTGATTTAGTGATCATATACACACACGCAGTACAACCTTCATTCTACTACCACTTACTATCGGCCCCAGACATTAGCGAGAAGCAGGTCTAAAAATGAAGGTGCAGTGGCCTTGGCATCTGTAAATACTTAAAGGTATAAAACAGCGACTGCCACATTAGCATGTCAGACAAAACACTGTCACAGACTAAATCAAACCAAACAAAACACAAGTACTACAAAACAGAAATACTTTTAAAATAATAACAGCTGCCCTTAATTATGATTACTGACACATGAGAAAACTAGAATGACAACAGTGTTATTGTTATTGTTGGAACTTCTCAGAACAGCAAAGCACCGTCTACTGGGCACATTGTGAGCTGTTCAACACTCAGCAGTTAGGTTTTATCCTCTTTAATACTAAAATGTGAAGAGGTAGTAGGTTGACAGAACTAATCAAAATGTAGAGAAAACAATTCAAATGAGAATAAAAAAATAGATCTGTTCAATTTTACCTTTCTATTTGATGTCACTGCCCAGCATACATGACTGTCATTTAGAAAGAACAGAGGTTACTGAATGAACTTGCTTTTTTTTTTTTAAGGACTGTCTTCATTGCACACAGACAACTCCATCAGTGCTCTGATCACAGAAAGATAATTTTCAGCACAGTTCATGAACTCCATTGCAGCGGCACGGATACTAATGTGTGTATATCACATTCTATAAATATTTTTGTGGTGGGTAAGTTTCCCAATTTTTAAATTTCACCAGGGCAGTGGCCATACGGCCTACTCTTTATGATTTCCAACAGCCTAGGGGTTTTAACGTGTGCAACTTGCACACGGGACCTCCTATTTTTTCACCCTTATTTGAGAAAGCTAGGCAACCGATCTCACTACCCAGGAGATCAGGGTGGAGTATGACACATTAGGAACCTTGGTTCGGAAAAAAAATTTCCATCAATTATATTCCCTGTACTGGGAGCGAACCCTGTACCTTTAGAATTAGAGGCGGGCACCATACTTCTTAGCCACTCCAAACTTGATTTCAAAACAGTAAATGTTCATATTTATCTAAAGAGCTGCAGACAAGGTGGGCACACTGGCAGGCTGCTGAAAACTCTTAACAAGAGTATTTTTGAAAGAAGTTAGAACCTCTCATGAAGATGAATTTTGTCAGACATATGCATGTTTGAAATGCAGAAAAAAAAAAAGAAGTGAAAAAAAATAATTCTGGATCAGCCTGCTTTCACAACAGCAATTATTCACAATTATCTAAAGCACTGCAGTCAGGGTGCCAGACTTCTGAAAACTCATGATAAGAGGGTCTCAAAAGATGTTCGACTCTTTTCTAAGGATAAAAGTGAATTGCATGTCAGTAACTGAATATGAGTGCTGAAAAAAAAGTTTAAGTAATTAAATGACAAGGAGATTTTTGATCCATCACCTTTAGAATGGATTCCAGCACATGTTGACGTAGTAGAAAACAAACTTGCTGACAGGGAAGCCAAGCAGGAAAGAAATAGCACTACAAAAATTGAAACAGAGTTAGGTAGATTCAAAATCAAGAGTCTAATAGCAAATACTACATCCAAAGAATGGAGAAAAGAATAAGACAAGAGCACAAAAGGAAGGCAAGCATATCAGTTACTTAACAAAATACCAAATAAAACACGCCAAATGCAAGATGAACTAACAATACCAGTAAATAAAAAACTACTCTGGCTCAAATTGAGAACCTGCTACTTTAGAACAGAGGAACCCATCTGTGAAGAATCTAATGAACCTTATGCAATTAAACACTTCTTGCTGAATGCAAGAAATATGAGAAACACAGATAAAACATACACAGTTACTGCAAAAAAGAACTAAAGGTCATCATCATGTGAAGTATTCTTTCCAGAATTTTGTCTCCATTACAGCTGCTCTGAACGCATCACGATTCTGGGCAAGTCAACCTGCATCAGCCAAAGACAAGTTCAGACTCTCTGTGATGTCCTGGGTCCACCGTCGTCTAGGTCGACCCCTTCCCCTTTTTCCAGGGACCATGCCTTCCATCACTGTTTTTTCCTGACTATTATGTCTTTTTATATGACCGAAAAATTTCAGCTTCCTTATTGCGATGGTATTTAGGAGCCAATGTTCCTGTACGTTTAGTGAGTGCAGTACTTCTCTGTTGGTCTTTTTTTTCTGTCCAGGGTATTCTCAACATCCTTCTGTAGCATTTCATTTCGAATGATGTAATCTTTTTTGCAACTGTTTTATTGAGTGTCCAAGTCTCGCAGCCGTATGTTGCTACTGGGAATATACATGCTCTGATCAGTTGTAACTTTGTTTCTTTGCTTGTGCCTTGCCATAGGTTTTTCATCTGTATTAGTTTATGTGAAGCAATTGCAAGTCTTCTTTTAATTTCTACTGCACAGTCGCCAGAGCTGTTGATGATTGATCCTAAGTATTCGAATTCATTAACACTTTCCAGTTCTTCGTTATCAATTTCAATTTCTGGTTTGGTCTTTACTTTGTCTGTTGTCAATACTTTGGTCTTCTTGGTGTTTAGGTATAGATTCTGGGCCTCGCTGTGTTTTTTGGTGGACAGAATTAATTGTTCAAGTCCTTCTGGGTTGGTCGATAGGAGGACTGTGTCGTCAGCATATCTGATTTCCGGGATCTGGTACCCGCCGATGTTAAATGAGTCAAACTCTGTGTGTTCTTGGTCATCTCTTACGTTTCTCATGATATTCTCGGCATAAATGTTAAATAGGTAAGGGGAAAGGGTACAGCCTTGTCTTACTCCTTTCTGTACTTCAAACCATTCTGATGTTTCCTCCTCTATTCTTACGGCAGCCTGTTGTTCTTGGTACAGCAGTGCGATGAGTTGTATAAGGTGGTTTGGAAATCCCATATCTTTCATAATAGCCCATAATTGCTGATGTTGTACACAATCAAAAGCTACTAAAGGTAGAAAATTTAATTGGCACCAAGTCCTCACAAGTACTACAAAAATTAGTAAAGTAATATATCACAAAAACAAAAGCCATTATTCAAAAGACAACATGATTAAAGGAATAAATATTTGGCATGTTAACTGCTAATTTTCATACATTAACTACAGTAACAAAGCACTATCATATAAGAATTAATCTAGCACAGTACAAAAAGTACGCACAATAAGGAAATATGTAACACTAAAAGAGGCCCTCCTGATATAACCAATACATTCATGCATGTGGATAATGGTTGAAAGGTGTACTACTTTTCAGCAACGCCATGGAGCCCAGGCCTTCAACAAATACACTAAAAGCCTTTCTGTTCTGTGCCATCTGTTCAAGGTCTTTCTTATTCCTGTCAAGTCTGTCTCCAGTTCCCTTCTCTAAGTGTTATTTAGTTTCCCTCTTTTGTGACAGTGTGGTGGGTCACGGTACCAATTTTATAGTATATAGATGTGACAGTGAGCTAGTCACAGCTCCACTTAATAGTACTTATATATGTGACTGCTTCTTTCTATCTAGCAAGTTAGTTACTAGCCGTCCGCTAGAGATGTTTATTCTTGTAGAGATACGTCAGGTTCGTTCGTCTCTCGATAGTTGTTATAAGGTGCTGAAGTGGTGTACTAACTAACAGAGTTGTAACTTTGAATTCAACTCGACAAAAATCTGAATAACTCAGTCGAGTCAAATAACAGAGTTTATTTACAGAATACATAATAAACAAATGCAGCTGGAATCAAATCAGTTTCTTTCATTTTTGAAGGTAGTTTTCTGCATGTTTCCGTATTTTCCTTATCTCTCTCCGTAATCGTGTGAGATACAATAAAATCCTGAGTGGTTCACGACCTAGGTTACTTTGACCTTCGCTTTCATAACATTCAGTAAAAGTAGTGAGCCTTTTTATTTTCAATACGTAAGTATGATATTCTCTTCATCTTCTCAACTTTCAAGTGATTTATTGCTGTTTCTTGGTTTTCTTCCCTTAATATACTGTTCAAAAAAAGAAACGCAACATTATTGCAGTAGTAATGGACACCAAATTTCAAACTTGTACCAAAATTTAATTTTATGGAATTAATGTTTCAATCTTGGCATGAAGAAACTTTCAGACTTTAACAATGAAATGATGTTCATTAAATTTGGTTTGGACTTTTATTCTTTGCGACTGATGCCTCCGTTTCAGTAAGGTGTATGGCCTCCTCTGGCCTCTATCAGAGAACAACATCTCCTTGACATGGATCCGATTAGCCGTTGGATCTGTTGTTGTGGGATGGCTGCCCACTCTTCCCGCAGTGGAAGAGACAACTGTCGGAGATTGGCTGGAGCCACGTCTCGCTGGCGGAGTCGTCTGTCGAGTTCATCCTATAAGTGTTCTATGGGGTTCATGTCTGATGACATGGCTGGCCACGGAATGGTCTGGACGTTGTTGTCAGCGATGAACTGGGTGGTGAGTTGTGCCACATGAGGTCGAGTGTTATCCTGCTGAAAAATCGACCCTCGTGCAGCCAGAAGTGGAAGGACGTGAGGACGAAGAATTTCAGCGACGTATCGTTGGGCATTCAGGCGTCCTTCAATTTGCACCAGGTCACTTCTTCCCATGAAGTTGATCGCCCCCCACATCAGTACACCTCCACCACCATGTGGAGGAGCCTCATCAACGCTGTTCTGGGCGTAGCGCTCATGGACTCTGCGGTAAACTCTTCTCCGTCTATCGTGTCGCTGGAGCACAAAAAATGATTCATCACTAAACCAAACACGTCTCGAGTCATTCCCAACGGTCCATTGACGATGCTGGTTCGCCCACTGCAGTCAGTTCTGGCGATGCCGATCCGTAAGAACAGGACCTCTGTAGGGTCTTTTAGCCCAAAGACCAGAGTCGTGCAGCCGGTTCCTGACCGTTTGATCTGAAATTCGACGAGCTGCTGACATTGACTGGACTGTGGAGGACGCAGATGCAGGTCGATTCCTGAGGTGACGCAGCCGTATGAAGCGGTCTTCGGCAGGAGTTGTGACTCTGGGTCTTCCACTGCGCGGCCGGTCTGCCACTGAGCCAGTTTCTTGAAATCGCCTCCAAAGGCGACTAATAGTGCTTCTAACCACATTTAATTGTATGGCCACTACACTTTGTGACTGTCCAGTCTGTAAACGTCCAATGATCATGAGTCGTTGTTCTGTAGTGAGATGAGCCATACTTGCGCATTAAATTTTCAACTGAATTTATTCGAAGAGGGTCAATCTTTTATAAGCATTCAATAATATGGTCAGAGAGTTTTGTGTTCAGTAAGTTTCACGGGATTCTCATGAACCTGTCACGAGTTATTGTCAAAAATGTTGTTTTGACCTTGACCTCTTTCATGACCTCACGAATCATGAGGTGAGTACAATTCAGGTAATCACGAGAAGTCAATGACCAGATTGACACAGTCGATAGGTTGACTGATGTCCAATCAGTGAATATCTTTTATAAAAGTAACACCAAAAAAGTTGCGTTTCTTTTTTTGAACAGTATATAATCAATTCTAGCTGGGGACTGAAAGAAATCGAGATGTACTTACTTGAGTTATTGCTCAAACATGGCTTCTCAACAACTCACAGGTACAAAACACAACCATCGCCGAGGCCTTCTATCTGGAACTCTCCTTTAAGATTTTAACTTTTAGTTAGATTGACGGTGTTGTGAGTCCGTCACCGTCGATGATTTCGATTGGTGCTACTCAAAATGTATGAACTTATCTCATTGGCACAGATAATGCTTGGGTATTAGGCCTCAGTCACACTTTTTCTCTTACTTTTGAAGTAGGAACTGCCTTGTAAAGCTATTAGCTGGTTTTCTTAGTGTTTTTTTTTTAACCAACATCAGAGTCTTCTCTTTACATCTTTTCCCACTTGTATCTGTCTGATTCTGTCCATCAGTTCCAAATAAGCTATCTTGTCAAAATCTATCCTGAGCTAGCAGTGTACAAAAATTCCAGGTGCCATATCTGGAGATTTTCTTATAACAAAAAGAATAAAGTAAGTCAACAACCCAGACTCCTTTCTTTGGGTTGCTTCATGCACCTCCTTACCACATGGCTTTCCTGGATTAGATGACTCAACTGATTTGTTTTATTAGTTTTGGTTGACTTGTTCATTTTGTTGGTGCAGTTTTTCTTTGGCTTGAAATTTCTACATGAGTAGGTGGCCTGCCTCATGCCCAACCCTCCTTAGTTGCTTTCTACAATATTCCAGCAGATTAAAGTGTTACTATTCTTTGCTCCCCTTTCAAGCCCCAGTAACACACAGGTGACAACTCAATGTAAGTCTGCTTTTCTGTGTCTTAAAAGTGTGATGTAACAGTGCATATCAAAAGTTTTCTTAGATCTCATAAATAATGTTAAATAAGGTTGCTTAACTATAAAATACATTTAGTTGTTGTCATTTTTATTATGCTTTATTTTTATTTCATGGATAATTAAGCTGAGACACTTTCTTTTAGGTTCTCTAGAAGCTCCAACAAAAGAAGTGTTCTATTTGGTATTTTCAATTTCTGTATTTTCTTTCTTGTTTCCTGGCGATGACTCACTTCCATATGACAAAATTGGCTGTATGTAAGATTGAAGAACTCTCTTTCTAACTTCCACTGATACAGTTTTTTTTTGTATAAAATACTTTACATTTTATTGTCTCATGGGCTTTGCACAGTGCCACAGCCATACCCAGTTCACTGTAGAATGTGTCATTTTTTTTCTTCTGTTTGTTTTTTCATACATTTTTGTGAAAATGCACAATGACGTCTTAAAACACCCTTGACTTCAAACAATGTTTATATCTATATGGAGGGAGCCGTGCTGGTGTAATGGTTACAACGTTGTACTGGCGACCAGGTTTTCAAGGTTCAAGCCCGGGCGTCGGCGCTTGAAGGAGTGTCAACGACCGGGATTTTGACTGAATAATCTGAACGGCTCCTGAGATAAACCCTCTGTGGATGGGAAGAAGCGAAGCTCCTGACCGGGTTGGAAGGAAAGTCCTCAGATTCCCCAGCCTCGCAATGACATGTCATTGGGCCGAAGGGCTGAAAGCCCAAGTGCCGCTGGTTAAGAAGAAAAAAAAAAAAAATATCTATATGGAAAGATGAAAACAGACATTAAATTACACCAAGCTAATATTCATCATCATCATGTGCCCTGCAGCTAAAAATTGATTTTTTTTTTTGAGTGAATGAGCAATCTGCCATCAAATAACACTTGAATGACTACATACCTTGTACAATGTTCATTTCAATGAAGAAAAAACAAAACACAACACTAAAGCATACCAAGTTCACATTTATCATCACCACATGCCAATCTGACAAGTACATTTTTTGCATAAACAACCACTGACTGCAAATTAACATTCCCCAGAATTTTCACTAACTTCCAGCTCCCAAAGGAGAAAAGGCCTTCAACAAATTCATGCCAAACTTTCCTGTCCTGTGCCATCAATTCATCTTTTCATGTCTTCTTTACACCTTTAACATCTGTCTGGACTTTCTCACTGACTCTAAACAGTGCTTTAAGGCATGTGTGAAATGAAAAAGACAAAGTACACTACAGGAGTCGAACAAACAAATGAGCTTTATTTTCAAAGGGTTAAGAACTGGGCATGCAGGCCATCTTACATTCTGCTCTTCCTCTCTCTGTCATCTTGCATATTGTATCCTTTCAATCGCACATGTGTTTTGAGCATTATTTAAGCATGCAACATTATCACGGTAAAATAATAGCATACATTTATAATATCCAATCATAATCAGATTTAAGTATGTTTTTAAAACAAAAAACCCCCCCAAAACATTTTTTAAAAAACCAAAAAAGACAAACAAACAAAATCCAAACCATCCATACAGTAAATTAGACAATCACTTGAAACATAATCAGATTATGGTGGCATATAATAAGAACTTGTGAAATATTGGAAATCTGCTGTTGAATGACCAAGGACTTCGTGTTTTCAGCATATGTGGAACATTTTACCAGAGGTGAGCGGCTTTGAGTCCCAAGCAGATACTGCCACAGGGAGTAAATTGTTAACGCCTCCACTATATGAGATTTAGCTTTATGAAATGGGTAACTAAATTCCTTCCTCACTATCTTGCCTTCCCTAACTCAAGAGCAGAATCAGATAGACACGACGGATAAGAAAAAAACTTAATTTTCCAAGGGTTGAGAATTGGGTGTATAGGCTCGTCTTGCATTTTGCCCTTCCTCTTGCTCATCTTTTATTACTATTTATCCAGACATTCTTCAACATACTTAAAGTACTAATTTAATGGCAATGCAACATTATAAGTAGTATAACAGCATACATTTACAGTATCTGATTACAGTTAAGAAGTAAAGTATATTAAAATGAAAAACTAGATCATCAGACCCTCCATACAGTATATTAGAGTAAAGCATGCATGATATGCTCAGTCAATCAACAGCCACAGACTGCAATCAGTGATGTGTTTACAACCCAACTAACATTCAATCACCAGTCACTGAAGCATGTACAAGTCAATCAAACAACATTCAACAGCTGCTGTCAGTGAAGCCTGTAACAAAAACAGCACCAACCTTAGTGAGTGTGACTGGAATGCCAATTATGGAATTCCTGGATAAATCCAAGTGCTGCAGGTGGTGCAATAAGTCTATGACCATTGGTATCTCCTGTATGTCATTTAGGTGGGCGTCTAGGTGCTCTATGTTCCTACACTTTTTAAACAGATCCTCAGGAAGAGTGGAAATCTGTAAGATATGATATGATGTTCAAGTAAAAGTCATGGCACTGTCATGTGGAACTTATAAATGTAACAAGGAAAAACATACTTGAATTTTCTACAAACACTTCTATAAGAGAGGTAGGAATATTAAGCATAACACCAAAATTTTGAAGTTCAGCAAATTTATATATTTTTTCCCCCTTAGCGGTTAAATTAACTTTAGTTAGTCATCATTATTTTCAACTATGCTCCTTAAGGAGCACTGAATTAACACTACAGCTGGTTCTCTTGCAAGAAACCTGCACCAAGCAGCCATATGCTATGGTACCTGTGGTTTATGTGATTTGTTTTACATAATGAGATTGCCAGCCTCATGTACAACCTCACATTAGTCACCATGTAAACCCTCAAATTAGTCACCATGTACAACCTCACATGAGTCACCATGTACAACCTCACATTAGTCACCATGTACAACCTCACATTAGTCACCATGTACAACCTCACATTAGCCACCATGTACAACCTCACATTAGTCACCATGTACAACCTCACATTAGTCACCATGTACAACCTCACATTAGCCACCATGTACAACCTCACATTAGCCACCATGTACAACCTCACATTAGCCACCATGTACAACCTCACATTAGCCACCATGTACAACCTCACATTAGCCACCATGTACAACCTCTGCCTGAGTGTGCAGTAGTCATATTCTTTCTATGTCTTGTCTGAGACCCCCAGGACCCTTCCACCACACTATATTTTCTACTTATCACTATCATAACATGTTCTTCCCATTTTACTACCATGGTATTTTCTTCATATCTTAATAACACAATATTTTATTTTTATTTGCTACTAAAATGTTTTATTTATTTCTCCTTTTTTTTGCTCCATACAGAGCATAGAGCTACAATTGTAGCTATCCCCCAATAACCAAAAAAAAACTTTATAAGCTGTTGCACTTGTTTCAGTTTAACACATTAACTACCGAATTGAAAAACACACTGTGGCTGAATAAAATTTTTTTCCCATTTTCATCCTGTAGGTGTTTGCACAAAGTAAGCTGTAGTTTTCGTAATTGTTTACAGATTTTTATGAATTACACGCCAATTTAAAGATAAATGAATGTACTATTACAATAAGTACCATTTGTAACTCTAATAGAGGTTGTTGCTATTTAACGGCCCTCTGATGGCCGAGGATTTGCAATATTTTCACAATTATAACTGCTTGCGCCCCATCTCTATCAAAATCACTATTTCAATCAATGTGCACACTGTTTTCACTCTTGTCCTCGTCGCTAGATCTATCAGTCAATTGTTGAAACAAGTTTCTAGCCTATTCAGCTGTTAGACGAGATGTACACGCACTTTTTGTGGTCCTATCACTAGTTGCCATGGTAAACAGTTTTACACGATTTGGTAACTAACCCAAAACGCTGAAAAATATGAACATATCAATTTTCCAGCGTTCTACAACAACCATGCTTTGGGAATTTGTTTTCCGGTGGCAACTTAAAATCTCGAACCAGATCAGAAAGTGTTTCAGTACATTTTTCATTTATTTTATTACTAAAATTAGATCGACGCTCTGAGCGGCTCGCGGTCCAAATGATAGGATTTCAAAAGCCGGTGCCACCGGCTCGCGATAGTTAATGTGTTAAAAACTTTTTTTTTTTTTTAAATTTCACTAACCCAATACTTTCTTCACATAACAATCTTCATACCTTACATTTTGCTACTACAAGGGTATTCAGAAATCTTAACTGTAAGATGCTGTCTGGGAATCCATGTAGTATAATATTGGATAAGTTCAAACTGGTTATCCTCCTTGCATGCTCTTTTTTCGCCATGGTTGCAATAATAGACTTGGGGCCATCAATGACGATTGGATTCTCACTCATGTTAAATATCTGGAACAATTTATGTTATTAATAAATGTAATATTTTCTTCTTTTATTCACAAATACAATGCTAGGACAACTCAAGCCTTGAAGTTTTATGGTTTACAATCTCAAGCATGCTCTGTAAAGTTCCTGGGGGGAGGTCTCTGATGTGATAAAGAAAGAATAGAACTAATGCACCCTCAGGGATGTTAAACTAGGCAACTAATTTGCCCACCCCCTGCAGACCCAAGTAGAACAGTCCCAACTAAGATGGTTTGGCCATGTCTGCAGAATGGGAGAAGATCGGCTACCATGACAAGCATGGGAAACAAAGAGCCAAGGATCCAGACCCTCAGGATGACCCAGAGTCCGCTGGGAGGACAACATTAGACAATCTTTGAAGGACCGAGGACTAGAATGGAACCAGGCCAGGAGGAAGACAGCCAATAGGATAGTCTGGCACTCTCTCTTCCAAACCTCTACACCTCACGGTAGAAGGGGAACAACTAAGTAAGTAAGTAAGTAAGCAACTAATTTGACGTTGTGCATGAGGATAGCAAACCTTATCACATACAACAATGTGATACAGAAACCACAGCTGCAAGAACATATGATGTGCAGGCTTCCTACAAGGAGACCAGCAACCGTACTGGCTACATGCTCCACAGGGAACAACATGGAAAAGGATAATGATGAATCTAAAGCAATGAATTGTAATCTGGTGTGCTGTCCATGATTGCACAAAATAAGTTCTCATCAAATATAGGGACACTGATAGAGGGGTTATAACAAAAACAGTCTTAAGGTGAGAACAATAAATATGCCAGAAAATGTAGTCAAAAATTACACTTGGTTGAAACAGGTGGGCTTGGTAAACATTAAAGTTAGTTGCTTATCCTTTACAGGACGTGGCAATCAACCCCAGCTTTTATTGGCTGTTTGTGATTTTTCTAGGCAATTTTTTCATTCAGTAGTTTGCCATTGCTTTCTGAACGGTACAGACCTTATTCCATTGTTAAAAATCCACACAAAGCGATCTGCTACCAAACCGCCTGCAGCAGGTTTCGAACCTGGTATATCTGGATTATGAAACTGCGTTCATATCCATTAGGCCACAGACGCCGACTGGTAAACATTACATTATTAAAATAAGTAAAGAGTCAAAATATCAAGACAGCATGTTCACAGAGGATGATAGAATAGATACAGAAATAGAACTAAGATGTCAGAAGGTTTACCAACTGAAAACCTGCATAAGCACATACTTATTTCCATGAAGGCAAAGTGACAACTGAACACTGGCATTTTCACATGAACTATTTGTCATCAGTGGCAAATATGGTCACTTTCTAAGGCAGCGGTTTTCAACCTTTTTGAGTCCATGGCTCCCCTGACCAACAACATTCTTTCTGCGGCTCCCCTGTGGGATAACTAGTAAAAACTCTAGTTTTTTGGTCTACCTCTGCCTCTCTTTCCCCGTGGATTCCAGAACAAGGACTGCCTTGTAATGCTATCATCAGGTGTCCTCAATGTGTGCCCTATCCATCACCAGCGTCTTCTTCTCAACTCTTGTTCCACTGGCACTTGTCTGGTTCTTGTCATCAATTCCACATTTGTGACTTTGTCATACCATTTCAGTCCTTCTATTCTACGCAAGCACCCATTTATAAAAGTCTCAGAGCCATACAATAGGACTGACCTTGACATCTGAGTTGAAGATTCTTATTTTCATGTTGGACTTGATTTCTCTTGTTCTCCATGTTTCCCAATGCAATGAAAGCTCCTCTTGCTTTTTGTATTCTTATTTTGATATCACTGCCTGTCCCTCCAGCTTTGTCCATATTGCTGCCAAGATATGCGTACGATTCTACATCTTGTAGTGGTGTTTCTTCAATTTCAACCTTGTTATCATTTCTTGCATTTATTCTCATAATCTTTGTCTTTTCCCTGTGTATTTTCAGGCCCACTTGTTGTGACCTCTCATCTGGAATTTTCATTTTTTCTTGCATCTGATTATGGTTATGGGACAGAAGAGCCAAGTCATCCGCAAAATCCAGATCATCAAGCTGTTTAGTCAGATTCCACTTCTGTTGTGTGATTTTGATGTTTTCATAACCCAATCTATTGCTAGTAAGAAAAGAAATGGAGACAAGAGGCATCCCTGTGTCACTCCAATTCTAATCCTAAAAGGTTCTGTAAGTTGTCCTTCATGAAGAACTCTGCATGTCATGTCTTCATAGGTCTTCCTTATTAAGTTAATGATCTTCATGGGAACTCCATAATGCCTCATCAATTTCCAAAGTGATTCTGTCTCCACTGTCAAATGCCTTTTCATGGTCCACGAACCCGATGTATAGCGGTGAATTCCATTCCAGACTTTGTTCAACTATTATTCTCAATGTGGCTATCTGGTCTGTACAGGATCTGTTTTGTCAAAAACCTGCTTATTCATCTCACAGTTGTTTGTCTATGGACTCTTTTAATCTCTCAAGGATGATTCTGTTTAATACTTTTCCTGGCACTGATAGTATTCTTGTACATTATTCTTGTATAATTTGTGCACTCTTGTAAATTTCCCTTCTTAGGCAACTTGACCAGATAACCTTCCTTCCATTCTGCTGGTATTTCCTCTCTCTCCCAGACTTTGCCAAGTAGTTTGTATAATATCTCTGTAGAGGTATCAATATCTGTTTTCATGGCCTCTGCTGGAATGCCATCTGGACCAGTTGCTTTTCCATCTTTCAGAAGCTTTATGGCTTTCTTTATTTCTTCTCTACTTGGTCGTTTACAGCTGATTTGTAGCTCCTCTTCTGCTGGCTGGTTATCAATAAACAATACAAAAGAGAAAATAAAATGGACAAATACTAATATAAATAAAAATCAACAACTGCAAAAGACAATAGTTATTTAAATTAAATCGGAGCCGCGCTAGCGTAGTGGTTACAACACCGCTCTGGCGACCGGGTGATTCAGGATCAAACTCGGGCGACGGCATTTGAGGATTTTTCGTCGACCGGGATTTGGATTGGATTAACTCGAGACCTGGCAAGAACATTTGAAGGAGTGTCGTCGACCAGGGACTGGCGGCTCCTGAGCTGACCCAGCTCTAATGGGTACCTCCGAAAATGGCGAGTATCTGCCTGAATGGCGAGGGACACTTGTCTCTGTACAAGAAAATAGGATACTCATGTAAAAATCAATGTCAGGTTAGACATTAAAAATAACCTGAGATTTCGCCTCGAGTATTAGCGGGCGTACGAAAAAAAAAAAAAAGAAAACAAAAATTTAAATTAAATACAAAATTAGTAAATAAAATGACACTAAATACCCCAATTATAACCAATTTTCAGGTTGAACAGGGTAGACCAAGATGGAACCAGAAGAGGCAATAACGGTCAGCTGTTAAGTGCCCACTCTCCACCCATCACTTCTTCAAAACAACAACAACATTCCTTTGTTCTTTTATATTACTAAGCAATTTTCCATTCTTATCTTTTATGAGGCCATTTGCTTGCTTATATTTCCGTTAGCTTCTTTGTGTTGTTGTACAGGTCCCTCATATTTCCTTTGGCTGTAGCTTCCCCTGCTTCCCTTGCCAACTCTTCAATATACTTCCTCTTGTCTCTTTTGATGTTTCTTCTTACTTCTTTGTTTGCTTCTATGTTCACTTCATGATTGGCTTGGAGCTTCTGTTTGTGTTTTCTTGTTTTTCCTGTTTTCTATCTTGCTAATGGTTTCTGTTGTTATTCATGCTTTGTGCTGATGTTCTCTATTTCTCAGTACTTCTTCACATGTCTCATTCCATATATTTTTTACTTGTTATCAGTTGTCTTCCGTATCTGCTTCATCTTCCAGCTGTTGGAGTACTTGGTATTTGTTGGATATTGTGACTGAAAATGTTTCTCTTATTTCCAGATTTAAGCAGTATATAGCTGTAGACAACAGTATATGTTGAATATCTAAGAAAGAGCTGAAGAAAATCACCCAAAATTGAAATTAGTGGCAAGCAAAAGTTTCAGTTCTGTTCTATGTTCTGCATAGTACAAAAAGGATTGATAATGATATTTTGTTTAAAGTAGAACTGCTTTATTAATAATTAAAACTAAATGTTTTGAGTCACCAGTGCTTTTTTCTTGTCAGTGTTCCAAGACAATGCAAGCTTAAAACCACTCCAGCCCTGTTAGTGCTCTTCCCTCTTCAGTTAACACTACCAGATTTTTGCAGTAACAAACTGTATTCCTAAATTCACTCGCTTTAACATGTGTCATATATGGTCAGTGTAATTATCATAAACAGTCCAAGTAAAGTTTTTTAACATAAAATTGTATTGGTTATTATTTGAATATAAACTCGCATGATATATATGAGAGAGAGCAATTACAATAAGCTCATATACTGTCTCAGTATAAAAGATGAGAAAAAGGAAGGGCAGAATGTTAGATGGGCCTGCGAGCCCAATTCTCGCCCCCTTGAAAATAAAGTGTTTGTTTGTTCATTCTCTCATGTACAAACCTCTACGGTTTCAGGCAAATAGCTATCTACCAGCTTGTTTCCCTGGAAGTCTAACTCGTGAAGATGCTCCATAAAGTCTATAGTAGGAGGCAGACTGGTCACTTTGTTGTGTCCCAGACGAAGAACTTCAAGTGTCTGTATAAGTCTCACATCCTCTGGAATTGTAGTTACTCTAAAAAGAAAACCGAAACTCTTTGATAAAAATGTTCACATATTAATTACTCACATTAAAAACTTATGATATGTATTTTTCTTTGCTATGCATTAATTTGCTTTATTTCTTATTCAAGGTTCATGCTATGCCTTTGACAGGTCAATGATGCTGAATTGTATATAACTTTGTGGAAGAATAACACCACTATATCTGCCAAAACATGATGATTATGTCTATGAAATAAAATAAGTAATAAACATAACCAAATAATTTTTTCAGTCAATGATAATTGTGCCTTGGTATGTAAAAAAAACCAAGTTCTAGCCACCTATTATGGTTTGTGGCTATCTTTGTAGTGTCAACTCATTTCTTTTAAGCAGTGTGTCTTCAGTGTTCACATTTGGTCTCTGTTTCTCAAGATGGTATCTGGATCTTCTCTTTGAGCGTGACCAATCCAGTTCCAGTACCTCTAGTCTCTGAGACATGATAAACATGACTTCAGTTTGCTGTGGAAATGATCTGGTCAGAAACTGAGAGGATTTTTCTTAAGGTCATATCAGAATGATAACCTATTTTATGAAGAGAAACAGAAATGGTATATTCAAACATAATATGACCATACTTGTTATTTGTTAAGTCCAGGGTTCGAAGAATCTGATGTTTTCCTAGAGAATTTTCAATCACTTCAATCTCATTATTCGCTGCTAAAATATCTTTCAGTGAGGGAATCCTGCAGAAAAATAAATGTTCAAGAACTTATGCACCACAATGTGGTAATTATATTTTTGTTATGTAACTGATGTAGCAATGCTAACACTGATGATTGCCTTAGTGCTAACACTAATTATAGGTATCTTAACCTTTCTTCTTCTCCTTTGCCTTTCACCTCCCTGTGGAGCAGAGGTTTTATGGTAGTTTATACTCAGTCCTCCTGTCTGGCACAATCTGTTCAAGCTCATTCTACATTTTCTGTAGCCTTTTGCTACCTGTCTCAGTTTTTTTTCTCTATGTGCTCTTGGATCTTACTCTATTTCATCTACGAAAAACAATTCTTACAATTGAATGTGTTCATGAAATAGCTTACTTACTTACTAAGTCATTCCCCTTCTACCGTGAGGTGTAGAGGTTTGGAAGAGAGAGCGCCAGACTATCCTATCGGCTGTCTTCCTCCTGGCCTGGTTCCATTCTAGTCCTCGGTTCTTCAAAGATTGTCTAATGTTGTCCTCCCAGCGGACTCTGGGTCGTCCTGGTGGTCTGGATCCCTGGCTCTTTGTTTCCCATGCTTGTCGTGGTAGCCGAAGTGGTCGACCTGCTCCAGGACCTCTCCCAGCTTAATCTGATGTCTTCTTTCTTCTATCATATCACCATGGATTTTGTTTTAGAGCTGCTTATGACCATCCCTCTCTTCTCCAGCTCTTCCTTCCAGACTTGCAGGTTGGATTGGAGATTGCCTCTGATTTAGCAATCAGGGCAACATCATCAGCAAATGCCAGCTCTGAAATACATACCTGTCTCATCTTCCAGTACCCCACTGAATACTTTCTTGTTCTCTCCTTACATGCCTTGATAACATCGCCCATGAGGAGTATGAAAAGATAAGGTGACAGGATATCACCTTGTCTTACACCAGTGGTGGTCCTGAACTCTCCTGACTTATGGTTTGCTGTCCTCACATAATTTCTGCAAGACTTGTAGAAGCTCTGCATAGCATGAATCAGAGATGCTGGAATGTTCTTCCTTGCCAAACAGTCCCAAAGTTTGCTCCAGGAGACCCTGTCAAACGCCTTTTCCAGATCTATGAAACAAAGATGGATCTCACTCTTATACTCAAGGGCCTTTTCACTCAGCTGTCTGAGGTGAAGATTAGGTCTTGAGTACTTCGGTTTGCTCGGAATCCGCACTGGACCTCATCCAATTGTGGCTCAAGCTAGGCGTCAGAGTCTCTGCTCTAGGATTCTAGAGTAGATTTTACCAGGGACACTAAGAAGGGATATGTCTCTATGGTTTCCACATTATTGATTGTCACCCTTTTTGAAAATTGGTGTTATGATGGCAATCTCCCAATCCTTTGGTATGGTCTTGTTGCACGAAGCTGCCTGTAGGACCTTTAAGAGTAATAATAATGCTCCCATGTACTTAACCATTTCTGGTGTTATACCATCATGCCCTGCTGCTTTGCCCATCTTAATTTTCTCCAGTGCTGCCTTCAGTTCTTCCATCTTTATGTCATCTTCATCACCATTGGTTTCCTCTTCTGTGCTAGTGGTTATCATTTCTGATGCTTGACCTTGCTCACCATCAAGGAGTTCTGAGAAATATTCTTTCCATCTTTCCATTACTTCCTTCGGGGCAGTAAGCAATTTGCCTTGCTTGTCCTTTATAAATTTGAGAGGGCATTGTTTTTCCTTCCTCGTGTTCTTTAGGGTCTTATAGAACAATTTCTGGTTTTCTTGCGCATCTTTTTCTAGCTTTTCTCCAAATTCCTCCCAGGACTTCTGTTTTGCTGCTAGCACCTTGTTCTTTGCTTCTGTTCTGAGTATCACATATTCTCTATATTTCTCTATCTGTCCTGCTGTGTTTTTAGCTCCTAAGTATTGTTTCCATGCCATTTTCTTCTCTCTTATTTTCTCTTTGACTTCCTCTGTCCACCAAGGTGTCCTCTTTCTCTTGTTCTCAAGTCAGACTTCACCACATGCTTCTGCAGCAGCTGTCTTTATGATGTCCTTGAATTTAAGCCAGAGGTTTTCCAAGTCATCAGGTTGTTCTTCTGTGTTTCTCACCGCTGTAGCATAAGCCCCTGATATCTGGTCTTAATTTCTGGCTCTCTCAGCTTATAGGTCTTAATGCTCATTTCTCCCGTTTGTTTACTTGGTTTCTTGTGTGATGTTGGGCTGTTCCTAGGCTGAGCAACTCTTTCAGTTGTTCTTTTGATTGTAAGCAGGTAGTGATCACTTCCAATCTCTGGCCCCCTCCAGACTCTAGCATCCCGGACATATTTGAATGAGCTCCTCCTAACAATGGCATAGTCGATCACTGACTTCTCATTCTTTGTTGGTTCACATCTAGTGTATGCATGTATGCGCTTATGGGGGAACTTTGTGTTTGTAATGATCAGATTCTGCTCACTGCAGAATCTAAGGAGTCACTTTCCATTGTCATTGAGAGTATCTTCTCCATATCTTCCGATAACTCCACCCCATCTAGCATGGTCATTTCCAACTCTGGCATCAAAATCTCCGAGCATGATAATTTCATCTAGGCAGTCATCCACTGTCCTTTGAAGCAGCTCGAAGAATTCCTCCTTGACCTCTGCTCTCTCATCCTCATTTGGTCCATACACTATGACCAGGTTGACTATGGTTTCTCCTTCTTTTAGTTTTACAACCATAATGCGCTCCGAGACAAAATTCAATCCCTTGATACTATCTTTTTGGTTTTTGGCCACAATGCAACCCACTGTCGTATATTTTTGATAGGGTAATTAAGATCAATTTTGGCCCAGCCTGAATAGGACTAGAACAGGTGATAGCTCAGTGAGAGATCAGGTAAAGAAATAGATTTTTCACAAAATAAATGGTGAAAGGTAAAATCTGTCCCTGGATTTAAGAAATAATCAATCCAGCCTATCGATTACGACTGAGATTTGTAGATCAGACAGTTTCCCTATAAATATATATTCAACCACTCACTTCTATACACACACACAGATACGTGATGACAATTAGACGCACATACGTGAAAACTATATCTATGGAATTGGGATCTTTTGGGACAAGCTGACCGTCACATGTAAATAAAGTTTATGTAAATTTTATTTATCATAAAGAATACAACACAACAATATTTTTGAATATCAAAATCAAAATACGATGAACATAGGTTAATGAGTTAATTACAGAGTTAGACTCATAGGTTCAATCCTCCCTCCCTCTGTTAAGACAAGATCCCATTAGAGCAGAGTTATTAACCCCCAAAAGAGTCAAAGGTTTTTACGCTATGGTCTAAAATCCCCTCTACAGTAAAGAACAGAGTTATACGTTAATCTATTCTGAAGTGAAATAGAGGAGCAGCTTTAGAGCAAATACAAAATAAGTACATGGGTTATATCCAAATAGAATTATTCTTCTCACGCTTTCTCTTGCTCTGACAAACCTGTGATCACAAATTCAGTCTCTCTTACCTACAAAGGTGCTTTCACCACATCTGGAACAATTGCTAATGGCACCCACAGCCCATCCACGGTTGGTTGTTTGGCGAATCAAGCCCCAGTTTCTCCAACGACTAATTAATCAAATGTTGGGAAACGCTTGATTTACTCTGGTAAGTAGGATGCTGATAAAGGTCACTTCAATTTTTGTCCAGGTAGTAAAATAATTAAGAGATCTAAATGTCACAGTGTACGTTAGCTTGGAATCTTCAATCGTTACATCGAATGTCAGGTAAACAAATCGGTTCAGGATCAATCTTCTTCACAACACATGGTCGTTATACAGGTAATGTCAATGTTTGGATTGGTAGCCACAACAGGCTGAATGTTTATGAAATTGGGAAAAGAACTCTGGATATGCTATAAGTCCAGTTATCATTTATTCTTAATATTATTTGGGTTTGTACTCTGTCTCTTTCTGGGTGTACCACGAGACCAGACAAGTCACCTTGCAAAAACCCGATATTATATCAGAATGTTCTTTGATAAAGTTTATTTCCAGTTTCATATGGAATTGAAGCCGCTGGTAAGGTTTAGGGTTTGAACCAAATACTGTATAAGGAGAAAATACAAATACTTAACAGAATATAGTATATTTCACATAGTAGATAGTATTTTTGCCTTCGCATCCCTCACAAATAAAGACTGTTCACTTTACATCCTTTGGTGTACTGCACACTCTGCAGCATCCATCATTTTTGCTCTAACAATAACATGCTTCGAGCCCTGAAGTATTTCTATTGCATTTGACTTAATAGGGCGGCCAATTCTGGATCTCATCCTGTCATCTGCATCGGTCATCAAGTCAGCTGCTGCTTCTGTAAGCTGGTTAATTAAAATCAGCTTGAATTTTTTAAGTGACATTTTTGTGTTAGCGCCCTATGGTCGAGACAAAACATATAGAATATGTGCATTCTTGCAGCAAATCTCCACTATCCAGTGGTATATTTTATTCCACCATTTATTGCCTTTCCTTGTGTGGAGTCCATAATAACTCAACATCTGGTCAGCCTTATCACAACCATTCATGCTCATATTGTAGCTATGGATAGTGGATGGTTTGGTTTTTTGCCTGTGTGTAATGTCTTCAGCATTTCCATTTGAAGTGACTATTACCATAGGTTTTTTTGCCTTTTTATCCTTCCATGCAGTGCACACAAGTCTGTCATCTTTAGAGACCCAGTGCCGGCTTTCCATATGTTTCAAGGAAAGACCTTTAAGAGCAAGAGGAAAACCTTTTCTTTTGGTCTGGAGTGTCCCTGTGAAATAGAATGTGTGTTCAAGAAGGAAATCAACTAAAGCTCTGGTGGTGTAATACCTGTCAGCATAGATGTGGTATCCACTTCCAATACAGCTGAGGAGGGTATTGAAGATTTTAATGGCATTGCCACTGTCAGAATCATACTCTGGATTGTATGATGTATCTGCTCCATAGTAAGTGAGCAGATTCAGTACATATCCAGTGGCACTGTCTACCAATCCAAAACTTTGTATGTGACACTTTTTGGGCTTGGATGCATTAAACTGCTTATATCTCCAATGCCCCTTGAAACCAATAATCATTTCATCAATTGAAATGTTTTCAAATGGTATAAAGGCACTGTTGAAATTTGAGCATAGCATGTCCACAAAAGGCTCAATTTTGCTCTTTCCATCAGCATCTGCATCTCTCACATGAAGCATTGTGTGATATATAGCCTCAAATCTCAGTCTTTCAAACATTTTGATGTAGAAAGGTGTATACAAGCTTGGCTCTCTTGAAAAGTAGTCACATATGCTTGGTCTCTTATCCAATCCCATTGAATTAGTGACTGCAATGAATTTTAAAAATTCATGCCTATTTACAGGTTTCCAGTTGCTATGCACTGATTGTTTTTGAGCTGGGGTGTTCATCTGTACACGTCTCATGGCATATTCATTGATGCTTGTGATTATATATTCCATCACATCATTTCTGACAAGTGCCAAAAAGCAATCCAGTGGTGTTGATGTTTCATCAACATATTCTGGGTTTATACCTGGTGCTGTTTTCGTACCTTGTGGCTTGGGGATAAATCTAAAGTTGTTTGAAGTTTTAACCGTACTTCTACCATCATCAGCAACCTGTGACCAGTCATCTAGTGTTGTAAGCCTGGCTTTCTTACCTTTCGATGGGCCAGGCTGGGGCAACGCCCTCTCGTCACCTGAATCTGAAGTGTCTGACATTCCTGCATGACTTCCATCATCTGATAAAAAAAACTATCAGAGTCCATCAAATCATCTTCACTCTCCATTATATTTTCAAGTAATCTTAATGCTTTAGACGCAGACATTCATCTAGAAGGCATAGAACTAATAGGAATATGACTTGCCTTAACACTATTGCCACACAAAAATGTTTCCACAAAATCGGATCACACACGACTAGCAAATAAATTTGATAGCAAAGAAATAACATGTGTGTACAGCTCGAAAGCTTCGATAAAATGATTGGACTAAACTAACAGAAGTTCCGGTAAGGTTTAGAAAACATGGATTTGATTACATGGTTAAGTTTCTACATTTATTAGCGAGAATTCTTTTGTCACGCTCAGAGCATTGCAAGGGCACAGTGTTGAATTTTGCGACGATCAGAGCGTTGGTCTGGAGTTTAAGAGTTAATGACTGTTTACCTGGTGCTAAAATCAATGATAGTTGTCTTAGCTGTTCTAATACTAATGTTAGTTATAGTTTTAAAGGTACTGGTCTAGAAAGCGGGCCCCGGAAGTTCAGGTTTTTGAAAACGCGAATCCGACTTTTTATTTCCTCATACGATACATATTTCGTTTACCATTTTGTAAATTGTGTTTCGTTTCGGAAAAAGTCTGGGGCCCGCTTTCTAGACCAGTACCGTTTTAAATTTAATGATAGTTCTGTTATTAGTGCTAATATCATGACAGCTATTTTAATGCTGAAATAAACAATTTTTTGCATATCTAAAGGAACATGCCACCATGGCAACTGGATTTTTTATGTTGCTTTTGCAGTGGTGGTTTCTGTATTAATTTGTTTTACATGAAGAGGTTGTTAGCCTAATGCATAACCCTCTTAGCCACTTTTCACAGCATATGAGTATGGTGCAGGGTACCATTCTTTGCTCTCTAATACTGGGCCAGAAATCCGCAAAGTTTAACCAACTGATATAAGTGGGCGTAACAATTTGGGTGCAAAATTCAAAGATCAGAACTTGCTGAAAAATGGTTATTATAGCCTAATACAGATATTCTTAAAAAGAAGTCTTGAGAATGATATGATAAAAAAGATGCTTAATGACACAAAGAAAAGAAAACTACGTATGAGAGAATATTCAACCACAAAGAAGAATCAGAAAATTGATAGCTGAAGATAAGACCAAGGGAAAGACAAGTAGAGAAGGACATTATATCAACCATCTTTGCTTTTTGTGATGAATAAAGCAGAAGCAAAGTTTCTCTATTTGCCTGTTATCTAATACTTTCTCATTTTGTAGTTAATATCTCAAAGGTTTGTCTTCATGTATACATAGGTCTTACTTCTCCACGTGCCCCAGTGGAAGCCTAGTTCAATGTTTGTCGTGGCAGCCCATCCCTTTTCATGCATGAAATGTCACTAGTCCATATCTATCGGTTTTGTCTGACTTTAATATTGATGTTTTTCTTGTTCCTATCAGTCCCAAGGTTTCTGTATTTCTTACCTTCTTACTAAAGTTACCTACATAATTATTTTTAGAACTATATCTACAAGTACTCTGAGTATGTCTTTTATTTTCTTATCTGTTTAGTGAAAGATACATTATATTGAAATTAACGACTAAACAGTGTACAATCAACCTTCTGTGAGTGGTAACTAAACAGTGTACAATCAACCTTCTGTGAGTGGTAAAGTCTTATGATGATTATGATAAATTAGATAGCATTCATGCTGTTAAGCAACCCTCACAATGTTACCTGTTAATTCTTCTGGGAAGAGCTTTAAGATAATTATCTGCCACATCTAGAAGGATGAGATTTTGGAGTTCATGAATATTCCTTGGCAGCTTTTCAATGTTGTTGTTAGACACTCTTAGCTCTTCCAGGGATTTCAGATTTAATAATATATCAATGTTTGCCAGTTTGTTATAGGAAAGATCAAGCCTCTGAGAATAAACATGTCATAACATTTAGCTTAAATCCAAGTAAACAGCTAATAAAAATCTCTAAAACTTGTAACAGAAAAAAAATTCCACATAGATCCCAAAAACAATATATATCCACAAAAGATGTTAACCTATAGCACTCTGTGCAGATCCTGAAACAAAAAAGAAAGCAATTAATTAGATTTTAAAAGTTAATTGAAATGGGCATCTTCTTTCGGTTCACTGATGACTCTTTGTCCTAAAATGTGAAAAGCTAATATTAACAGAAATGAATTTAAGAGAGATCAAACAGTAAGACACATTAAAAAAATTGGTGCCCACAAATATTTCATGTACTCTGGAAGAACAATATTTTTAAGCTAAAAAAAAAAAATGTAAAATAAATGTCAACTTAGTACAGATGAAAATACTTTTTAAAATACAATGTATGAATGAATCATAAGTATACCACCTTAATCATGTAAAGGCATTTGACTATTTACATCAAGCTGAGTGCAGTCCACGAGTACCGGCTCCCTTGGAAGCAGAGGCTAGTAATAAAATACTTCCACTCATTTAATCTGCCATTTTTACCACTCTCTAGTGTATCATACAACCTTCATGTTCTATTTTGTTTTTTCTCATATGTTCACTTACTTTTCTCCTCTTTCCAAGAGAAAGTCTGAATTAAAAAAAAGATCTATAAATATATATATTTTTTTGCCTCGTTCAACCTAGAAACAGGGTCTATTGGTTATATTATACACATGTCCAAAAGACTGTATGGTCTGAAAATCAGGAAGACTAAAGAGTTGTGCTAAGTATTACATTTCTCACAATATGTACAATCTGCTTCAATTTCTATGTGCATATTTATTATTCAAGGGGCTCTGGTTCCCAATTTCATTACCTCAACAAATTTCAGTCCCTTAATTTCTTCAGGCAGACGTTCAATTTCATTGTGTCCTAGATTCAGATCTTCCATCACCTTCATGCGACCAATAGTTTCTGGCAGGTCAGAGATGGCATTGTGGGAGGCATTTAAGATTGTTAAAGCACACGTCTGAGGAAAAAGAAAAGATAATATCTGTTTGTTTCCAATCAATAAGGGAATAGTAAAATACATGTATTTTCATGAAATTGTTGTTCTGGGAAGCAAGAACAGTTGTATAATGAGACAGCACAGCAGATAAATTATGCTAGTGTTACTACTTACAATTAATGAGTTGTGGCAGCCACTGTCACAGGGACAGATGTCAAGGCCAATGGGTCTTTGTTACCAGGCATGCTTGTCGCTTGTACCTGGGGCCGGGGAACGTGAATAGTGGCTAAAGGTTCATTTTCTGTCTAAAAGTATATTTGCTGTGAATTTCTAGATAGATTCATTTTCCATAATCTAATAAATTTCCCATAGACTAATCAGTGTTTCTTTAATTTGTATTCTCAACTTGTAAATTATCTTAATAAACTTCACATCAAATCTGACTGTCACATGTAAATGAGAATACAATCTTGAGTGCAAAAATTAACTGTATGATATCAATATGGCAAGAAAACGTGTAAGTCTTACACTGGAGAAGCCATCTTGAAGTTCGAGAAAGGTGTTGATTTTTCTTTTATTTTCACACAAAAGGCATTGATACTTTTCTTGTTTATCTTTTCTTTCTTTCTCTTATTTATTCGCATTCCAATAAAAGATGATGTGCGATCAACACGTCATCATTGACAGTCATGAAGCTGTTTGCAGACAGGTTATGTGTCAATGTAAATTTCCAATTAACATCTTATGTGAAACAATCTCTAGTCTCTTTTTTAAAATGATGGTACAAGCAATTTGAAATGTTTCACCGTGGCGGATATAAGCATTTGCATCAGTTCTAAATGATGTCTTCCACAAGGCTCGGCCCTAAGCTGCACTCTTTTCCTCATATACATGGTGGCAGACCACCTTGAAATACCTAGCACCCTGTTTGCTGTCTTATGGGCAGAACTAGGAATTCATTTGGTCATGGAAGGATTACATTATACATACCCATATTTCCAGGTCAATAATTATTTTATAACTTCTAATTACACACAATGATTGTTTTTATCATCTTCCTATATCTGCTTCCGTTCCTTCCAACATAGCATGGCTTGGTACTCTTCAAAATTCAGTGACATCACAGGCGCCAAAGTTACGCTGGATTTGCACACCTAGTCACTGTGTAAATGCTCACAAGCCAGCTACAACAATCCAACCAGTCAGTGCAGTTGTCACAGAACGGTTTCATGTGGGTGAATGATGGAGTGAGCTAAAGTAAGGGTCACTGAGGCTGTCAACATTTGTTTAAGTTTAACTCAGGGATTGAGCTCATGTATGACTTCATGTCAGCATTTGTGACTTGTGCATGCGCATTGAGAAAGTGTGTTTGGCGAACACAAGTCTGGGTGACCGAGAGAGTACCCGAATGTGGTCGAGCTGTGCGCTTGTATTTTGTGACAGTGGGAAACCACAGTTGTGTTGGATATAGTGATTGTGGTATAGGTTTTACCTATTGTTGTATAGACGATGTTTCCCGCCTAGGAGTGTTCCTGGAGGAACTTTGGTAGTGTTCCAGGAGAACATGTTAAGGCGATGAGTTGGTCCCACCTTGGAGCTACTGTGGAGTAAGGCGTTGTATATTTCCCACCTTGTAGCTGTGTTGGAATAAGTACAGACAAAGTTTATTGTCCCGCCTGAAAGAGATTCTGAGAGAATCTATATGGCAATGTTTCATGCCGCCAATCACTTGTAATAAGTGATTCACACCTGGATGGTTTATTACAGGTGCGAGGAGCGTATGCCGCACATAAGGACGTTCTGTATTCTGTCTTTGTTCATCAGTGAAGCCAGTCCATGAATAGTGTAGTTAAGAGTTATCTCCTACTGGCAATGTTAGCCTGAGTATGTCAATGTGCTTGCTAATGTGATTGGTAGTCAGGACTTGTGTAAGTCAAATAAATGTTGTGAAACTGTACTAGTGGCGTTGTGTTACTTCATACCCCAAGCGTTGTTTGTCATCTACATACGCCACACCCATAATAAAGTTCTTGACAGCAGTCACACTTCATATTCTACCCAACTTTCCTAAGTCTACAAACATCAAAACAATGAAGCTCCCTGTGTAGCACAGGTGTTATAAACTCATCAATCATACAAAACTGCACAAAGCATTGTTGACAGTTTACATATATAAACTTAGAAACCCACCTGCATATACAATGATTCTGGTAAAACTTTCAACTTATTGTGACTCAGATCCAGATAATGCAGGAACTTTAGGCCTCCCAACTGTGCTGGAAGATTCTAGTATAAATGAAAAGAAACAGGCATTCTAAAGGTCTTGAATCTGAAGATCTAGAAACTTAACTAATCTTTCATTCCAAACTGTTAAAATAAATCTATAAATGTATATCCTCTAGTATACATGAGGATGAAGCTGCAGATCACACCAAGCGACAATGCTTCCTACGGCGTCACCTCAGATCAGACTGGGTGAAAAGCTCTCACAACAAGCAGAAGAGAAAAGAACATGCCAATTGGAACATCTGGCAAAAAAAAAACAGCTGAGGGCTATCACCTCAAGGGAGCATTCTCATAGCCAGTTACGACTGAAGGAGGTTACTACTACTATACATGTAAACTTCTGCTGCACAACAAAGTTAGTAGCTTGTTGATATTTTAATATACTGAGAACATCGTTCATTAATTTGGACCCCAGGGATTTGAACTTTCACTCTTTACCCTTGCAGCATTTGGAGATAGGTTTTTTTGGCTTTTGTGCAACCCCAGAGGATTTCCCCAGCTTAGCAGGCTCAACACTGGTGGAGGTAACAACAGACCTAATTAGCGAGCAATGCAACACCACGAGCTAGATGGTCCTCTACCACAGAGGGGTCGAGATATAGATATCAAAAGAAAGGTCTTGCATTACGCATGTCTGACGACAGTATGCCCGATTCCACATTCAGAGAAATCAGGTTTAAAAAATGTACACATCATCTTTTTTGACATCTGTGACCTATATCATCTTAAGCAGAGAATCTGAAGTTTCATAAAATATAAGTCTTGAAAGCATATTTTAAGCCAAATAAATTTTTTTTAAATATTTTTATTTTGCGTTTTTATAAAAATCAGATGCCTACAAGACAAATATTTTCCTCAGAATGTATCACACACAAATCAAGATGTGTCATTAGATGAAACACAGAATATTAAATAGGCTGCATGTACATAACTGTTTGAAAATAAAGTTTCTCATCATACACGGTAAAAAGCTGGTTATTTGAGCATAGTAAACCAGGCTAAGCTCAGAAAAGTAATGACTTACTTACTTAGTCGTTCCCCTTCTACCGTGAGGTGTAGAGGTTGAAAAGTAATGACACATTGACAAATTCATCACTGACATGAAACACACATACTGATAACCCTTCATTTACCTCGTCTCACAAATAACCAGAGTGCTACAGGTACAATTAGCATTCATACTCTTTGACATATGCTGAGGGAGACTGAGCATCTATGGGTTTGCCCAGAGTGCAGTGAGGTCGATTCTGATTAATAATAACAATAACAAATAAAGATGAATACACAAGTTTATTTAAAGATTAATTGTGGAAAGTTGATCAAGACATAGCAAAAACTACTATCTTGAACCAATAGTCAACTTAAATCTTCTTTGTACTAACTCTTTGTACTTCTCAAACCAATGCTAGATCTGTTCCTTAGTTTTTTATGTAAGCAGATTAAGCATGTATCACCATGCTAAATTCTACTGTTGCTATCAAATGGCTTGTACTATCACACGCTTATAGTTCACATATGATAAAACTTCTTGTCTGAGCATAATGACTCTAGACTCGTTATCAATCTCACAACATATCAATCAAGTTTAAATCTTCATCAGATAAAAATACATGATAGATGCATCAACAAACTCTACCAACTGGACACTTGTAACGGTTACACTTATAACAATTAAGACTTTATATAGGCATTTTAAGGAAAACTCATCCGCCTTTCACTTATGATGATGTTGACTACTCAGAAGTTCTGCAACTGCTAATGACTTTAGAACAGTTCACCCAATAAATATTCTTATTCCCTTCTTAACACACTGCTTTTACACCTGCTCAACACTATTAGGCCTGGTGCAGACAAGCGTTTTCTTGCTGCGCGTATCTCGCACGGTTTTTTGACCGAATCGCAGGGTAGTGCAGACGAGCGTATTTTTGCAGTGACCTCGTGCCTAAAAATAGATTTCCAGACTGGCACTTCCGCAGTTCAGATATGAATTTCGTGGAATTAGCATGTCTGTCGTTGCTTGTAGTATGAGCACGCAGGAAAAAACGACAAAAAAGACGATTCTGGGTGCATCCAGTGATATATATACATTTATATACCATATATAAATAATAAATCTTGAGCGTTGTTTTAGGTAAAATACATTTACTTAACGTGTCATAGCAACAAAAACAAAACATAAGAAAGAGAAGACGAAGAAGAAGATAATGGAGAAGAGGAACAAGAAAAAGGGGAAACAGAGGAAGATGAAGAAGGAAGAAGAGAAAGAGAAAATGAAGAAGAAAGAGGAGGAGGGGAAAAAAAGGAGAAGAAAAAAAATAAAAGGAGATGCAGGAGAAGAAGGAAGAGCAGAAGAAGAATATGACGAAGTCGAAGAAAAAAGAATGAGAAGAAAAAGAAGAAAAAGAGGAAGAAGAAGAAAGGAAAAAGAAGGTGGAATAGAAGAAGAAGAAAAAGAAGCAGAAGGAGGAGAAGAAAAAGGAGTGAAAAAGAAGAAGAAGGAGTAGGAGGAGGGGGAGGAAAAGGAAAAGAAAAAGAGGATGAAAAGAAGGAAGAGGATAAAGAGAAGAAGGTTAGGGAGAAAAAAGAAAACTGAATAAGAAGGAGGAGAAATATCAGAGAGAAGATGAAACAAATATAAGAAGAAGAAAATATAGAAGAAGGATGAGGAGAAGCAGAAGTAGGAGATGAAAATGAAAAAGAACAAAAAAGAGGAATAGGAGAATAAGTTGGAATAAGGAGAGAGAGAAGTATAAAAGAAGTAGAAGGACAAATACGAGAAAGAGGAGAAGCAGAAGATGAAGGAGATGATGAAGAAGAAGTAGATAAAGAAGAAGGAAGGAGAAGAAGAAGATGAAGAAGAAGGAGAAGAAGATGATGCACAAGAAGAAGAAGACCAATGAAGAAGAGGTGAGGAGCAGAAGAAGAAGAAAAAAAAGGAGAAGACGAATGGAACCAAACAGAACCCCATCACACAATTAAATGTTAAAAACTTGAGCACCACTAATGTTACTGCATAATCACGATCCGCCTAAAGTAAGTAACGGATTCGAAATAACTCATTTTCACGCAAATGTTCTTGATAAATCCAAATTCAGAATAGAAATGCCACGACAGTGTACAACGCAAGTTCGTCTGCTAACATACTTGGTCACGTGATAAAGTTCAAGGTTAGCCCAAAACGCCGGCGATATGCGAAGAAAATGGAACCAGTTGCGTTTTTTTCTACGCAGCGGGAAAAACTTTGCTCATCTGTCTGCTTTCTCTAAATCCCTACTGTTTCATTTTCCAGCGCAGCAAGAAAACGCTCGTCTTCACCCAGCCTTAAGAACTCCACTATTCCGCAATCAATCTAGTTAATACAACTTTTCTCTCAGTCAAGCCTAAAGTACTCTCACTCTTTCCCCAGTTACATTAATTATTTCCTTCAGATTAGAAAAAAACATAAATTTGTTTATTTGTTATAGCAGAAAAGTGTTGAGGCCAAAAACAAACAAATTAGAGAAGAATAGCATAAGAGGAAAATAAAGCAACTAGAGTTTATGTGTGGAAATGAAGACGATCAAAGTTATAAACAATAAAGCACCACATGTGGTCTACATTGCACAAAACATGAGTAGGAAGGTTAAAGATAATGATAGGCTGTTCACAATTTTTGACACTAGTTATAGTTTAACCCTGTTCATCCTGTAGCGAAAGGTTTTTTTATGATGATAGTGTCAGTAGTAGTTACTGATAGAACAGACAAAGAAGTCAGTCTGCAAAGAATATCTAGGAGTAATGTGTGATCGTGGGCTATCGTTCAAGTATCATGTCAAACTGATCATATAGAAGTGCAAGCAAGGACTGGCAGCCTTAAAAACAATGGCTGCTGCGCGCTTAGAACACAGACTATTGTTTCTCCTATGTCGTCAGCTTGTGATTTCAGTAATCAAGTATGGGCTAGGAATACTCACACTGTCAGGGATGTGACTAGTTTTGGGCTGTACGGATGATATCCCCATTGTGACAATGAGATACATGCTCGGATTGCTGTAAATTAGATCCAGATATGCGATGGCCCAGGCAAAAGCCTATATGCGGGTAACAGCCTGACAAAAGACACCCCCTACACGAGAACGTAGCTGACATCAAAGGAGCAAGAATCAAGAGGGGGATGTCATGGATGGCACAGGCAGAGGCTATGATTGGTCAGGTGACCAGGGTTGAAAATGTATCCAAAGGGGAAGAGTGGAGTTAACACTCTTCAGACCGGATATATAAAAAATCGTTCCAAACGGAACGATGACTTTTGAAGTAAAAAAAAGACATTTATTTTTTAATTTTGACTTCAAATCTATGTTTTATATTAAGAATACATGTTACAAATTATATTTGTGCTAAAAAATATACAGCTTTCACTTATTTTGACTTTGAAATTACACGCAGAAAAACGTAAACACTGAATTTGTCCGTCCGCCATTTTGGATTTTTTCAGATCAACTAGACTTAACAGGTAGTAAACAAAATGCAGTCTGAAAATGACTACAATGCATCTAGTGATGTAGATTCCTGTTTTGATGATTATTCAGCGGCCTTGGAAACGTCTGATGAGTTGGATGGCGAAAATACAGCTCGAACAACTCAGATCACCAGCCACATGTAAAGGTAATGTTAACGAAATGACAGCTGATTTTGAAAAAGTAGTAAAACAGTCGTGTTAGTGGGTTATTGTAGTCAGTATAGCTGCTTTCTGTTTGTTTTTGAAAAAAAAGAAACAAATATTTCACCTTTCAAACAGTTAACAAAGAACTCATGGCACCAGGAAATAAATATAAAGTGAATCTGACGTAACTTCTGAATCAGCTGATTTTTCTGACCTCATTTGCCCTGTGTCTCTGCTTTTAAAAATTATTATTTACATGATATGACTTTATGATTGACAGTATTCCTTTGTACGGAAAATGTAATGTGTGTCAATTTTCGTGTGTACACTAAACTGTAACTTTGAATTCTATTGTTGATCTGTAAAAATTAATTTTAAATTGTTCTTCTTGCAGATGTTTTGGTTATGATGGACTTGATGAAGTCCCACCTTCCAACCCTCCACCTTTTTCGCCTGAGAGGGTTCCAGTCTGCAACTGTCAGAGGTAAGCACCAGAGAAAATACAAAGCAGTTTTTGAGACCCATTGACTTCTTCAAACTGTAATTTTATGAAAGAATAATAGAAAATATATATAAGAAAAGGGTGTTTCCTGTTTGACAGTATATTAGAGAGAAGCCAACAAAATGGGGGATGAAATTATGGGTTCTTGCTGATGCTGTTAGTGGATATACTTTGATGTTTATTTAGGTAGGATCACTGCAAATGGACCATTTGGTTTAGCTTATACTGTAGTTAGTTATGTAAAAAGTAGTGGACAAGAGTGACCAGCCAATTAACAAATACAATGTTTTGAGAAAGACCAATAAATATTGGAAAACTCTTTTTTTTTTCATTTTCTGGATATTGCTATGGTAGATGCTTACATTTTATTTCAAGACTAGCAGAAAAAACACCCAAATGTAGAAGACCAGCTAGATATGGTCAGCTAGATTTTACAGAAGAACTAATCCGGAATTGGGGAACATAAGTTTGTATGATGATGCACTACTCGCTTCAAAGCCACCAGTTTTTTCTCAGCACACCATGGACCCCAAGTTTACAAAGACAAAAAGAAGTTGTAAGCTTTGATATCAAATTGTAAAGATTGAAATAAAAATTTAAATGTAAAGTTTGTAATATTTTCTTAAAATGTGTTCATGCAGGTAGGAATTGTCTGTCAGAATACCACAAGCCTTAGTAGGAAATATATAAAGATGTGTTGAGTCTTTATTATGTCACCCTCATAACTGATTTTACTTATGTGTTAGTGATCATACAGTGTTACACTAGAAATATGTCTACTGAAGTCATATTTCATTATTTTAGCTAAGATGTTGCAGCTACCTAAAATAACTGTAATGTATTCAGTGGAAGATTTAAAAAAAAAAAATTTTTTCTGGAAAAGCCTAGTTATGTAACATTTCAAAAATTTGCATAATTTTATTATTTAATGTTGAATTGTTTTGGAAATGTAACATGGAATGCAGAAATGGTTAGACTACAATAAAATATGACTGTTGTTAATTGTTCTGATAATACTTTATTTTTTTCTTCTTTGTGAAATATCATGTTTATAATTTTTGTGTATTTTTCCTGTTGACTTTCCTTCAATTTTTTAAAACTCGCATCAATATAAATTTTTAAAATATTAATTTTACATCTAAATATGGTAGTCTCTTCAATTACAAACAATTTGATGTATAACACTCTTGGGTAGACTTCAAATTATAATGTATCAAGGAACATTAGAAGTCAGATATGTCAGAGTATGAGAAAATGATACAAAATATCAGGTCTGAAGAGAGTTAAGTCGGGGGAGAACTGGATAAACTACCAGCAGGTCATTATTAGCCTTGGCAGAGAGTGCAGATCTTGGGGCAATGGAAAAGCAGAGCTGGAGATTAATCAGCTGGTATGTGATCATGCTGGGGATGATGATGCCATTGTGTACACTGATGGGTCTGTAGTGCGTGGTGAGAAATCAGGATGGGGCTTCTCTGCAAAAATAAAGGGCAGGGTCGTTGCTGAACAGGGTGAAGCCTACATGACAAAAACCCCCAGCATGAGAATGGATGGAGGGAGAGTCAGTTACTGCAGCACTGAGGTGGCTGTCTGAAACTCCATCAACCATGACAGTTACATTGTCAGACTCTCAAGCCATGCTTCGGAAAGTTCAGAATGGATGGCTGCGGCAGGAATGGAAAACATCAATAGACTCCTCAAATCTTCAAGAACTGGTGTGGATCTACTGTTCTGGTCATGAAGGAGTACGTGGCAATGAGAGAGCTGACAGACTGGCCTCGAGAGCACCTATAGTGAGGACACTGGACATGGATAAGGGAGAGATACTAAGGGCAATTAATGATTGCCTGCTGGATAATGACAATGCAATGAACTGAATCAACAAGGCTGAGACTGTTGGAGTTTGGCATCAAATGTGGGACTAACAGAAATGGACGTGAGAGGATGCATCAGTCGAATGTACAACCAGCGTGCTACAGGTACAATTAGCATTCATACTCTTTGACATTTTCTGAGGGAGACTGAGCACCTATGGGTTTGCCCGGAGTGCAGTGAGGTCGATTCTAATTAACAATAGCAACAGCATTGTGATCCTGATATGGGAGTGGACCAATCAGAGCATCTTTTAAATATGGGTTTTTGTTTGGATGGTCAAGTCTCCAGATAACATATTTCTTGATAAATGGTAAAGTAACTAGATATAAAGATACCAGATTACACTCAATATTGGATGGATACAGGCACATGATGTAGTTTAAATGGCTACCTTGGGCCACAATGAAATGACTGCTAAATAAAAATCAGCAGTATATTAGGTACTGCTCAGACACATGCTGCACCAGCATCTTGTCGGGTACCATCTTGTAGGTGGTTCTGCCATAGGCTTAGCTTGAAGTCATCCAATGATTATTAATAATGCATGTATAGTGATAAAAATACTTGAAGATTTGATTATAATTTTTTTTCTTTTTGATGTTCTATGATCTAGTTTTATTTTCATAAATGACAAACATAATGTTTTATGGTACAATTAAAACAAATAAATGTCTAATACAATTTTTTTTTCTGTAGTTGTTTGCTATTATTCTATATTGGATACTGATCATCTGGAAACCTCAATTTTTTTTTTAACCTTATTTCATTAATTCCCATTCTTCACCATCTTGCCACCCCCAAAAAACAATTTCAATTATTTGTTAAATATAAAATCATGTTTAAAACTGCCAGCATTTGCTAAGATACCACATCATATTAATTGCAATCTCCGCACTGAAGATCACTTGCAATGGATCTCAAGCATCTTCTGCCATATGCCTTGATGTTATACACATAGGCTATTTCCTTGACCATCTCTTGACAACATCTTTGTATTTAAATTTTTAATATGACATTTGCTTAAAAACCCTTTTCCCCCTCCTGAAATAGCTAATTAACATCAGCTACTGTCATGTAATGAGGCCTACTTTAAGGATCAATGGTGTAGACATGCTTACAGTTTTTTTGCAAAACTTATAAAAATATCAAAATAATAACTTCTAACCCAGTGGTTCCCAACATAGGCAGCACCACCACCCTGGGGACATTGAGGGAAAACTGGGCCGCAGGACAGCGTTCATTAGTAAGTGGGTGGGTAAGGATTTGACAGGCTAAATTCAACAATATTAGTCAATCTAAAACTTACATGCAAAAGCTTTTTGATTATACAGGGCCCTGATATGAGCGCTTAAAAGGAGAATGTAGTCTAACAAACCCTAATTCACTGCTCCTCCCTAACTCTGCTCATTCCAGTTTCTCATACACCTAATAGCAGTATTTCCCAATGTTAGGTAGGCATACCAGGAGATATGAGAAGCTTTTCAAGGGGGCAAGGGGAATATTTGGTAATTAACTGCATTATACTATTCAAATATTGCATAGCAGTGCTTGTGAAAAAAATAAGTGGATTTGAGAGACAACATCAACGAAGGAGGGACAAGATAGGAAGCACAGTGGTTGAATTACTAGGATCATTAAGCAAGGCATAGTTTTGTCTACAATCCTCAGCTCAGGTAACCATCGCTGATTATAAATTCTAATGTAACTATTTGCTACGAAAGCGGGTGTGAAGAATAAAGAAGTCCCTGTTGCCCAATCGGTCAACCCCAAAGAAAAGAGAAACTAACAATGAGAAGGATGTAATCAGCTCATTAACTCTTAGTATACGAGATCAAAAACCACGTTTTTACAAGCTAATTTCATAGAGCACATTTTTAGACATGACTACCTTTACAGATTTTGCAATAAATAATTTATTTATAAAGATAACATAAAGTGTTGTATATCAAAATGTGAAGAAATGAAACCCCTATATCATGCACTTAACTAAATTGTTCAGTGGTTTTAAACATGCATTCACCTATACATTTTCGCTATTGACACGGAAACCATCTAAACCGTCTCGGCCTTTTAGAAAGGCCGGCCGTAAAACGGGGATCGATCGTCGGCCTTTCTAAAAGGCCGCTCGTATACTAAGAGTTAAGATTTAGTCAGCATCTACTGGAAGGTGACAACCATTCCTAAATAGTGTTTACCAGTTTAATATAGGCTAGTGTCAATTGGCAAGGTATGTCAGAGTGCACTTTTTGCTGACAGATGGTGAAAATAGATATCTGCAGGTATTTAAAAAGGACCAACTTTGCGTTGTTGCAGTTTGATTGTAGCAGTATTTTGGGCGGGCTAGTGATAACGTGATATCCATGATACGTTAATAAACATGAGGACAGTTTCACAGCTACATAGTTACCTACGGCCACTTCCTAAACCTGGTAAAGACCACACTGCTTAGCAGCTATCGAATCATCACATTACAGAATGTCTACGGCAAATTACTTGAGAAAATAGTGGCGAGACAATTAATGATTCACCTTGAAAATGCACACATCCTCCCTGATACCCTGGGCAGTTACAGACCAATGAAACATGGAGTAACGCTGAAACATTTGTGTAAGATGTATATGAGGGTTTCCAGGGTAAACAAGAAAAAGTGGCAATTGACCTAGAGGATGCTTACAACAGTGTGAACTCATAATCGTTTAGTACAAAAACCACTAAGATGATAGCCTCCAGATACCACTTTTGTAAATCTGAAGCACATTTATTATACAAGTATTAAAATAATTATTGTCAAGTAATCTTGCTTTTAACAACAACTAAAAATAGAATATATGGAAACTCAAAGTTCATGACTGACTGTTAAATGACTGCATTAACTGTATATACACTGACCTCCAGCTGATTGTGAGATAAATCCAGATAGTTAATGCTGATAACTTTGTCTATGTTGTCAGGGACAACAGTGAGCATGTTATGTGAAACATTTAACCATTTAATGGCTGGTTTCTTGATGTTGGCTCGTGGTAGAGCTACAATTTTGTTGTATGCAAGATCAATTTCACCTGCAACTTCATAGAATGTTTTTGGAATTTTTGTAACCTGAGGAAGAAAACATTACAAATAATGAAATAATCTCAAATTGTAGTCTACAGAATACAGTACGGACATTCATAAACACTATCACCTGTGTTATCAGGGTCTGAAAGGGGAGCAAAGAACAGCAACACTGTTCCCTACCATGCATGTCGTAAAAGGCAACTAAGGAGGGTTGAGCATGAGGCTGGTTTCCCCTATCCTGTTAAAAAAAAAATGCTAAACCAGAAAAACTTCAACAAATATGGACAGGTCAACTAAGGAAAATAAAACTCAGCCTACCAAGACAGAAGGGAGGTGCATGGTGTAACACATAGAAAGCCGAAAGGAGTCTGTGTTGCTGACTAACCTTCTTTCTTCTAGAAGAACCTCCAGATATGTTCAACATTGAACAAACGAGGGAAAACAGTACAGGTGGCAGCAGAAATGAAGAATTATAAGATGGATATCCTTGGACTCTGCAAGACAAGGTGGAAGGGGGTAGACAGAAGGAAACGCAGCATAAGGAAAATGGTGCTGTCCTCAGGACATGAGGAATAAAGCTCAAACCATCGTGAGGGTGTAGCTCTGACACACATTGAGGAAATCCGTTGATAGCATTACAAAGCAGTTCTTGTTCAGGAGCCCCCAGGATAAGAGGCAGAGGTTGACCAAGAAACAAACGGAGAAGAGAACTGGAAACAGAAGTGAAAGTGATGAGGAAAATGTGGTTTAGCTTATGGCAAGTGACAGGAGGACCTGGCATGTGTTTGTAGAAGGCCTATGCTCCTTAGGGAACTAAAGGGTATTGATTCATTCATTCATAAGCACTATGATGCTACATTGCAGTACTAAATGATACTCTTGCTTGACATCAATAACGATGCATGGAGGCATATCTGGAGTCATCCTTACATGACCACCAGCTATGCCAAATGCTACAATATACAAGGAGGAGTCAAAAAGTAACCTTAATATTTTTTTATTAACAGAATATGCACAAATAGGAATGAAAGCATTTAATCACTTTTCAACAATCAATGCAGGTGTGCCACCGCTTCACTAATGCCTTGATTCCGCGAGACAAAAACTCTTCTGACTGACTGCGTAGCCACGTATGCACCGCCTCTTTCACCTCATTGTCCGTACTGAACATCTTGCCACCGAGTGCCTCCTTGAGGGGTCCAAACGCATGATAATCACTCGGTGCAAGGTCCGGTGAATTTGCAGGATGTGGAAGACACTCCAAATGCAGATTCGTGATTTTCGTTACTGTCGCATGAGCTGTGTGCAGCCACGCATTATCATGCTGTAACAACACACCAGAACTCAGCAAGGTGCAACATTTTGACCCGATTGCAGGTTTCAAATGGTACTGAAGCAGATCAGATTCGCTGTTGATAGTGAGTCCCCTGGGCATGTAATGTTCCAGGATTTGGCCTTTACAGTCCCAGAAGAGCGTGAGCATCAATTTGCCGGCCGTCCGCATTGTTCGGAACTTCTTTGCTGTCGGCGAAGATGAATGTTGCCACTCCATGCTGGCTCGCTTAGTCTCTGGCTGGAAGTAGTTGACCCAGCATTCATCACCAGTGACTATGCGGTGTAGAAAGCCATCTCCTTCAGCTTCATAACGTCGTAAGTGTTTCACAAACATCCACACGACGTTCTTTCAGTTCGGGGCGAGTTGTTTTGGTACCCACCTAGTGGAGACTTTGTGGTACTGCAGCACACCGTGAATGATGTGGTGCGCTGAGCCATGACTGATCTTCAATTCTCCAGCCACCTCGCCAATTGTTACCCGCCGGTTTTCCCGTATCACTCGTTCCACTGCAGCGATAGGCGTCAGGTGTAGTCACAGTGTGAGGCCGGCCGGAGCGAGCTGCATCAGTCACAGCTGACACCCCACTTTTAAACTTCCTGTGCCACTCATAAGCCTGCTGAAGCGACACACAAGTGTCTCCATACTGCCTCTTCATCCTCCGATGAATGTCTGCTGGTTTCTCACCCTCACTACCCAAAAAACGGATAACTGCACACTGCTCTTCTCTCGTGCTTTGGCTTTGACCTGGTTGACTGCATGCAGAAGGATCTCATTGTGGACTCAAGTGATAGGGAGAGGATGCCGAGAAGTGGCTTTGTGCAGGACGTGACAATTCCTTGGGAGAGCCTAGAACCAGAGTACAGTATTTTAGCTCTGCATAGTTGGAGAGCCCCCTTGGATGGCGGGGAATGCACAGTATGCCACGTTCTTACTCCTAGCCACAGGAAAAGCCTAGATCTACAGTGTAGATTATACCAAGAGCTAAAGAGCAAGAAGCTCAGCAACCCTAGTTAAACAACATCAGTAACGAGTTACAGTACTTCTTTTTACATTTTATATCCACTTATGCTACTGATGTCAAGATAAACAGTTTTTATTCTTGTTTTAGTCTGAATATCATGTCTTTTTATGATTTCTTTAACTGTGTATCCAATTTCCTCCTTGGCACCACCCTTGCCCTGTTACCTGATATTTCACACGTTGAAGGATCAAAAAAGGTAGCTGACTATTGGCTGCGTTCTGAGATGTTAAAACAATTTGATTTTCTGTCTACGTAGCTGATAAATAGTTTTGTTCTTACCAACTTCCTCTCTTCGTTTCTCATTCTATTTCTTACATTAAATCCGCAGCTTTCCTCTGATATTTCATGCCCATATTGTGATTTCCCCATCGTGTTTTAGACACTGACACATCTAACAGTGGTAGGAAAGGGATGGCATGGATATGATGTTTTGATAGCTGTCTCCACTGAGACATATGGGTACCTGAGCTGTGGAGTCAGTTGGCAAGTCTACATGTTAGCCTTCAGACATCTTACTTCTACTTCTCTGCCAGATTTTTTTTAATCCTCAGTGAACATAATTTATCAATATCTTATTATCTTTTAGCTGGCTGATTTGGTACTGTTGACATGGGTGTTGAGAGGGCTTTGATTTCTGATAACAGATTACAGTATGTAAATTGTGTAATATCTTCAAGAAAGTCAATGAAAAGAGCTGCAGAAAACTGTGAGAACACAACTTAGCCATGAGACTCTATATATCTGTCTCTGAATTGTGATCTCTAGAGGCAACATTGCAATCTCTGGAAAAAAACTGCCCTTAATTATGCTGGCAAGACAACAGGGGTGATCAAAAACAAGCAAACCTCAAGACTGTTCAGCACATTCTATTTCAGCCAGATTGCTAAATGTTTCATTCCAAAATGTAAACATCCTTGAATGACAAATTATGTGACAGTAATTCAAAACCTCTAAAGTCATTCTAGAATTATTTTTGTAGCACCACAGTAAACATTTTACATTTATTACAGACCTGATTATACTGGACATTTATGTATTTTAAAGCCTTAATCTGGCCAAGAGAAGCTGGCAGAGTCCTTAGTTTATTGTTGTTGCCAATAAATGTATGCAGGTTCTCACAATTCTTAATGTTTCCAGGTATCTTCTTGACAAAGTTGTTGGAGAAATTTAACTGCAAAGAAAAAATATATGTACAATATGAACAAATATAACCAAAAAATACACCGTAATGATCAAAACTGTGACAATCGGCAGTCCTCACATCAGCTGGGACAAAAAGATATTAAACATGTCACTAATCTGAAGTACGTAAGCTATATCTTCATTAAAGATGGAAAGCTTGACAAAAGGAAACAAGTGTTATCAACTAATGCTGCTAACTATCACCTAACACTCTATCACAGATACACTTTTCTACAATAAAGACATAAGTTCTCATCATGCTTCATTATTATAATTATATCCCTTTTAGTTCCTTATGGAGCATGGTTCACAGGTTGCAGTTTTGTCATCTCATTCATTACAGCTGACTAAGTGGTTAGACTGCCATCACTGGTGTCAATACCTTGTCGAGGTATGGCGGCTTGCGTACCCTGATTACCCCCAGAGCTATGCCAGCGGGAGTTTTACTCCTGGAAGGTTCTACCAAGCTGGACAGGTTTGCGCGGGCAGGGGTCAGATGAAAGCAGACACCCTGGTCCTCCAGGTTGGGGGTTTTAGCATAGGGCTGACACCCCTGTCTATGTAAAACAAAAATTGAAGTTACGGAAACAACAACGAATAAACAAACTTTGCTGCGGGACGGACATCCGGAGTCTGAGGCTCGTATGACTGTCAGTGGTGAAAGCCGAAAGGAAGCCACTGACATGAGAACGGACGTCCTGACCGCAAAACATGATACAAGAATAGGATTTTGGAATGTCAGGATAATAAATGAGACGGGTAAACTAAAACAGGTCATGGCAGAAATGAGAAACTATAGGTTACACATTCTAGGGATAAGCGAGAGCAGATGGACAGGGGCAGGAAAAGTTAAAACAGCAACAAGAGAAACAGTACTTTACTCTGGAAGAGAGGATGGACAGCACAATGAAGGCGTAGCCATTATTTTACAGAAAGGGATAGAAAGGACATTACTGGAATGGAAACCCATCAACAACAGACTGATAAGATTAAGATTGAGAGGTACATTCACCAATACTACAATAATACAATGCTACGCACCAACGATAGACAGCGATGAAGAGGTCAAGGATGAATTCTATCAACAACTGCAGAAAGAAATGGAAGATACACCTAGATATGATCTTATTATAGTAATGGGAGACCTCATGCGAAAGTTGGTACACACAATACATATAACGAAAGAAGAATGGGGAAATGCGGCAGCGGAACAGCAAACGAAAATGGGGATAAATTAATAAGTTTCTGTAGTATTAACAACCTGGTCATTGGAGGAACACTTTTCCCACATAAAGAAATTCACAAATTAACATGGGAATCACCAAATGGTCGGGACAGAAACCAGATAGACCACATCATGATTAACGGTAGATGGAGACATGCATTACAAGATGTGAAGGTAAGAAGAGGTGCAGATGTGGGAAGTGATCACCATTTAGTAGTAGCAAAACTGAAAGTGAAACTAAGAAGGGCTGGACCAACTGTAACTACACAGAAAAGGTTTGACATCAGCAAATTGAAGGACCCCCTTAACAGAAAAGCTTTTGCGGCTGACATAAAGAAACGATATCAATTTGCCAAAAGTCAGGAAAAGACATTGACTGATGATATAGACCAGAAATTCAACACCATTTCAACAATATATAAGGAAAGCAGCAAATCATGCTTGGGATTCCAGGAAAGGAAGAAGCAAGACTGGATAACACCAGAAACATTAAACACCATAACACTGAGAAAGGAAATGAAAAGAAAGAAAACAGAAGCGAAGTCCCCCAGGTTAAAGCAACTATATAGCGAACAGTACAGTCAGCTGGACAAGGAAGTTAAACGCCAAACCCGAGCCAACAAAAGGAATTTCCTAGACGATCTTGCAAGACAGGCAGAAGAGGCAGCACTGAGAAATGAACAAAGCACAGTATATAAAATAACTAAATTCATCAGCGGGAAAACGAGGTGCAAACAATATTACATTAGTAAGAGATAAGCAAGGAAATCTCATCACGACAGCAGAGAGACAGGAAACAAGATGGGCAGAGCACTTCAGAGAAACTCTGAACAAGGAACCACCAGAAACACAATTGAATGTTCCTGAGGCTGAAAATGATCTAGATGTTAATACAGACATCCCACGAAAAGAAGAAATCATCACAGCAATCAAAGGGTTAAAGAATGGAAAAGCTCCTGGTCATGATAACTTAAATGCAGAGCTATTTAAGACAGACCCAGAGCTAGCAGCAGAACTATTAGAACCACTATTTGCACAAGTCTGGAAAACAGGGACAACACCAACAGAGTGGAGAAAAGGAATAATTGTCAAATTGCCCAAGAAGGGAGATCTTGCAGACTGCAATAATTGGAGAGGAATAACTCTTCTCTCAGTTCCCAGCAAAATACTAGGCAGGATAATTATAAAAAAAATCTCAAAAGCAGTAGACCACAAACTGAGGAAAGAACAAGCAGGATTTAGAAAGAACAGAAGATGTGTAGATCATATATTTACCCTCAGGAACATTATAGAGCAGTGCTCAGAATGGCAAAGGCAGCTGTACATTAATTTCGTTGATTTTGAAAAGGCTTTTGATAGCATAAATAGGGACAGTTTATGGAAAATACTGAGGGTTTACGGAATTCCAAGCTGCATAGTGTCAATCATAAAAAGCCTCTATGCCAACTTTACGTGTAGTGTTGGGCAGAGCAACCTAACCTTTGAGGTGAAGACAGGAGTACGACAGGGATGCCCCTTATCAACCACTCTATTTTTTAACAGTCATAGACTGGGTGATGCGCCAGACAACAGAGGGCAGTCCAAGAGGAATAAGATGGACTACATTTTCTACATTAGAAGATCTGGAATATGCAGATGACATTGCACTAATAGCACATTCACATCAACACATCCAGGAAAAAACGGACAGACTTAATAAGTTTAGCCAGCAGGTGGGCTTGAACATCAATCTAAGGAAGTCAGAGGTCATGACGCTCAATGTGAGCAACCCTGAGCCCATATCAGTAAGGAATCAGCAACTGGTACAGATAGACACCTTCACATACCTAGGATGCATAGTAACACCAGATGGCGGGGAAGGCAAAGACATCAACATCAGAATGAATAAGGCAAGAACAGCCTTTTTTAGCCTAAACATCTGGAAGTCCTCTCAATACAGCACAAGCACAAAATTAAGATTATATCAGAGCTGTGTGCTTTCTGTGTTTCTCTATGGTGCAGAATGCTGGAGAGTTACAGAGAAGGAAATGTCGAAATTGTCCTCTTTTCACACATGCCTAAGAAAAATTTACCGAATCTTTTGGCCGAATACCATCACCAACCAAGATCTGCTTACTCGGAGCAAGCAAGAGGACATGCACACCATCATAGCTGGCAGACGCTGGAGCTGGGTTGGCCATGTCCTCAGAAGAGGCCCCGATGCCATCACAAGAACAGCTATGCTTTGGACCCCTGAAGGAAAACGAAAGAGAGGCCGACCAAAAACAACCTGGTGGAGGACTGTGGAGGCTGAGATGCAAAGAATGAACCAGAGTTGGGGCACTGTACGAAGGATGGCCACCGACCGAGCAAAGTGGAATCAATTTGTTGTTGCCCTACAAGACGCCACTAGGCGTGATGGCCACCGACTGCTTTGACGGTCGGCGGCTAAGGATCAAAGAAGAAGAAGAAGTGGTTAGAGCGCTGGTCTCTCATGGCAAAGGTTCCTGGTTTGATTCACGTTACTGACACACTCCAGTCTGCAGCTGTAAATGGGTATCTGACTCAGCTCTTGAGTTAGGGAAGGAAAAGGCAGCAAGGAAGGGAATTGGTCATGCCACCTCTCGATGCTAGATCTAGAATAGTGAAGTCTCTAACATTTCACTCCCTATGGCAGTATCTGCTGATGTGGGGCTATCTTTACTTTTACCTTTTTACTGAGCAACAGATCCATCACCGATGATGACCCTCTTGAGATAGCTTATGTCAAAGTACCGAATATATTCTTACAGTAGTGGTTTCTGTTGCAATTCGGTTTAGATGACAAGGTTGTATCCCACACAAAACTTCATATCAGTCTTCTCTTTTCTAACATATCTGAAGACACATAGCCTATGTCACCTGAAAAGCACAATTTCTTTACCACATGGCCTTGTGCCTCTTATCTCTGTGTCACAAAGTGGATTTAAGTCTAGAGGTTATCTTAATATAGAGACAAGACCCTAGTGGTAAGAAAGTCCGAGAAGATAGAATTTTGATGAAAATTACGTGACTGTGGAAAGATGAGACTATTGGCTCAAGAGTGAGAACCTGGATTGACTCTCCCTTGCCGCTTCGTGACTTCAGAATTGCTATAGCCTCACCCCCCTGACTACCTTTAAACAAAAGGAGATGAGGATTATCTAAGACCACAGACACACTATACAGACGACATATATGTACAGTACAGTATAGAACCTGATCCAGTTTGCAATATATGTATAGTTTATTTACACAATCAGAAAATAAAATTCATCATACAGCAAAGAAATAAATATCGTGCACTGTTGCACAGACCTGGAAAAAAAAGCAAAGAACCAATTAAATAGATAGCCACAAATAAAATAAAAAACCCCACAACCACATTCACTCTGTCAGTCACCCTGCTGGGGAAAAATAGAATGATTAAATGATTGAAACCATGATCTAACTGGTGGGGGCATCAACTTTAGCCACCACTTCCTACTACTATAATATTATCTACTGTCTCTGTCCTGCTGACTTTCCTAAACGAATGTTTACACAGCTTCCAACTCGTTAGGCGATATGCGCCGCTAACTACAACACTGGACTGCTACTATTTCTCAGAAACTATCCTCTCAGGATATCATCAGACCCTACTGGTCCCAGCTATCTCCTCTCCCTCTTTCTTTGCTTCAGTGTCTCTCTGACACTCTCGACCTCTGTTGCGGTGGCATCTCCGTTACACCTTCTCTCGTTGACTTTTTCAGAACCAGGAATGTTCACCCTTTCTCCTGTGTTCTGACGACTGCTCTGATAACTTGATTATCAAGCACGAGGTACTTGACTACAATATAGAAGCTTCTTTGCTGCTGAACACTTCCTCGACTTTCCCCAGATAACCCGTTCAGGGTTTAGAGGAACACAGCATTTATTTCTGGCTGCATAACTAGACCAATCTCCCGGCCATGTTGCTGTTGTTGGAGTGGTTTAATGAGCTAAGTGCTCTGGATTTTTAAGAAAAAATCCCGTTCCCAGATGAAGACTGCCTTCGCTGCCCTGAGATATTAGGTTATTTTCTTTCGCCTCTAGCAACATCGAGCTCTCGGCTCCTGCAATGCCAACTTTGCTGTTGGTAATTTGTATGTGACAAACTACACTTTCCTACTGTACCGTGAACCGCTGTAGACAAAAGAAATGCATCTAATGTACAACAGTTACCAAATTAACCACATCTCTAACTTATAACTCCCATAAATCCTACACTACCCTCACCTCCTCAATACAGCAGCCGCTATGCACAACAATACATAAATATTTCTAACCACGTGTCACTCAATCTCACACTCCTTCCCTTCCCCGCTTCAAGGAAAATCTTACTGGTATGTAAACAAACTCCCGACACTGTCTGACCTTAATCTTTTGTTACGTGAATCTACCTCCTGTCAAAACATTCAAACTAGGGAAATTTCCTGTCCGAAATTCCTTGGTCTCCTTTTTAACATTTCACATGAGGTTTCCCTGCTTAACCCAAAAATTAACTCCGCCTATGCCGGTCCCAATCCCGGATGAAAAAGGAGGAGGGCGGCCTGCATGGAGGCAGCCCCTCCACCATGCAAAGGCACAACAGGCCAATCACCTGTTTGCTTTAAACTATGATTACGAGCAATATAAGAGAGAAAACCGGACTGATTCTAAAGGCGACGAACTGGAACGGACTACGGACGACTTATGGAACTTGGAACACAAGAAGTATAAATGGGAAAGAAGAGGAGCTGATGGAAGATATGAGGAAAGCAAAATTAGAAATCCTGGCTATTACCGAAACAAAGAAAAAGGGACAAGGAGTCATGGATCTCGATGGCAACACGCTGTTATACACTGGTGTACCCACATCTGAAAGAGCTAAAGGGGGCATGGGTTGCATTGTGGCCAAAAACCAGAAAGATAGTATCAAGGGATGGAACTTTGTCTCGGAGCGCATTATGGTTGTAAAACTAAAAGAAGGAGAAACCATAGTCAACCTGGTCATAGTGTATGGGCCAAATGAGGATGAGAGAGCAGAGGTCAAGGAGGAATTCTTCGAGCTGCTTCAAAGGACAGTGGATGACTGCCTAGATGAAGTTATCATGCTCGGAGATTTTAATGCCAGAGTTGGAAATGACCGTGCTAGATGGGGTGGAGTTATCGGAAGATATGGAGAAGATACTCTCAATGACAATGGAAAGCGACTCCTTAGATTCTGCAGTGAGCAGAATCTGATCATCACAAACACAAAGTTCCCCCATAAGCGCATACATGCATACACTAGATGTGAACCAACAAAGAATGAGAAGTCAGTGATCGACTATGCCATTGTTAGGAGAAGCTCATTCAAATATGTCCGGGATGCTAGAGTCTGGAGGGGGCCAGAGATTGGAAGTGATCACTACCTGCTAACAATCAAAAGAACAACTGAAAGAGTTGCTCAGCCTAGGAACTGCCCAACATCACACAAGAAACCAAGTAAACGAGCGGGAGAAATGAGCATCAGAACCTACAAGCTGAAAGAGCCAGAAATTAAGACCAGATATCAGGGGCTTGGAAGAAAGAATTGAGGTTCTTGAAATGTGGATATATAGAAGAATGGGGCGTATCTCATGGAAAGAGATGAAAACAAATAAGGAGGTCCTAGAAAATCTAGGTATGAAAAGAGAACTAATGAGGGAGGTCAAAGTTCGGCAGCTAAAATACTTTGGCCACATAAAAAGGCATAACACCTTGCAGAAGACCATAACAGAAGGGAGAGTTGAAGGCAGACGTGCAAGGGGAAGACAGCGCTATAAGTGGGAAGATAACATCAAAAGATGGACAGGAAAGAGTCTATCAGAGTGCACCACCAAGACAAGAGACAGAAGACGTTGGAGATCCATTACAGCCAACCTTCATTGTGGAGATGGCAACTGATGATGATGATGATCAGGGGCTTATTGCTGCAGCGGTGAGCAACACAGAAGAACGACCTGATGACTTGGAAACCCTCTGGAATAAATTCAAGGATATCATAAAGACAGCTGCAGCAGAAGCATGCGGTGAAGTCTGACTTGGGAACAAGAGAAAGAGGACACCTTGGTGGACAGAGGAAGTCAAAGAGAAAATAAGAGAGAAGAAAATGGCATGGAAACAATACTTAGGAGCTAAAAACACAACAAGACAGATGGAAAAATATAGAGAATATGTGACACTCAGAACAGAAGCAAAGAACAAAGTGCTAGCAGCAAAACAGAAGTCCTGGGAAGAATTTGGAGAAAAGCTAGAAAAAGATGCACAAGAAAACCAGAAATTGTTCTATAAGACCATAAAGAACATGAGAAAGGAAAAACAATGCCCTCTCAAATTTATAAAGGACAAGCAAGGCAAATTGCTTACTGCCCCGAAGGAAGTAATGGAAAGATGGAAAGAATATTTCTCAGAACTCCTGGATGGTGAGCATGGTGAAGCATCAGAAATGATAACCACTAGCACAGAAGAGAAAACCAATGATGGTGAAGATGATATAAAGATGGAAGAACTGAAGGCAGCACTGGAGAAAATCAAGATGGGCAAAGCAGCAGGGCATGATGGTATAACACCAGAAATGGTTAAGTACATGGGAGCATCAGGCGACCTATTACTCTTAAGGGTTCTACAGGCAGCGTGGTACAACAAGACCATACCAAAGGATTGGGAGATTGCCATCATAACACCAATTTTCAAAAAGGGTGACAATCGACAATGTGGAAACCATAGAGGCATATCCCTTCTCAGTGTCCCTGGTAAAATCTACTCTAGAATCCTAGAGCAGAGACTCTGACGCCTAGCTGAGCCACAACTGGATGAGGTCCAGTGTGGATTCTGAGCGAACCGAAGTACTTACTTCTACCGTGAGGTGTAGAGGTTTGGAAGAGAGAGCGCCAGACTATTCTATCAGCTGTCTTCTTCCTGGCCTGGTTCCATTCTAGTCCTCGGTCCTTCAAAGATTGTCTAATGTTGTTCTCCCAGCGATGATGAACACAGCTGTGGACTGGCAGTGCTCCGCTGGGGGCGGGTACATAATGTCAGTCGGGTATGAGACGTGTTCTCATACACCTAACTTAACAACAGAGACTGCGAGGTCAGCAGGTCAGAGGTGAACGCAAGGGGCGTTCGGATTGGAGCAGTCAAGAAGAGATGGGCAAGAGAGCGGGGAGATTTTTGGGTCATGATGGCGGACGTGAACTGTCGAGTTGATATTTATGTGTGACAATATAATGCACTTTGTTATCTGGGATTTTCAGTAATGTGTTACACTTTACGGACTATGTATATTGTTGTATCTTTGTGGTGACAAGTATTTAAATACATAAGTCAGAGTTGGGAATACTGATAGTGTTGGTTATTCCTTGAATATGTTTGACTCCACCTCTCTCTCTCTTGTGGGTAGTATTTCGAGGACTAAGGCATAGGTGTATTGAATACTAAATACCCTGTGTCAGCTGGGGAGCTCGTATTTCGGTCCTCAAGTTTGATTATCTTTTCATATGCTGATGAAAAATAGGAAGTGTAAATTTGCCACTGGTATGAGTTTCAATGCAGCGCCAGGTCAGAAATCTATTTTGGATCACGTACATCGCAGACCTGTTTGTCATTCACGCAGTTGTCAGGTACTTTTTTTGAATAGTGTGTCACGGGTCACGGATTAGCGATACACAGTGAAGGGTGGTATTTTTTTGCCACGAGTGATTTTCAGTTCACGAACGGTGTTGCAAGTTTAAAATTTTGGAGGTGTGATAGAGGAGTATAAAGAATTATGTCTTTCATTAAGGATGTAGCGTGAGCGAAAATACAAGGCAGTATTTTTTATTAACAGTACGCTGCCACTTTACATGTGCTATAGCGTATAAGGACATTTGTGGCTCTTTGCAAGTTGAAGCGTCTGACTGGTCAAGAGTAGAGGCCGCTGCAGCGCCGTTTGAAAGCCAACAGTGGGACAGTGTTGCCACTACACAGTGTTTACTGGCTCAGGAGACGACGTACCTGTAGAAATCAAGTGGTTGTCTTCTTGTGGAACGGTGTGCATGCCGAACACGGGAACTGGTGCATTACAGTATCAATATTTTACACACGGTCGTTACGGAGGTTGCCAGAAGCTGAACAGTACCAGATTTACGTTACGATCGTTGCCTTATACAAAACATTGCAGTCCATCATCAAATTCTGTATTGAACTTTTTCTCACGTAGAAGGCTGCACTACACCTTTGCAAACGGTGTTAACTTTCATGAACTCGTGAGATGTTATTGGAGTGGAGCCGACAAAACCTCGCTTTGTGCTGACGACGGGCTAGCATACTTTTGTGGTAGAACTTTGATGCGAGTGGACTGACTTTTTGTGTGACATCCCTGTGGTATTTCAGTGAAGACAAGGCACTATCTGGAGACAAGCGTGGACTTTGTGCCTTACATGATAGTGCTAGGACCACTCAGGGGTCATCCTAATGGACAATATTTGTAACTTTATGTAACTTTGTAACGTGTTGTTCGTTGTGCACCATTGGATCATTAGTGACTAGGGTGCTGTGGATATCAACGTCATCATCAGGAACTCAGACCTTCGGAGATCATCAATTTAATTGATTTATAGTTAATTTTCCTAATGTAGTATTATTGTTATTATATATTATTTGACACTTATTTTTCTTCTAGTACCTTTCTACTTTATAATACTATATAATTAGTAATCATTCTCCTGTGACCTCTTTTACATTTGGTTGGTGAATACGTCATCCAGCTGGGGTGGTGTTGCAACATACTACCTTTGGTCACTTCATTGTCTATTGTAGGTTTTTGTTGTGTCTTCGTAGAAGTATAATTTTGGTGTCATTTGGTTGTTGTGTGGGTTTAGGATTTTCTCTTTTGCATTGCGGAAAGAGATTGTGCTAAACTGTTCTTTAGGACTGTTGCTGGGTGAATTGTGTGCTGGAGCACGGGCACATAGAGTTGACCCTATTGGCTGCCCTGCATAATTCACGTTGCACATTTTAGTGTATTAGTTGTGCAGGTCTGGTTTGTTTGTACGGTGTCATATTTGTAATAGTGACTCTTCGTCATGTTTAAATGGAGTATTCTCTTGTATTTTTCTTACTATCATGTACATACGTTAATTTCCCAAACTCTTGTTTTCATTTCTTAACAGCTAAGGTTAATAATTAGACATCTGCTGCTGTCTGAGTGTATTTTTTTCTTTTTCTTATTCCACTGTACTGTTGTGTTCGTTCGTATAGTAAGGTCATCTTAATCACCTTCATTAGTGTCAACATTGTTTGTATTTTTGTTTGTTTTGTCGTAGTGAAGTGTATCTCATTTTCGGTTTCAGTAATAATAATAATAAATTCTTTAAGCACCAAATACGGCGCATAAGGCAGAAACCAGTGCTCTCCAGGTTGTTCGTTGTGACGCCACTCCTCTTAGCTCTTGCACATTATTTAGGCCCAACGTTCTTCCTTCTCTTATTATTGTTCTTCTGAGTGAGTGTTTCTTTTGGTCTTCCTTTTTTCCTCTTACCCTCAGGAACCCAAGTGAGCGCCTGTAGTGGTATTCTGTTGTTTTGCATTCGTAGGACATGACCGATATATGACCATCGTCTTTTCCTTATATAGTCGGAGACATATTTCTGCCTAGAGTCTTCTCTTATTTGTCGATTAGTCTTGAATTCTTTCCAACTGATGTTCATGAGTTTTCTAAGACATTTGTTCTCGAATGTATTCAGCTTGTTCTCCAATGATTTTGTTATTTTCCAACTCTCACAGCCGTATGTTAACACTGAGATAACATTTGAATTAAACAGACGAAGCTTGGTATGTATATTCAATGATCGTAATTTCCAAATGTTAGATAATCTATTGAAGGCGCTAGCTGCCAAAGCAATTCGGTTTCAGTACCTATGGCATAAGAGTAGGTTGGGGTACTCGTACTTGTGTAAACGTAGTTTGCTATTTGGTTGAGAATCACATGTATGTTTATGCCATTAATTATATTGTAGTGGGGTTTAGTTACACTGCTTAAATATTAGGGGTGTCAGGGGTACAGCAAGTTGTGCTGTTGAAGAACTTCACACAACAATATTGAATACACCAATTTGTTTGGTACAGTCAGTATTTCTGACTGAGTATTACATATAATTTTGATTCATTTTTCTAGTACAATATCTGATAATTTTCCTGTGGGGAAGACTGAAGGCATTTTTTTTGTGTACACTGAGTACTGCTTTAAGAAATTTTGATATTATTACATTACATAACGATGGCTAGCCTCTTAGAATTTGTTGATGCTGGTAAAGCGCTAGCATTAACAGGCCCTGCTCTACAGGAATGGGCAGAAAAAAAATGGAAAGAAAATCAGGATAGAATGGAACGGTGTGAGGAGAGAGAATTCCAGAAAGTGAAGATAGAAGCAGAGAAAGAGATGAAGAAGATAGAAGCAGAGAAAGAGATGAAGAAGATAGAAGCAGAGAAAGAGTTGAAGAAAATTGAAGCTGACAGAGAAATAAATCTGAAGAAGCTAGATAATGAATCCAGGAAGCAGGATTCAGGTGGGAAAGAATTCTCACGTCTCTATAGACTATGGTTACCCAATTTTAATCACGATTTGGACAGCATGGACGTGTACCTGGAACGTTTTGAATCAGAAGTTTTGGCTTGGAAGATAAAGAAGGAAGAATGGCCTGTTCTGCTGGGAAACTTGCTTTCAGGATCTGTGATAGAAACTGTGTATAGCATCCCTATAGCCCACAGAGCAAATTATGACATAGTCAAGGAGAGGTTGTTAAGGAAATTTCGTCTAACGGCAGAAAGGTATCGGGCTCGTTTCCGAGACGTGAGACCAAGCGTCAATCAGGATTTTGAGGATTTCATTGCAAAAATTACTCAGCTGCTAAATCGATGGATTGAGATGGAAGGTATTACTAGAGACTTCGATGGGCTTTTCGACCTTATGTTACGGGACAAAGTATTATCATCGTGTTCATCTGAGCTTATTGCGTTTTTCCAGGAACGCAAGCCTAAAAACATCGGTATGATGTCAGAATTAGGACACCAATATGTCACTGCGCATCCAGGAAAGGTCATACACAGGGAAAGTATCACTGAGACTTTTTCAGCGAGTATAGGAAAGATTACTAGAAAACCTTACAATCAACATAGATCAAAGAGTGCCGATAGATTTGGCCCCAGAAGATTTAATTATGATAGACCCTACTTTCGGGGAGACAGATCTCCTGCACGGTATGACAATTATCGGGACCTTAGATCACCGAGGAAGAAATGTAACTATCAGTCTGATAGAAATCAATACAGATATACTGGAGACAGACATGATAGGTACCGCGAAATCAGATCCAGATGGAGGCGCCAAACGAGCAGGAACAAAGACGATTTCGCAAAAGCTCACCTTACCAAAGAAACAAATCCTTTGAGAAAAAGGAGTCAGACCGAGTAGACAAACATTCTCCAAACAACAGTCCAAAAAAGGATAGCAATACTCAGCTACACTGTAGTCTCTGTAAGGGAATAGGACATTTGGCAAAGGTCTGTGCTAATAATTCAGAACGAGCTAATTCGGCTTGCATATTAGAAACCTTTAACAATGAGAATTGCAAAGGGTGTAGGCCATTATTTGAACCAGACGGTAAGCCTATGCTTATCTGTGGTCACACTCTGCCTTGTCTCTCTTCTCTTCAAGAAAATTGTCATTTGGAATTGCATCCAGGATTTGTGCAAAAACAGGAGGTGTCTGTGTTGAGAGACACGGGATGCACAACTATAGGTGTGCGTAGATCCTGCATTGATGACTCATGCTTGATAGGTAAGACAGCAAGATGCGTCACTTTCGGGGGTAACATTGAATATTACCCTCTTGCCATTATTGAGGTGGACACTCCCTTCATATCTGGTAGAGTACAGGCCTGTGTACTCGAAGCACCGATAGCGGATTTGATTGTGGGTAATGTGCAAGGTGTGCAGGAATGTACTCAGATGGACATCAAGAAATGGAGGGACAATCGTGTGCTTATGGCCAATGCGGTGATTACGAGGGCGCAGTCAAAGGCAGATGACGCATTAGAAGTGACGCATCATAAAGCTAAGACATCGGAATTGGTCAAAGGGAGTCAGGATACACAGGTGTCGGACTTTATCCAGCACCAACGGTCGGACGGATCATTGCGTAAATTTTACAATTTTGCCGAGAAAGGTGATGTAAAGTGCACGAAGTTGGCCAGACATTGGTTCGAGCTCAAGAATGATGTTCTCACTAGATGTTTCGCTAAGGGAGTACAAACTCAGCGCCAAGTGGTGGTACCATGTAGTTTTAGAGCAAAAGTGTTAGAGGTTGCACATGACTCCCCTTTCGCGGGACATATGGGTATGGCTCGAACGCGCCAGAGGGTGCTGTCACAATTCTATTGGCCATTGTTTAGCAAGGACATTAAACTATATTGTAGGTCCTGTAAGGTATGCCATCAGATGAGGCATAAAGGCAGAACTCCCAAAGCTCCAGTGCAGGTTACGGACTTGTCAGTCCGACCTTTCCAGAAAGTAGCGATTGATATTATAGGCCCCCTCTCGGTCACTTCCGACAGGGGATATCGTTTCATTTTAACGATGGTAGATTTGTGCACCAGGTGGCCGGAGGCGGTGCCAATGAAGAATATTACTTCACAAGCAGTCGCAGAGGCTTTGCAGATGCTGTTTTGCAGGTTTGGTTTTCCGGAAGAAATATTATCGGATAGGTGCCGGCAGTTCATTTCGAAGGAGATGTCAGAAATCACTGGGCTGTTGGGTATTGCCCAAACATTCACGAGTCCATATCATCCTCAGTCAAACGGAGTGTGCGAGCGTTTTAACGGTGCATTAAAACACATGCTGGCAAAAGTGACCGCAGAATCTCCGCAAGAATGGGATAGGTTACTCCCAGCGGTCCTTTTTGCCTATAGGGAGGCTCCCCAAGAGAGTACAGGATTTTCCCCTTTCGAATTACTGTATGGGGCAAACCCAAGGGGGCCGATGCACATACTGAAGGATTTATTAACTGGAAAATGTGCAAATAGCACCTCAGTTACGAGTTATGAGTATGTAGTGAGCCTCAGAGAACGTATTGTAAAATCTTGTTTGGTGGCACGTGATTGCTTGGCGGGATCGTTAGCACGGCTAATTTTGGTCCGAAATAAGGAGAAGGTATTTCATGTGAATATGCTGAGGCCATATGTAGAACGACCTGAGTCGTTGAAAGCAGTCACAAGGGCAGCACAGACTGAAGCAACAGTGGCATGTACGGCAGTCATTGATGACACGGGAGATGAAAAAGGGGAAGGGAATATCCAGTTATCCCTTGTACCCCTGGTTCCTTCGGAGTCATGGAATATGGTGCGAATCGGGGATGACCTAACAGTAGAACAAAAGTCGGAAGTACAGATTATATTAGCGGAGTTTAAGGATGTCCTCACAGATCTGCCAGGACGGACAGACCTAATTTGTCATGATATCACTCTGACATGCGATCAGCCTATTAGGGTAAAACCGTATCCATTGCCCATGCATTTCAAATCGGCTGTCGAGAGAGAAATTGATGACATGCAACGACTGGGTATCATTTCTCCATCTGATTCACCATATTCTTTTCCAATGGTTGTGGTTCGCAAGAAGAACGGATCTCTTCGTATATGTATTGACTTTCGGAGATTGAACAGCATCACCGTCGTTGACGCTGAACCAATACCTAATCAGGAAGATCTGTTAACACAACTTACCCACGCTACATATTTCAGCAAACTCGATCTGTCTAGAGGCTATTGGCAGGTACCCCTCGTGGAGGCTGTGAAACCTCTAACAGCGTTTAGCACCCCCAAAGGATTATTTCAGTTCAATGTCATGTGCTTTGGCTTAGTGAACGCGCCAGCCACATTTGTGAGGATGATGAAAAGGTTGTTAGGACATCGATCTGATATTATTACTTATATCGACGATATATGTTTGTTTCATGAGTCATGGGAGGATCACATGATTGGGTTGTCTTCCCTATTACAGTGTCTAAGAGAGCATAATTTAACGGCACGGCCGAGTAAAGTTTGCATAGGTTTTAAAGAGTTAAATTTCTTAGGACATACTGTAGGTCATAATCACCTGAAACCGGAAGATGAGACAGTTACAAAAATTTTACAGTTGCAGACACCCAAAACAAAAAAGCAAGTGAAAAGTCTAATTGGACTTGTGAATTTTTATCACAAGTTCATCCCTCAGTTCTCTTCCATTGCAGCTACACTTACCTCGCTAACGAGTAATGGGATGCCAAATAGGGTCGTGTGGACACAAGATTGCGAGATAGCCTTATCCAAAATCAAGAGGGTGTTCTCTAGGAAACCCATCTTACTGTTGCCAGATTTACGCAAACCCTTTGTTTTGCGGACAGACGCATTTTCTGTAGGAATTGGTGCTTGTTTAATGCAAGACCACCAGAGTACCTTACATCCAGTGATGTATGTGAGTCGTAAGCTGTTGCCGGCTGAGACCAGGTACTCTACGATTGAAAGGGAGTGCTTGGCAATTGTGTGGGCAGTTTCAAAGTTGTCCCGATATTTGATAGGTTCACATTTTGTATTACAGACAGACCATCGACCACTCTCATTTTTACAGTCGTCAAAATCGACAAGCTCAAAATTAACTCGTTGGGCTCTCTTACTAAGCAGTACAAGTTTACTGTTTTACCTCTAGAGGGTAAGCTTAACGTTGTAGCTGACACTCTGTCTCGTTTGTAGAATGCTTGTGTATTTCTTAGTTTTTTCCGACATGATGTTTAATTCAGTATGCAAGATATGTGAAGACAAGAAGGAAATGAATGTATACTTGGCTCAAAAGCCGGATGTTTGGTGTTTGGGGTGCGTCCAGCCGCCCTCCAGAGAGAGGAAAAAAAAACTTCGTTTTTTTTCGCAGGGGGAGGGGGAGAGTAGATGTCACAGTGTGATGAACACAGCTGTGGACTGGCAGTGCTCCGCTGGGGGCGGGTACATAATGTCAGTCGGGTATGAGACGTGTTCTCATACACCTAACTTAACAACAGAGACTGCGAGGTCAGCAGGTCAGAGGTGAACGCAAGGGGCGTTCGGATTGGAGCAGTCAAGAAGAGATGGGCAAGAGAGCGGGGAGATTTTTGGGTCATGATGGCGGACGTGAACTGTCGAGTTGATATTTATGTGTGACAATATAATGCACTTTGTTATCTGGGATTTTCAGTAATGTGTTACACTTTACGGACTATGTATATTGTTGTATCTTTGTGGTGACAAGTATTTAAATACATAAGTCAGAGTTGGAAATACTGATAGTGTTGGTTATTCCTTGAATATGTTTGACTCCACCTCTCTCTCTCTCTTGTGGGTAGTATTTCGAGGACTAAGGCATAGGTGTATTGAATACTAAATACCCTGTGTCATCTAATGTTGTTCTCCCAGCGAACTCTGGGTCGTCCTGGAGGTCTGGATCCCTGGCTCTTTGTTTCCCATGCTTGTCGTGGTAGCCGATCTTCTCCCATTCTGCAGACATGGCCAAACCATCTTAGTCGGGACTGTTCTATTTGGGTCTGCAGCGGGTGGGATTCCTCAGCAAGAAAGAGGTTGGTAAAAAAACGAAGATGGCTGTATACTGCTCCACCTACCATCTTTGTTTGATAGATCTGGAAAAGGCGTTTGACAGGGTCCCCTGGAGCAAACTTTGGGATTGTTTGGCAAGGAAGAACATTCCAGCACCTCTGATTCATGCTATACAGAGCTTCTACAAGTCTTGCAGAAATTATGTGAGGACAGCAAACCATAAGTCAGAAGAGTTCAGGACCACCACTGGTGTAAGACAAGGTGATATCCTGTCACCTTACCTTTTCATACTCCTCATGGACGATGTCATTAAAGCATGTAAGGAGAGAACAAGAAAGTATTCAGTGGGGTACTGGAAGATGAGACAGGTCTGTATTTCGGAGCTGGCATTTACTGATGATGTTGCCCTGATTGCTAAATCAGAGGCACATCTCCAATTCAACCTGCAAGTCTGGAAGGAAGAGCTGGAGAAGAGAGGGATGGTCATAAGCAGCTCTAAAACAAAATCCATGGTGATATCACGAGAAGAAAGAAGACATCAGGTTAAGCTGGGAGAACAGGTCCTGGAGCAGGTAGACCACTTTAAATACCTCGGAGCTATTATTGACCGAAAGGGAGGCATCAAAGAAGAGTTGGCCACTCGAAAAGCAGCAGCTGGGAGACTTTTTCAGGCCATAAATCGAGGATTCCTCAGCAAGAGAGAGGTTGGTAAGAAAACGAAGATGGCTGTATACCGCTGTACCTATGTCCCAGTCTTGACATATGGATGCGAGTCATGGGCAATGACTACAACCCACAAAAGCCAGATCCAAACCTCAGAAATGAGGTATCTGAGGAAGGTGGTTGAAGTAACAAGAAGAGACATGGTACGCAACCAGATGATACGTCAAGGCCTTAAATCCCACCCCCTGCAGACCAAAGTAGAGCAGTCCCAACTGAAATGGTTTGGACTTGTCTGCAGAATGGGAGAAGATCGGCTACCACAACAGGCATGGGAAACAAAAAGCCAAGGATCCAGACCCCCAGGACGACCCAGAGTCCGCTGGGAGGACAACATTAGACAATCTTTGAAGGACCGAGGACTAGAATGGAACCAGGCCAGGAGGAAGACAGCCGATAGGATAGTCTGGCGCTCTCTCTTCCAAACCTCTACACCTCAGGTAGAAGGGGAACGACTAAGTAAGTAAGTAACCCAAAAATTAAATTACTCCTCTTACTGCATTCCCAACATTTAAGGCACAATAAAATAACATACACACAATTAAATACCCACTCTATTACACTTGTAAATATACAGAAATTAAAGGTGGTTTACCCAACACTCTACATACTACAGAGCGCCCATGTATTAATAGCTAACCCTCACACAGTGAATATCTCAAAACTTCACACACTCCTATATACTGCCAATTATCCTAGAAAGAATTAGGCACATTTTATCTTTACGTCATTCTACAAAGATAGTAATGGATGGCACTTACGTTTAGAACTTTAAGTTAACTTCCCAAAGAACCATTCATTAATCAGGCTACGACTCTATTTAAGAACCCACTAATATTACGGCTCTAATAAAATATGAACATACCAGTTTATCGCGTTTTCTTCCGCGTGCAGCAGAACGATAAATGATATGATTCACAGTAGTGAATCTCATCAGACAAAGGGGATCTGTTAAAAAACCGCTCGGGTTTATATACAAGAAAATAGCTATAGCGTCTTACTAACCCAATGGAATCACTTACAAAATTATAACGGGGTCTACGCCAATAGATTTGAAAGCACGTCGTGACCTGTTTAAGCGCGCATTCCAATTGCGTCATGTTACGCTGACCGCGATATTCTTTAACAAAGAAACTGGGACTACGTGATCGCGATTATTTTAACAAAGGAAGACCCTCGTGATCGCAATTAACTTTAAAGAAAAGAAAACTGGTGCGAGTATAAACTAAACCTACCGTCAAAAACGTAATAAAATACCTACAGAAAAAGACCAAACACATAATAATTATGAAAGAAAAGCAGACTGGGCCTCTTGAAAAACAGAATTACAGTACTGCATCACACTCTTATTTAAAGTATCAAACCCTAATGCTCTTACCCACCACTTAAATAACTTTTCAGATAGCTTAGCTGGAATACTAAAATATGAATATAGGTCCGTCCTTATATCCGAACACCGGAAAACTGAAATATTCTCAAAATCAAGTTATTTTGGGTGACTTTTGAACACTTTTTGGGTGACTGGACTAATTTTCAACCGTGATTTGAGTGACATTTGGAAACACACAATGCCTCCTTTGCAGATGACTTAGCCTTATGGATCTCTGAAGAGTATATAACTAATGCAAACAATCGGATGCAGCAAGCACTAACATCACTGGAAGAGTGGGCCAAAACATGGCTCATGAAGGTAAATGATGAAAAAAAAATGTACACAGTATTTTCCCTCTCGCATAAACCAGAGCTCCAAACATAAAATGGAGAAAATCTACATTTAAATGAAAATGCAAACTACCTAGGCATTACATTTGATTGCCGTCTGACTTGGAGAAAACAAGTTGACAGAAATCGAATGAGAGCAAGGCAAAGAATGGCAATCATGAAAAAACTTGCTGAAACAACTTAGGGTGCAGATAAGAGAGTGCTAAAGACATTATACACAGGGCGAGTGAGACCAGTCCTAGAATATGGCGCTGCAGTATGGGCAACAGCAGCTAAGTCAAACTTCGATAAAATCAGCAGATTCCAAAATCAAGCAATGAGAATTATAATGGGCAGCATGAAGACAACAGCTATAAAAGAACTTGAAAAGATTACATGCCTCCAGCCAACGGAGGATAGAAGAGACAGCAGGGTTCAGCAACAAGCTGAAAAATTCAAGAGACTAACAGATCATCCAATGTGCCATACAATGAATGCTCTTAGAAGGCAAAGACTCAAACAAAGCAACTTTATAGAATCAACCAAACCACAGATGAGAGCAGTTTCCATAAATGCAATATCAACTATTAAACCCATCTACACTGCACAGTTTGGAAACAACATCGTTTCCCTGAAATGATAGAAAACATTCCTGGAATTGAAAGAAATACAGAGAGAAACATTACCCATGCAACTCCTGGACACATGCATACACAGATGGATCAGCAACAAATGCATCAGAAAATGGATGTGGAGGTGTCTTTCTGACCTTAAGCACTGGTGCACAAAAAAAGCTGTCAGTGGTAACAGGACAATTCTCAAGTAACTTCAGAACAGAGGCAGAGGTCTTGAACACTGCAATGGAGATTATAATGACAGAGGAAAGCACAAACAGACAAGTTGCTTTCTTTACCGATGCACAGTTAGTAATTACAGCATTGAAAAACCAAAATAAAACAGACCTGGATGAACTCAGAATAGTGCTCCACAAACTATGTCAATGATTCAAAAGTGTTGTGATCCAATGGATTCCATCTCATTGTAACATCACCGGCAATGAAGAGCTGACAGACTGGCAAAGAAAGGTGGAAATCTACCTCAGTTTAATGCAAGTGTAACTTTCGAGGAGGCGAAGAATTTTATCAGAATCAGATACAGAAACAGATGGGATGTACAGCATCCACGTCACACACAAAATGATGCATACTACCAGCTCAACAGAACAGAACAAGTGGTAATCTTCAGACCCTGCACTGTCCACAGCAGTTTGAGATACCATCTATTCAACAAGCTAAAGATTGGACCTACCGATCAGCGTAACTGGCACTGATAAAATGACTGCTGAACATCTGCTTCAAAGTTGACTAACATATGCAGAACAAGAGAAAGCTCATATGGCCGACACCAGTACCATTCATGGAAAAACTCTACAGAGATTCAAATAGCCTCAAACTAACTACTGCTTTCTTTGAAAACATTCAAGTGGACATCTGAGAGTGTACAAAGAAGAAGAAGAAGACTGCAATGATTTCACAGAGGACAATGAAGGTGAATCAGATTATGAACTGGAGTCGGAAATAATCATTTGACAGTGAAGATGATAGTGACAGCCTATTGTTGAAATGAAGTTATGGATACAAGACAATATAATCAGACTGCAACAAACATAGGAACTGTTTTTCTGCCAAAAATAAAGAAAATGAGCAAGGATGACCATATTGCAACATAAGGTTTTCTTAACAACACTAACAGTTTATGTATAATATACTTTTTCCTCTCACTACGTATTTTTTTTTAAATTTCTACTTTTACACACAGAGTTTGACTCATTTAACATCGGCGGGTACCAGATCCCGGAAATCAGATATGCTGACGACACAGTCCTCCTATCGACCAACCCAGAAGGACTTGAACAATTAATTCTGTCCACCAAAAAACACAGCGAGGCCCAGAATCTATACCTAAACACCAAGAAGACCAAAGTAAAGACCAAACCAGAAATTGAAATTGATAACGAAGAACTGGAAAGTGTTAATGAATTCGAATACTTAGGATCAATCATCAACAGCTCTGGCGACTGTGCAGTAGAAATTAAAAGAAGACTTGCAATTGCTTCACATAAACTAATACAGATGAAAAACCTATGGCAAGGCACAAGCAAAGAAACAAAGTTACAACTGATCAGAGCATGTATATTCCCAGTAGCAACATACGGCTGCGAGACTTGAACACTCAATAAAACAGTTGCAAAAAAGATTACATCATTCGAAATGAAATGCTACAGAAGGATGTTGAGAATACCCTGGACAGAAAAAAAGACCAACAGGGAAGTACTGCACTCATTAAACGTACAGGAACATTGGCTCCTAAATACCATCGCAATAAGGAAGCTGAAATTTTTCGGTCATATAAAAAGACATAATAGTCTGGAAAAAACAGTGATGGAAGGCATGGTCCCTGGAAAAAGGGGAAGGGGTCGACCTAGACGACGGTGGACCCAGGACATCACAGAGAGTCTGAACTTGTCTTTGGCTGATGCAGGTCGACTTGCCCAGAATCGTGATGCGTTCAGAGCAGCTGTAATGGAGACAACGTTCTGGAAAGAATACGTCACATGATGATGATGACTTTTACATGCCAGTGATCTGTCTTCATAAGATGTAAAAATAATTAATCCTTAAGAATTTAAATTATAAAAAATTATACATTATTAGAATATTTTTGTACGTGACATTTTTGTGGTTGTTTAATTTGAACATTTGCCAAAGGAGTTAGTGTCACAAAAGTACAGTTTTTTTTAAAGCATAGCTTCATCGTGTTCTATTGACCTCCATTTTACCTTGCATGACTATTAAGCTTCTAAAGAAAGCATTTATAAATTACAGTAATCTACATAAGTTAAATTCAGTTTTCCATGCAACAAGAAAGGTATATATGAACATGAAAATCATATCAATGAACTTGCTAAAGACCATTTTGTGTGAGTCAAAACCATATTTTTGCTTGGTATGAAAGAGTTGAGCAATCCAGTAATATTACTGCATCTACTTTGATTTTAATATATATATATATTAACTTTTACTATTTGGCTCGCCACCTGAAGTGGCACGCCATTAGTACCAAAAATACGGCTCGCCATGTCAAGTGCCGCAAGACGGTAAGTCTCTATCGGCAATGTTTAATGAAAAATTGTCGATGTTTTATCCAATCCAATATTTATAAAGTCACTTCCTGTATTCAATCTGTTTACATTTTTAGCATGGCCGCACGAGAGATAGACATTTAGCCTAACTCGAGAGTACGAAGATATATGATCGCTAGACATCAGAGAGTGATGCGATCTGTCCTTCAATAGATCCGATGTGCTACTACTGTAAAACCACAGAGAGACGCTCTGATGCTGATAAAATACTACCCTCACCACCCAATTCCCCACAACCAACCCTAAAAAAAAAAATCCCACCTCATTTCTAATGCATTGAATCCGTACTAGATGAGAGCTAGCTGGACATACGCAGCATACGGTCATATGCGTGATGCATTGTAACTCATATCGACACGCTGAGAAATGAGACACATGTGTCCACTTTATGCCTATTCTACTCCCTAGCCTCAGCAAGGTTAGAATGTCGATTAGGCGCCTAGACAAATTTCACTCTCAGTAGAAGATTGTAGTGTATCCTCGAATTTGATGAGACATAATATCATTCGCGTCCTGCGAACGTGTATTTTATATGTTGTTCTGGAAAAAAAAAATATTTATAGGATTAAGGAAAGGATTTGGAAGAGAAGAGATCCTAGAGAGATCTCTTCTATCTTGCATTCATCTGACTATTATTGTAAATTGTTGAGAAGTGTGTAAGTGATGGCATGGTACAATGACCTACCAGAGAGAGGAAATGGAGACATCTAGAATATTGAGTGTTCAGAATGGTTATCTCAGAAACCTTCGTGAGTGCTATACTAAGATAATGATCTAGTCATGGATGTACCTATGTGATAGATGACCCAAAAACAATTGTGTGATCATACTCGCAGTTTAGTAGGACACTTCTGATCCTGATATTGAATCTGTACTGTGACTGACTGCTTTGTTAGATCTGCATATGATGTTTGTAGCTACTCAATGGGAATTGTAAAAACTGATTCCCTAAGACACTTTAGGTGGATTATTACTCACTTGGTAGACTGATTACAGCTCTCTCAATAACTGTGTGTGTGTATGGACGGAGCAGAGATACATGTAGCTATTTTGTTTTTAGAACGTAGATTTGGTATTTGATATCATGATATCTCTATGACATTATGAGACTTAGAGTGAGTGAAATCTGATGCTGACTCTTAGCTATCTAGTGTAGTATCTTCGAAGAAGAGTGTGTGTAGCGTCCACGTGTGTAAAGGAGAAGCATAAGAGTCCACGAACCCGAAGCTGCACCTGAGCGAGGAATACTATGTCAACACGCTTACAGCCCCTTGTTCTATTGGTCAGAGCTGCCGGATGTAGTACGCTCCGCGAGTAGTTCTAAGCCATGTGTTCTCTTTGCCCCGATGTATTATGTTGAGTTCGCACTACATAGTCGAGTGTTGATCAGTGATTCGCTGTGGCAGGATCGAAACTGCTGTCGCTAGTCTTCGTATATATGAATAGAGCGAACAGAGAGGGCGAGATTGTTCCTACATATTGACTCTAAATGATGGTAGTCTTGCTATGTATAGGCCTCGCAAGTGCGTGTGGAGGATACCTTACGGACAGAGAAATCCTATATCTCAGTGATCCATGATTCTAGTGATTTCCTCGCTATCGTGCCCACTCGTGTGCACCACAGACTAGTGTATTGGTGTCTAGCTACACCGTGTACTTGTCACTTCACTATGGATTGGTAGACCAATAGCCACATATAGCTGCAGCGTGTAGCGCTCCTAGTTCCATAAGATTATTCCAACATCTGACTATATTGCTGACGCTCCCTGGGTGCACCGTCATCCGGTGGAAGGATCTTTCATTTCGAATGGTTTCTCGTGTACGTACGACTACAGCAATGTGCGCTTATGTCATGCGACTGAATAACTAAGCGCCATGATTGCGACGCCATCTAAGGTCTATGAGCTGGAGTCGTCTGTGTCCCGATGTGAATATGTTTCACTGTCGCTCGCAGTAGACCAGCATCAAGACAATATGACAGTCCTCTGTCGACCATTCGTGCGAATAACACATCCTCCATTCTCTTTCCCCCATATCTATACCCCTCCACTTTCTACCTCCCGTAACCCCCACCTTACACTTCTACTCCCACCACCCCATCTCAAACTTCCTCCCTACAATATGCAGTGTGTTCTGCTACCCACCGCCACACCACCACCTCCACCATCACCCCCGTCACACACACTCACCAGCCACGTCGCTAGACTCCTGAGTTGATCAGTCCTATGAGAGCGATTTGACTACGGATTGTCTGTGCGATTGCTCTCATAATAGATATGTTTAATATACAAGAATAGACTCAGAACGTATGTGTGCCAACACCACTATCCCGAGACGCCCTATGCATACCTACCCTGAGCAATGTATTCTATACAATGTAGATTAGAGTAGAAAAGAATGACTAGCATAAGAGGTACTCGATGTAGTGTATCTTATAGTGATACAGCACTCTAGAATAAGAGCTTGTGAATGCAGTGTATCAGCAGTAAAATTGTCTCAGACCAATGAGACTAGAGTAGCTTACTAACATCATGATCCTTGCATACTTGAGTTGTGTATACTGGTGTCGAACTGACAGCACGCTAACAATAGCCACTCATCGAGAATCTCTGACTACAGACCATGTTAGAATAGAGGAGCGAGAGCGAGTAGCGATCTATGTGTATTACTCAGTAGTCTGTCACTCACTGAAATGACCAGTAGATGTGACATTCCGCCCTCGTACTACATCATGTGTGTGCTGCGTATCGCGCTCCAACGAGAACATGACACACACTATACAGCCCCCGCGCTGCCCACCCCCCCCCCCCCCCCCACCGCGCGCGCACCCCCCAATCCTTCTTGTATTTCCCACCCCCCCCCCCCCCCCCCTCCTCCCCGACCTCATCACTTGTTCTGTTCACTCTGATGATCTGTATACAGCGCGAGTTTAGCAATGTGGTGGATCGTAGAGCCACTATAGTGTCTGCTCGCTCACTCAATTCTCTCTCATCCGCCGCTTCTTTTTCTCACTCGTCGAAAGTGTGAGTGCAGCACCTCTCCTTATTGATATTACCCTTTCCTAATGATAAAGTGTGTGTTTCCTAGACTTAGTGAGGCAAAAATCAAGGAAGATGATCATGTGAGATCGCTATTCACCAGATGCTGTTTCAGAGTATCAGCTCCGTATTTGATTGATATTGGATTGTTTCCAGCAATGTGCGCCACAAACTTTTGGAATACATGTAAGCTGAAATTTCCTGAGTGCTTGTTGTAAACTCTCTTTGCAGCGCTATCAGGGTGACATAGGGGAATGTTGTTACATGAGTTTCTTCTAGAGTAACAGTGCACACTTATTTACACTCTCATCTGGTAGTATCTTCTCGTAGAACGTGATGTATGCGGTACAGTGATAGTATACGCAGATCTGTGTGTTCTGAGCTTTGGCTGGAGATACTACGACGCTCTCAGACACAATATCTTCAAGTCAGAACAGTATAAATACTCATGATATGGATATCTAAGGGTACGTCCAAGTGTGCACACAGACTGTGAGGAGACTGCGCTGCAAAGGCAGAGATCTCGATGTCTACTTGATCGTAGTAACCCTTGTGTTTGTTATAGAATAGCTCACGCCATACACATGTGTATGTATAGTATAGATAGACTCATATATAGATCTAACTCTTGAACTTCTAGTGCAAGCGAGTCAGTCTCTCAGCTCGTCACCATGATACATCTAGAGGTGTGCCTGCTACTTATTACATGCTACAGAACTCTATCTTTCTCTCATTTGGTAGCGATTCTCTCACTGACAACAATTGATGTGTTAATTGATATTACTAGATTTATATCTTTTTGTCAGTCATCTAGCTAGATGACATAACTAGTATCTAGTAGCCCAGGTTAGTTTTAAGATCATGTTGTATGTCCATCACGTTTGACACGATAGATCGCCATCAGATTTTCATAATTATATGCTCAATAAGACAGCTCGCTCTCATTATTGACATAAAGGAACTGTGTCGTGATTTATGATTATGCTCGTCAGTCACTCATCAAGAAGGTACTAAGTATTTTATAAGATGTCACGCATTAATAGTTAGACTCCCATGTATGCTCGTTATACTGCTCCGCTCCATCATGCAGAAGAGTAGGAAGGCTTATGTGCATACCTCTGCCCTCCCAACCCCCAAATACCACAAAACCAATTCCAAAATCAAACCCATGTCCCTATGCCTTCTCGCGCTACAACTCTCATACTCTCTCTCTCACCATTCTCTTACTCACCCACCCCCCCACATAAACCACAAACCCTCACGAACTACCCAGTCACAAGGATATAGCTCTCTCTACCCCATCTTCGCGCCTATTCCCAACTACAGTTCATCGTTCTCTGTGTGTCACTCCCATCTCAACCCTGTTCTCTTCCATCATGTACTTCATATAGACTGTCCCTCCCCAACACACATCACTAACCCTCCCATAAGTAACCACTCTAAAACTCCATCCCGTCTATTGCTATAAAGACATTAGTTACTAATCGTATTTCCCCGCTAATGCTCTCATGATCTACCCCAACCACCTTCACCCCCCCACTCTACAATCAACCCCAAACACTCCCCCACATATCCAACAAAACTCCACAATTAAAAACAATCACTACCACACAAACCACACACCAACTCATAATACAATCAACTCCCAAACAAACAAACCTTAATCTCACAAATACCTTCAAAATAAACCCCAACTACCCCCCCACCCCCCCACACCACCAAACTCAAAATACCCCCCCATAATCCATCTTTCTTATCTGCACCTAAAACCAACCTAAAAATCCCACTCAAATAACCTGTCTTTCAAATATAAACAACAATAACTACTCAAAAACAACTAGAAAAACACACATCTTAATATAAAATTCACTCTATCTCTATTAATCATGTACCTTACTCCCATCACATTTTTGATACCCCTACCCCCCTTTATTCATTTAATAGAAAAATTATACTTTATTCTTGTTGTTGGGGTTTGGGGTTGTTTTTCACCCTAACTTATCCAAACACCAATAACACCAACAACCCACAACCAATCTCCAACCCCAAAACCCACCACCGCTACCCACCCCCCCCACCCCCACTTATCCCTACCCGATCCCTACCCCCCCCCCTACCATTCCCACATCACCACACCACACCTAATAAGCACATATAAGTATCGCAAACTCTACCGTCGGCATACGGAGATACATCTCTTTGTTTCTGAGTAGACGGACGCCTTGTACTGTATGTGGGATGAAGGTAACATTAGGTTGTAATTGCATGGTGAGCCCTTCGTCCTAGTTCCGGATCATGTGCTAGAACCTTTCCCCCGGATGCTTCGAGAAATGGTGGTCAAACACTGAGTCTTACTTGGTACCCAAACGGTTTGGTATATGATGTCCGATGCATGGGTAGTCATAATACAAGGGCTGTCCAAGAGGTATTTCAGTGTTATCATAGGGTTAGCATGTGGGCGGTATATAGTATATTTGTTGATTGTACACTCGATAGAGTCGCAATAAAAAACATCGGCTCTCCAAGATCATACTAAGTAATATGCCAGATACCTGTTTTAACGTTGTGTGGGGGTAACAATTGTCCCAATCTATCTACGATGGCAGTAATTGTTGGAGACAAGTAATATACGTGACTATGCTAACAGTCTTATCTCGAACAGACTGAAGTAGAAATGATGGGTGGACATACACTTAAGATAGCGGACATTTTTTTAATAACATACATGTTAGATGAAGATAAGTTTTCATGTACAATCCTTACACTATAGACGATCTAAAATATTAACGGAGTCAGATTAGATGATCTCCGGGTAGAGCAGTTTTCGTTAGGATATAAATGGGACTCTACGATGGCTCAAAGCTGCTGACTCCACATAGGAGTATGGACTAAATAGAGAGACAGAATTATATATCATGGATAGAAATAGCTAATGAATAGTGACGCTGAGAATTAATGAGATAAGACTCCGATATGCTATAAGATTGATTCCAATTTTAATGCTATCCGATTGATCATACCCACTACATATGGACTTCATACCCTCGCCCCCCAACACCCATCCTAAAAAACTCTTGGAGAGATACCCTCTCGGATGTGCTACTGTGACGATCTCTATGTGATCGTGTCTTCCGCATAGTGTTATATGCCCCCCCAAACAGTGCCACCCCCCACGATCCCCCCTTTATCAGATAATTAAAATAATATCAACCTCCATAAAGCAGTAGTAAAGAATTACGCTATATACATAATAACATTACTACCACAACCCAGTCCATGGAAAGTGTCTTCCACTACTTAGCGTTGTTCCGCCCCTAACCCCCCCGGTGACATCCAAGGCCACCCTAACTACAACTGCTGAGCACCACATCATACGCAACAACACATGTGATACAACCCCACACCATGCACCCCACCACCACGCAATTTGATCAGACCATGGTTTCCACATGAGACAAGAGTGATGAACCCCAGTGCCCCCCCCCTGTGATTAGAGTACCCCTCCCCCCCCCACCCCCCCCCAGTCCCCCCCCCCCCCCCCCCCCCCCCCCCCCCCCCCCCCCACCACCCCCCCCCCCCCCCCCCCACGCCCCCAGTAGACACATCCATAAGCAACAACACTTACCCCCCATATACCCCCCCCCCCCCCCCCCCCCCCCACTTACCACAAACCACCCTCACACCCACCACAGGAATTGTGTAGATGTACCCCCCCCACCCCCCCCTAGGTCCCAACCCCCCCCCCCCCCCCCCCCAGCTGAGAGCTCCACGTCAGTACTATCAGATCTTGTCTCATCAATGCACTGAGTCTATTGTTGCAGTATATCTATCTCTACTTGTCAGTTCCCTGAAATGTAGATCCCACCAGACCCATCAAGACCCAGCTCTTGACGTCCGGAGCGCCCGCCCCCCCATGGCCATCGAGATAGGCAGGGGAGGGGTTATGAGGTACTACGTTAGTGACGGGACTGCATGACCCAGTGAGTGGGAGTGGTGGGGAAAAGCGATAGGAGCCTATCTATGAGGAGGCGTTCAGAGGGGAGGGACCCAAAGATCGGAGGGGAGACTCCTTTGCCGACAGGGGCGAGTAAGTAAGAGTAATCTGAGGAAGGACACGGTGCTGCTGCTATGTACAGCAACTACTCAAAGATATAAACGTAAGGAAGGACTGGGAAAGGGTTAGCGTTTGGGTGGGGGGGGGGGAGCACTTGTTGGGGTGGGTGCAATGCGCGTGGGCACTGCCCGCGCGCACGGGTCACCGCTCGGGGGGGGGCGGCATGGAGTATGGGGGGAGAGATAGTACTTGGGGGATGCAACTTGGGGAGGACCTTGTATTGAGGCATGCATGCTAGTGTGTTAGTTGGGTGGGCATAAGATGGGTGCAGTTTTTGAGATGTATATTGGAGTTGAAGTCCTAGGGAGGTTTTTATATGTATGGGTGGGTGTGTCGGTTGTGGTGTTTGCATGTTGGGTGTGTTTTGTCTAGGAGGTGTGTTGGGGGGCGTTGTGGCTGTCCCACTGTTTTCTTCCTCTTAATTTGTCTAGATACTTGGAGTACGGAATATTTTTTTCACGTTTTGTTCGTTTCCTGAGATTTAGTACTGCAACATATAAAGATTTTTATAGGAAGACTTTTACTTTATATTTATTTTATGCGTTTATGTTAAGGTTTTTTTTTTCTTCGTATTTTATGCTGTTTTTGCATTTTTTTGTTTTATTAGGGGCTTTTTTTGTTCAAGATCACGAACGATCTGATAGAACGTCGGATGAAGAAGAACAGAAAAAAAGAGAATCAGGAGGTGATGAGAACTAAAAGTCGTAAGAGAAGCAGAGAGTAAAAACAAGCCTAACGTTAAATTTCAGGGATAATTTAGAGGATATCTTCTTTGAAAAATGAACAGGCGTAGGACCCCCGTTTTGGGGGAAAAAAAGAAAAAAGCGGAAATGCGAAGAAAGATGAATGTATGGTATGACTCTTGAAAAATAGAAAAAAACATAAAGATATCTCTATATGAAAAAAAGTTCTATTGAAGAATATGGTAAGAAAAAGAGACAAAAATACACCAGTGTATTTTCCTTGACCCCTCCTCACACTCCTCATTTAAGGGTGGGGGATATGGGAAAGTACTAGATTTTGGGGGTCGTTTGCTCACGGGTTGTGTTTTGGTAGAAACGCTTGATATACAGAAGCTGTCTGCCTTTACTGTAACTTTATTTTGGGGTAATGTTTGTGTGGTAGTCCTCGGTTTGTCTTTTGTTGTCGGATCGTGCTTCGTTTGTAAATTGACTTTAAGGCCGAGCACTTGCGTTGGTGGTTTTTGTGTGTGTCATTTACAATATAGTGGTGTAGTTGTGTTTTGTTTTGGAGGGTCTGTTTGTTCCGTTGTGCAAGATTGGATGTTTAATTGTTTATAGGCCTGTCGTATCAATCTCTCTGAAGTATATGGTCTCTCCATTACTCTTGAGATCTCTTGTCGTCTCAGTCAGATATCGAGTTCGATCTGGAGTTGCTTTTAGTATCAGCTACAGGTTTGCATATTTTGTTTTGAACCTACAGTAGTCGCCTTGACCGAATACATTAGAGAAAGCTATAATGGATATTTGGTGAATCCCATTGGTGAGCTAGAGCAAGAAGTTCTATTTTAACGATCTACCATCAACCATACAGTTATGGTTCTAAATACTATCCATTAACATACCACATATCCTAACTTTTCGCAATACTCCTCCATCATCTGTAGTAGTAATGAGCAATATGAATGGCCATATTTGCTTACCCCATGTGTAATAAGAACTACCCTTCCAAACTCAGAGAGAGAGAGCTTGTATAATAAAAACGTCGCACACTATCTGTGTAGTATAAATTACACCATTTTGTTAACAAGACGGCGTCCTACTTAGCCTAGCAAACCACTCCAGGTTGTTTTTTCAAAAGAATGGGAATAAACCATGCTCTCTGGCAGCTTTCCCCAGTACTCCCCCCCCCCCCCCCCCCCCCCACCCCCCCCCACCCCCCCGCCGTCCGCACGTCTTTTTTCTCGCTCGCCGCGCCGCCGGGCCGTCTTCGTCTTCTGCGCCGCTATCACCCCTGTCATTATCTACAGAAATATTATCCTTCCTCGTATGATCAATAGATTATGAGACATAAAGCCGAACATGAGAAGCAATAATAAATACTCTTGAACGACTTCCGCGCTGGAGACCGAACCACACGTCATATTGTGACGCTCCACCTATCTATAGTTCAATTGTTCTACGTCTCAGTGTATAGTGCAGCTGTTTGTGAGCACGTTCTAGAGAAAGACGTATGCCTCCTCGGCAATAGAGAAACGGACAGTCTTCGAGCTCGTTGTCTATCGCAATCTCGCATTGTACCAGTTCGACCTTCCTAGCTAGCTGAGTGCCTACCTCTAGCAGGGTATATTCGTCGACCACATTCTTGAGACTGACAGTAGTTGGCCACTCGGCATAATGCGTCCGCTCGCACAGCATTCATATTGTTTGCAAAACATGTGTTGAACACCTGCGACAGTGGACTTGTGGGAAAAGAAAATGTTTAAAATTTGGAATTCCAATGGTTTGGAGAGAGCCCAAGAACCACTATGATGACTGTTATTTCTGTGTTGTGAATATTAAGGGAATTAATGGAAAAAAATCACAAAAAGTGGAAATATCCAGATTTAGATTCTGCTAGGCGACCTGTTCCACACGGAGATGACATACCAATTCCAACTTCAGTCAGATTTCGGATTCCGAAACAAAGGTTACATTTTACCGCAGCAGAGAGCAAGGTTTTATTCCATTCTTTTGAAGAAAACAACCTTGTGTTTTGTACTAATGTAGGAGGTCTTGTTAACAAAATGGGTGTAAGTTATACACCAGATGAGTGGCGACTTTTTATTGACAGCTCTAAAAGAAGTTTGAAGGGTGTTCTCTTACACAATGGTAACAAATATGGCTCAATTCCAATTGCTCATTCTACTACAATGAAGGAGGAGTATGCTACAATAAGCACAGTTCTGGAAAAATTGAAGTATTTAGAACATAACTGGATGGTTTGTGTAGATCTTAAAATGATGAACTTCTTGCTTGGCCAGCAAATGGGATTCACCAAATATCCATGCTTTATATGTTTGTGGGATAGCAGGGCAAAAAATATGCACTGGACAAAGAAACAGTGGCCGTTGAGGGATGAATTTAAAGTTGGAGAAAAAAATATTGTCAATAAGCCTCTCATTGATCGAAAAAGAGTTCTACTGCCACCATTACATATAAAGCTTGGCTTGATGAAGCAATTTGTTAAGGCACTGAACAAAGATGGTACCAGTTTTAATTACTTATGCAGAAAGTTTCCAGAATTGAGCATAGACAAACTTAAAGCTGAAATTTTTGATGGACCTCAAATTAGAAAGTTAATAAACGATCCAAATTGTATTGATTCCATGAACAAAACAGAGTCCACAGCCTGGTCATCATTTGTTTTAGTTGTGCAAAACTTTCTGGGTAACTTTAAAGCAGACAATTATTCTGAATTAGTTGGAAACATGCTGTCGAGTTTTTGTGAACTTGGATGCAACATGAGCATAAAATTGCACTACCTCCATAACCATTTACATTTATTTCCGGAGAATCTTGGCGACTTTAGTGAGGAGCAAGGTGAAAGATTTCACCAAGATATAAAAACAATGGAAGAGAGATTCCAGGGACTTTGGGATGCCCACATGATGGCAGATTACTGTTGGACCCTTAAGCATGACTGTCCGAGCATATCACATTCCAGGAAGTCCTCGAAAAGATCCTTTTTGCGTGTTGACTAAACAAGTGCTAGTGATAAAGTTTTATTACGTTTTTGGTAATATATGCACAGTAATTACATATAATATGAATGCAGACTAAAGTCAAAATGCCACTGATAGCACCTAACTCTAGGATTGTACATAACAATTGCCCTACTAATATGGTCATTCTTAGTTATCTCAAAAACTAGAGCTGATAGAAAAAATCTGATTACATTTTTGGAATCAGCAACCCAAAATTACCCAAGAACAGCTATAAAATTTAAGGCACCAAAATGTGTGTATACCAGTGTAATGCTTTATGTTATCATCATAAGTGAATTATTCAATGCAAAATCAGTAACGGTAGTCATGTCTGTAAATATAGGCTCAAAATATTTGTGCACTTTGTCTAAATATGCAAAAAAATTTCAAATTGTGATAAAAGCTTTTTTTTGTGCTCAGAAGCAACTGAAACTTTCCTACATTATGTGAAAATGGATGTACTTTAAAATGAAAGTAGGTTTAGGGGTTAAAGTTTACCAGAATTAATTATACATATTGATAAGTAAAATTTGTTTTTCAATTTAAAAATTTTTCTGCACTCATTACTGTATATGTTGCATGCATGTTTAACACCACTTAACAATTAAGTGAAGTGCATCTCATAGATGTTTCATTTCTCAACATTTTGATATATAACACTTTATGTTATCATTATAAATAAGTTACTTCATGCAAAATCAGTAAAGGCAGTCATGTCTAAAAATGTACTCTCTGAAATCAGCTTGTAAAAACGCGGTTTTTGAGCACGTATACTAAGAGTTAACACAAATGTTCCAATAGTGAATGTCGCAAATATTAATTTTTATAGACCATTGTGAAAGTCCCCTAAAGGAGCCATGTTTAATCTGGCCAACCAATGTTTTTCTACTGGTTGCTGGAGCATTTTAATTAATGCCAGATATGCACATGAGGAAAGAAATGAAAAACAAACATTACAAATGGAAGATCACACTTACATATTCCAAATTTGTGCACCTGAAAAACTGAACTGGTATTTTTGTGACGATATTGAAAGTCATGTCCATGTATCTCAAACGTTTCAGATTCTCAATTTCAACAGGTAATGTTTTTAAGTGGTTGTACTGAAGAAAAATTATTTCAGCTAATTCACAGATTTCTTCATTTTTGCAAACTTCCATAGGCATAGATCTAAAACCATAATTTTTAAAGTTTATGATAAGAAAACGCCTCTTTTTGTCTTCCACAACGGTCAGGAGTTTTTTTAGAGCATCTATTAGGGCTTTGATTTTGGATCCTGGGCCCATCTGAGGAATTTCCTTTTCCTTTTTTTTTTTCGGTGGCATGCTGGTTAATTGTGTAAGTTAACAGGTTAAAGGGTGTCACAAGACTAAAGGGACAGCTCTAAAGCCAGCATTAAAAGTTTATGGAAATCAATCCAATTAAAATGATTAACAATATATTAATTCTTTCTTCTCCAGTATCCTCTTCTTGCTATGTTGTTTTTCTAATGAACATTACTGCTTTCTGAGGACTATCGAACTGACAGATGGTGCTTCCAGCAAATCATTCAGACTTCTGCATCATGAACACATTAATTCATCATGAGCATGGATATTTCCTTGCTGGAAAAATTAACCACCTCATGCTGGACAAACAGTTGCAGCTGGTGACCTGAAAAAAAAAATTAGTAATATAATACATAATGATATTGTGTTATTAATGAGAACATTATGTTTGAGCAGACTACAAGCAGCCCCATTATAATTATTGAGATTGCTGAAGAAAGAAGTTCATTTATTCTGAAACAAGATTGTATTTAACAACCATGTACTAGTCGTCATCAGATGCCTTTCCCGCCTCAGAGGTGGAATTACCAGGATTTCCATTCATTTCTGTTTTAAGCCATTTTAGAACACTAAATTCCATGTAAAAAAAAGATCTATATAGACTGTACAGATCATCATCTCTGAAGTTGTTTAACTTATAAACTATGTCCACCAACTGATGTCCCTGGATATCATCTGTGTATCTCATTACACTTTCACTGTATAGAAAGAACAAATTAAGGGACAGCATACATCTCTTCCTAACACCCTGTTTCAACTGCTGAAACATTCCTACTGGGTTGTCAGCTCTTACCAGCTATTTGTTGCCAGTACATACTCTTTATTATTCTGAGTTCCTTGCTACTTATGTTTATGCTAACATTTTGATAATTCCACGTTTTACTTTGTCAAACGCCTAAGCGTAATATTTATAGCACTAGTCCAGGTCTGCTTTTACTTCTGTAGCTCTTTCTATTGGTGTTCTTATAATTTACATGGTGTTGTTCACTTTCTACAAATCTGCATTGTTCACCATCAATTTCTGTCATTATTTTACTTCACAAGATAATTCTTATTGATACTTTAGTTACACCACTTATAAGACTATCTGTACAGTAATCTTCACATTCAGTGGCTCCAGGTTTCTTTGGAAAAGTAATTTGATTATTTTTTTTTTGCGTACGCCCGCTATTACTGGAGGCGAAATCTCAGGTTAGTATGTCTAACCTGAGACTGATTTTTACGTGAGTATCCCTTTTTCTTGTACAGAGACAGGTGTCCCTCGCCATTCAGGCAGATACTCGCCGATTTCAGAGGTACCCATTAGAGCTGGGTCGGCTCAGGAGCCGCCAGTCCCTGGTCAATGACACTCCTTCAAATGTTCTCACCAGGGCTTGAGTTAATCCAGTCCAAATCCCGGTCGACGAAAAATCTTCAAATGTCCTCACCTAGGTGTCGTGCTTAGATATGTTTTAAAGTTATTTAAGGTCCCGCCTGAGTATAGTGGATGGTAATAATACGTGAGAAGTAAAGGTGTAAGAAAATAGATTTTCACGAGTGGATAGTTTAAGGAGAAGATCTGACTCTGGACTGAGTAGTTTCTCTAGTCCAGCCTATCTATACGACTATAATTTAGTATAAGACAATCTTGCACCTCCATTTATATAGAAATATAAGTTTACCTAAACACTCACACACAGCTATGTGACAACAAGACATACAAACGTGGAAAAAACTATGGTTAATTGGGTATGGGTCTGACCAAATCACAAAGTTTAGTTCTTTTGTTGTTTATTATCATTAAACTTTACAACATCGAATATCTAAAAGAGAGATCAAAACAAATCAGAATTACATATATAGAAAAAATAACAATACCTGTGCCCTCCCCTCCTTGAGAAGAAAAAGAACCCAACAAGTTAATAACCCCAAAGGTTAAAGGTTAGCACTAGGTTACAGTATAGACAGTAAAGAAAAGAACAAAGTTCCTACTAAACGTTATCCAATAAAGTAAACAATATTTAAACAGAATTTAGATGATACAATTTTTCTTGTAACAAAGAAAATATTTCATTCTCTCTCTCTCTGTGTCATACGTGGCCACACAATCACGCTTCTTACCCTATTCTTAATGAAGAAAATCTATTGGACCTATAATCCATGTATATATATATATATATATTTGTTCCAGTGGTTTTATCTTTCAAATTCGGCCCCAAAAATTAAATTTTATAAGGGGAACGCCTAATTTGGTGGTTGATTCCTGGATAAACAAATGTCACCTCGAATAGTTAATGCAGAAACTCTCTGAGATCTGGTGTTCACAGTACACAGTAGGAAAACATCTGATTGCAAAAAAAAAACTGTTAATTATTGTTAATTGATGATGGTGGTAAATCCTATCGGCTATCTCTGTGGTGAGTGCCGATTTTGAAACAGCGTACTTGCTGAATAAATCCGCTGATACGACTGTCAAAAGTCGGTAGAACTGTTATATCTTTCACACCCCTGTGGGCTGATAAATTGCAAAAAAAATTTATCTGGGTATTTGTAAGTCCAGTTAAAATGTTTATGTGTCCATCTGGCCAATCCTGTTCACAAATGAACTTGGGGACGTGTACGCCAAGAATAAGACCACATTAATCACTCAGTAAATGAAGAAAAAAAGGACCAAAATAAACCGCTGGTCGCCATTTGATCAGGTCACAAATCAGAAATAAAAATCCCCACGAAACTATTAACACATTTATTCACAATGGTTCTAGATAACGTGTTTAGACTCTCCGAAAAAATTCTGACCGATAACTGATAACTGGTTTGAGAAGACGCAGTTTATATACATCATGTTATTATGATCTCTAGAGGATGTTAATTTTCACACTCTTCTGCATAGCAGATATCAGGGAACTACGTCCGTCCCCCCCCCCCCCCACCCCCCGCTAAAAGCTTTACGGTCGCTCTGTTTGGCTGTTTGGCGTTGCTAACCGACAACAAAGACTTACACCGCGTAACGGGCTTCTTCCGAGATTTTAGCCCGCTTCTGGAGATCAAAGGGTTTATCTCCCCTGTATGTACAAACATCAGAGCGTACACGGGAAATTATTTTGCCTGCTCGTCTCACTTCACAGAGGTCCGATGTTTATCCACGTGCATCAGTCTAATATCTGATGATTGACAGATCAGCTCACGTGAGAAACTCAGGTAAACATACTGGGTTCACTCCCTGTTATTGGCACGTCAAGGAAGTTGGTAACTTTCCGCTTATTTACGTCTCAAGAAAATAAAAAGAGGTGTGGATTAAAAGTGAGTAATGCAGTCTGTCAAATGCTTGACTTTGCTAACAAATCTTAGAACGCCACGAGATCACGAAAGGCTGTCAGATACTGTAGGCTATATTTCCATTATACGTCACACCGGGTTTGATCCTGGGTCACCCGGTCGCCAGCGCAGTTTGGTAACCCCTACACCAGCGCGGCTCCCAAAGTAATGAATATGGATCTTAGAAATCATGTATATATCACTATTGTAGATGTAATTCAACAGTATTGTTATAACATCTACTCCAAAGTCTCTCACATCCTAATTTTCCTCTACTGTTATATTATCTAAGCATGGACTTTGCCTTTCTACATATTTCCACCATGAGTATTGGTTGTTGTTCATAGCAGGGGCATACTTAAAAGTATTTGGCACCTGGGATGGATCCTTCTTTTGATACTTCTCTTTGATATTTACCACACAATTTCAGTGCAAAAAAGTAGGTTAAACTGGGCTAAAAAAAGATACCAGGGTTGAAATGAGGAACAGCATGTCTGTCTGTCCAACTTGACCCAAATGTCTATCGACTGGGGACCAATTAAGTCACCCACACTGATACGGCCTTAAATGAGAATTCAAAGATGTCGCTGGGAGTTTCTGACTAAACTGTCTAAAGAACCTAACAGTGTGTGCTTAATTGCCGGTGATTTTAATGCTAGATCTATGGAGTGGGGGAACTCCACGGAAAATATACAGGGTGTTTGCCTTGAGCCAGGCTTTACTCAGCTCAAACCTATCCATTTTAAATGATGGACGCCCAACAAGACTGGCGTCTAGACCAGGGAATACTGATGGTGTCATAGATCTGGCACTGATTTCTAGTGCTGCCGCCACCTTTGCACGCTGTGTGTGTCACTTGTATTGAATTGAAAGTTCAAGAAAGATATCTCCTACTCTGTGTAGTACTCATTGCGAAGGGAAAGACCACCAGATGCAGGAAACCGAAACAGACTTTCCATTATCATACAGGCCCACATGACAGTAGTAGCGCTGTGCACATATTGCCTCAAATTGTGAAACAAAAGACCAATCACACACCTTTTACACAACCACCCTGGTGGAATGACACAGTGGAGACAGCAAGGATGGAAAAGGAAGGAGCGACAAAGTCATGGCAAATAGCATGAAAAAGAAGAACAATAAGCGATGAAGAGGTGGAAGATTTTTAGGAGAAAAAGCAAAGAACCAACAATAACTTCAAGGGCTTGGCAAGAGAAGCCAAAAACGCAGTGTGGGAGGCCTTTGTGACATAGGTGGGCACTGACAAAACATTACAGAAATTCTGGCCCTTACACTGCAGAATGAGTAGGAAATGTACAAGCCAACCAATTCTTAATATTCTCAAAGTGACAGGTATAAACCTGAAGACCAATTCCGAAAAGAGACATGCATTACTCGAGCATTATATTACTCAGATAGCTAAAGGTGATAAAACTGTCTGCTAAGAAATTAAAGACCGTATTCTGGGAAGCAACATATATTTCAACCTCATATCCGAAGAAGACGTGTGCACTTAAGAAAACAGTAGAAACACTGCCCCAGGTCCTGATGGTGTACAGTATCACCACATTAAACAGCTTGATGACACAGGCATTAAGAATGTGGTGAGTGATTTCAACACCGGCACGAAAAGCTTAAATAGCTTGGAGTTACATTTGATCCTGGGCTATCGTATAAGTACCATGCTGAGCACTTCATACAGAAATGCAGGAGAGGTCTGGCAGCCCTGAAAATAATGGCCGCAGAGTGTCTAGAGCGATTACTTTTTCTTCTTTATTATCATCTAGTCATATCGGTTATTGAGTATGGGCTGGGAATACTCACGCTGTCAGTAACACAATGTAAGCAACTAGAACGCATTCTAAATGAAGGAATGTGTATAGTCTTTCGCTGTACGCGAGATACCCCCATTTTGACAGTGAGGTACACGCTTGGAGTGCTGTCAATGATATTCTATATGCGATGGCCCAGGCAAAAGCCTACATGCGAGTAACCACAAATAAAAAGCACCCTCTGCATGGAAACATAGCTGACATTAAGGGAGCAAGAATAAAGAGGGGGATGTCATGGATGGCACAAGCAGAAACAACGATCAAGCAGGTGACCACAGTTGAAAACATATTGAAAGGGGAAGAATGGAGTATGTCAGATAAGAACTGGATTAACTACCAGCAGGTCATCATCAGCCTTGCCAGAGAATGTAGAACTTGGGGCAATGGGAAAGCAGAACTGGAAATTAATCAACGGTACATGATCATGCTCGGTATAATGATGCCATTGTGTATACAGATGAGTCTGTGATCCGTGGTGAGAAATCAGGTTGGTGCTTCTCTGCTAGGGTAAAGGGCAGAATCATCACCAAACATAGCAAGGTTTACAAAATAACAACTTTCAGCATGAGAATGGAGGTAGTGGCAGATACTGCAGCCTTTAGGTGGATATCTGAAACTTCATTAACAAAGGCAGTCATTGTGTCAGACTCTCAGTCCATGCTTCAAAATGGTTGGCTAAGGCAGGAATGGAAAACATTCATAGAAGCTTCAAGTCTGCAGGAGCTGGTATGGATCTACTGTCCTGGTCATGCAGGGGTATGCGGTAATGAGAGAGCTGACAGACTAGCATCAAGAGCACCCATAATGGAGACAATGGATATGGATAAGGGAGAAGTAATGAGAACAATTAATAACCACCTGTTAGAGAATGACACTGCAATAGACGAATCATCAAGGCTAAGACTGTTGAAATTTGGCATAAAACGCAAGGCAAGCAGAGACAGATGTATGAGAGGATGCATGCATCTGTCGTGTATGCAAACAGCGAGCTACAGGAACAGTAAGTATTCATACTCTTCGACATATGCTGAGGGAGACTGAGCACCTATGGGTTTGCCCGGAGTGCAATGATGTCAATTCTGTTCAACAATAACAATATTACATATCATAATTATTATCTTGAATTAACTACACTATGTATATACATATAAACAAATTTAACGGTATTGAATCAGTTTTACAAATTAACAGTTCACAGGAAACAAAGTACGTTTCGGGTTTCACCACTTAATTTATTTACTTACACTATACTACACTATGCATCCTAGTTATAACACATCAAGGGTTGAACAATATTACATGTATCATCCAAAACACCCAAGGCTTTCACACCCTCCGCCCCATAACAGATATGGGGAGGCTACCATTTTTAGGACAAAGAAAAAGACACACACACATCCAGACAATTAGACACTTTTAATTTATGGTATTTGGGACCCCAAGATGCAGCAATAGCGAATGCAGTCAGCGACCCACAGCTGTACTGCTTGCATCAGGACCAGCGAATTAGAGCTGGTCAAGACCGCACTCCACCGCCACGTGGTGGTCCTGGAAACAGCCTGCAGCAGTGCAGTCTGGCTGAGCGAGTGTGGATCGCAATGGGAAGGCAAACCCGGTCCCTAAAAAATGCCGTACTGAAGTCGGATGTGTTGACCAAAAGGTGCAGATATCATAGCTTAGGCGTAAACAGACACAACGCAACCACCGTCCTTTTCAGGGTGAACGACGAAGAAGAAGAAGAATTTATGGTATTTACAATCACTGGATAGGAGAATTTTTTTTAAAATTTGACGATGAGAAATATCCCGTTCAACCTCTGATAGGTTATAATTAGGATATATTTTGTTTTCAATTCCAAATAATATGAATAACTGATGATACGTGACAGTGGCATCACATCTATCTAACCATCGTTAATAGGACAAATCAAAATTACCAATTTTGCATGAATGAATAAAATAAAAACCAAGATAAAACAAAAACCAAACAAAAAACACCAAAGAATAATAATATTCAGGGGTGGTGTAAATGCCTGGTGTTTCCAGTTAGATATTTAATTTTCACTTGCTAAAAGTTATATAGTATTGTGATCGGGCCATAATAAATGCCCCAAAATCTCCCTGAAGTTCATATTTGTGTGTTTAGAAACTGAAGTTAATAGTGCAGCACGAGCCTGCCGCTTTGCGAGTGCACAAGCTTAAATCGCTATGCCAGCCCCGCGTGATGCGGTTATTTGGCGTATAAAATACGGGCGCGCCACAAGCCGAAGGCAGTTTGGTGAGATTCGCAGAAGAGGCAAGATGTGAGAAGACACCTAGAGTCAGCAGAAGTTTGCACAGGGTATAGAGGCAAGTGACATTATAATTTTAAGCAGATTATTTTCTAGTGAAGTTACCATTATTTCCCTGTAGCTTTAGAATTATTTTCAGCGTAACTCGGTTCTAATGTCTTAGAGAATAGATAAAGCGATGTTTCCTAAGGAGATTCCTTTTAGGACATTATAATTAGTTTTAAAGTTAAAGATGAGTGAAAATAATGTGTGGATAGGTTTTATTAGTCATGTTAAGTCCAGATTACGGCTGTAAGGATATAGTAGGAACCCATTTCATACATGGAACTGGACAGGAATTATATCAGGAACTAAAATTGAGATAGTATTAACTTTATGGCAAGATGGCAGCCATGTGTTAATGTGCATAAAGATGGCGCCTGTGAGTCAGCATTAACATTCTTAGTTACCACGTGCTATAGACCCAATGACATTAAGCTATTTATTATTTGAGAGCGCAGTGGGCTAATTATAACGTTTGTTAGCTTTGTTTGTTCAAGAGTAATTTTATTTTATTCTTTGATGTAAAGGTAATTTAGTTAGTGTATTTCACGATAATCGATTATAATTCTACTGTATATTTTTAGTGGGTTACTTTGAGGTGAGAATAGTTATTTAGATTTCTGGTGAGCGCAATGCCACTCCTTTGTGCGTAAGGCACTTTGAAACAGAGGCGTTTCTCTGTTTGCACCTTGCGGAGCATGGAAACACCAATGCGGCTGGTGTCCATCACAAGCCTAAGAGAAGCATTTATATGCTTTTGCAGTGGTCATATACGACACGCTTGTTGCCAGGCACACCAGTCGTCACATACGACATGCTTCATAATGTAGGAATGTACATTGATGTGGAGCGGTTGCAAGGTGGTAGCTTATTCTCATTAACTCTTACTTTACGGCTCACCAGTTCATGTGGCGCACCATTTGTACCAAAAATTTGGCTCGCCATGTCAAGTGGCACAGACAGTAAGTCTCTATCGGCAAAGTTTAATGAAAAATTGTCGATGTTTTATCCAATCCAACATTTATAAAGTCACTTCCTGTATTCAATCTGTTTACAATTTCAGCGTGGTGTATTTTTATTTGTCATTACATTCGATTTTTAGTACCTTTGTTGTGCGGCTGTTGACCGTAAACACATTTTTTCTAACCAACATGGCTTCATCTTCAAACGATTGTAAGTAAAGGTTATCGGCTGTGCAAGCAGCACAACTTATTTCTTCTTGGATTGAACATGAGGATGATCAGTTATCGAGTGATGATGACAGTTCAGATTCAGAATATATTTTACCCAGCGAAGATATATGTAATCAAAACACTGAATCAGATGAGAAGAGAGTGTTTCCCCTAGCTGGTTCTGTCAGTAGTGTACTCATACTAGAAATGCCAGGCCAGTGAAAAGACAAAAAGGAAAAGGTAAAGCTCCCATGAAGAAAAGATTAAGGGGCTCCACGGTAGAGAAAACTCGATTTTACGTACAAAATTATCGATTTTTTACTTTTGAGCTTATTTTATTAAATAATCATCGAGGAATCGAATGAGCAAGGTTTTATAACATAAAAAATGCATTTGATGCATCAAAAAGCATATTTTCTGTACTACCCCCAAGCTATGATTTGCAAATTTGTGCCGAAAATGCAAGATTTGTTGCTCAATAATAACTTAGTTATGCTGTCCTTATTATTGACTATTTGGTATCGATACACAGGGAATTTCTTTGTCTGCCATAATAAAGCAAATTCGAATCTATTTTTTCTCATAGCTCTGTGTAATGTGTGTTTGAAAATTTCCGTAATTTTACGCTAACCTCCTTATAAGGAGTGGTCACGTGGTGACCTAATGCCCTCATTCCCAACCCATTCAAGATGCAAAAGTAAACAACTGTTTTGATTGGTCATAACAACATTTTGGCTGCGTGCACAAATGTGGAAGTAACAACAGCCATTTCCGCCTGTACACAAAAACAATTGTTCGCTTGCGTGAAATATTTTTCTCTTGTTTAAATTTCAGTGAATTGTGTTCTTTTACTTCAAAATGGGAAGAATAGGTAAGAGATCAAAGCAAATATCTGCTGCCAGGTCGCGTTGACAGTGTGTAATTTCTAGCAGTGTTACCCCAGAAGGTAAGACAGAATCAGCGATGAATGATAAGCCTACACAAACTGATACACAAACAACGTGGAATTTCTGCATACCAGTATCCGATAGGCCTATGGTTCACATTGCAGATCCAGTAGTGCCTGGCCCAAGTCGATCTGATATAAAAATTAACTTGAGCACGAGCAAGAATGTTGCATCTCATAATACTGTCTGCGCTCAGCCTAAACCTACGTATAAAACCATTGTGGACATTTCTTTCTTCAACAACCTTCTTAAAAATGTGTGTTGCAATTTGTGTAAGCAAAGCACATTGCAAACAAGAACTGACAACACCAAGTCTAAGGGTTTCTCTCTCTTCCTGGAAGTTGTGTGTCACACATGTGAAAAAGCAATTTCTAGAACGTACACATCCGAGAGGGAACCAGAAGGCCGCGGCCCTCGTGGACACGCAATCAACTAATCTGCTGTTCTTGGTGCCCTCATGTCTGGAATGGGCCCATATACATTCAATCTCTTCTGTGAGAACCTAGACCTCCCTGGCCTGCACCAGAAAACATTTCATAAATATGCAGATCACATTTTTGATCATTTGGATACCATGCACTCTACATATTAGGCAAGATAAAGGCAAGAGAAGGAGCTGCAGGAAGCTGAAGGAGGTGCAGCATATAGTGCTGGACAATTTTAAACACATTCAGCCCCCCCAGAATGGAGTATATTGGACAAGACAAGTCACTCGGTGAATAAAATGCATTTTTCTCAAAACTAACATTTTATTAACAAAAAATGTTATTTTTTACAAACTATCTAATAGATCAGTCTGAAATTTGGCATGCATGTAGGACACATATATACCTTTAAATTGACAGAGGCTTTTTTTTTTGATATTTTGGTAATTTGCTTTGATATATTTGTTTAAATATTTTTTTTTCATTGTTTTTCATACAAATATAGTGTATTTTTTTTTAAAATCATTAAAAATAGAATTTTAAACTTATCAAAAAAAGCCTCTGATAAATTGTTTTAATTGTTAGTCACAACATGTGTGTGCAATTTGGTAAAGTTTGGTCAATGGGAAACATAAGTTTTTAGCTCTCAAAAAGTGGTGAAAATCCAATATGGCGGATGTTTTTTTTTTTGGTTACCATGGTAACCACGTTTTTTAACAAAATAAACTGTAGAATTTGGTTCATGGACATACACTGTATCTATTGAGCACATAAAAAGTTTGAAAATGTTATTAGAACAAAAGTTAGTTTTCACTGTAGTTTAGCCCCTTAAGAGAAGATAGGCCTACATCTAGATCACCCCATAGAGAAGCAGAACCCACAAGTACTGATGGTAATACAAGTGCAGTGAATGAGGAAATTAGGTGGAATGAAGTTGCTGGCTCAACACAAAATGCTTTCCACTTTGTACTGCATAATGCTAGGATTACAGGTGTGAATCCAAACATTATACCTGATGATTCTTCTGCATTTTATTGTCTCAAAGCTCTTTTAACTAATGAGATTATAGAAGAGCTTACTGTTTCTATAAATTAATATGCTGGACGACTCTGTCAGTTAAAATCAGAAACGGCGACAAAAAGATCTGTCTATCAAAACTGGTATCCAGTTACATCTCCAGAACTGTGCAAGTTTTTTGCTGTGATTATCATCATCATGTGACGTATTCTTTCCAGAACGTTGTCTCCATTACAGCTGCTCTGAACGCATCACGATTCTGGGCAAGTCGACCTGCATCAGCCAAAGACAAGTTCAGACTCTCTGTGATGTCCTGGGTCCACCATCGTCTAGGTCGACCCCTTCCCCTTTTTCCAGGGACCATGCCTTCCATCACTGTTTTTTCCAGACTATTATGTCTTTTTATATGACCGAAAAATTTCAGCTTCCTTATTGCGATGGTATTTAGGAGCCAATGTTCCTGTACGTTTAGTGAGTGCAGTACTTCTCTGTTGGTCTTTTTTTCTGTCCAGGGTATTCTCAACATCCTTCTGTAGCATTTCATTTCGAATGATGTAATCTTTTTTGCAACTGTTTTATTGAGTGTCCAAGTCTCGCAGCCGTATGTTGCTACTGGGAATATACATGCTCTGATCAGTTGTAACTTTGTTTCTTTGCTTGTGCCTTGCCATAGGTTTTTCATCTGTATTAGTTTATGTGAAGCAATTGCAAGTCTTCTTTTAATTTCTACTGCACAGTCGTCAGAGCTGTTGATGATTAATCCTAAGTATTCGAATTCATTAACACTTTCCATTTCTTTGTTATAAATTTCAATTTCTGGTTTGGTCTTTACTTTGTCTGTTGTCAATACTTTGGTCTTCTTGGTCTTTAGGTATAGATTCTGGGCCTCGCTGTGTTTTTTGGTGGACAGAATTAATTGTTCAAGTCCTTCTGGGTTGGTCGATAGGAGGACTGTGTCGTCAGCATATCTGATTTCCGGGATCTGGTACCCACCGATGTTAAATGAGTCAAACTCTGTGATTATAGCAATGGGGATTATAAAAAAACCAGCCATTAGTGATTACACTGGACAACAGCCAAAATGTATCCGAGACAAAAGTAGCTATTTAATTTGGACATGCTGATCACAAATATGAACTTACAAATCGCGAATTAGCTCTAGTTTTCAAGATCGCGGGGGGGGGTGGGGGGGGGGGGGGGGGGGGGGGGGGGGGGGGGGGGGGGGGGGGGGGGGGGGGTGGGGGGGGGGGGGGGGGGGTGGGGGGGGCGGGGGGGGGGGGGGGGGGGGGGGGGGGGGGGGGGGGGGGGGGGGGGGGGGGGGGGGGGGGGGGGGGGCGGGGGGGGGGGGGGGGGGGCGGTGGGGGGCGGCGGCGGCGGGGGGGGGGGGGGGGGGGGGGGGGGGGGGGGTGTTAAAGAAAGCTTACAGTCTTTATTTTGGTTGTGAGATCAGTGACCAAGACCGGTATTGGGCCCCACATATATGTTGTCAATCCTGTGCAACGAATGTGCGCTGCTGGTTGAACCGAAAAGGACGATGATGAGTTTTCCAGTTCCAATGGTGTGGAGGGAACCGACAAACCATCTTAATGATTGTTACTTTTGCATGACTCCTCCAACTGGACATGGTATTTCTAAGAAGAAAAAGTGGCCTGTGGTCTATCCGAATATTCCCTCTGCTATGCGGCCAGTGCCTCATGGGGAAGGACTTCCTTGTTCCTGACCCACCAGAATCTTATACTCTGGATGATGAAGAAGATAATAAGCCAGTGGACATTCGTCACCCGTGAAAGCATCTACATCAAGAGATCCTGATTTTGTGCCTATTGAAGAGTCTGTACAGCCACATACAATTACCCAGAGTGAATTGAATGATCTAGTGAGAGATCTGGAATTGCCAAAAAATAAAGCAGAGCTGTTGGGGTCCAGACTGCAGCAATGGAATCTTCTAGAAGAGAATGTGCATGTGTCTGCGTTTCGTGCTCAGCAAAAAGGTCTGCTTCCATATTTCAAAATAACAGATAACCTCATTGCTTGCGTTGGTATACTGGGTCTGATGGCAGCACTGCACATCAACTACGAAGACGACGATTGGAGGTTATTCATTGATTTGTCCAAGTTGAGCTTAAAAGCTGTGCTGCTCCATAATGGTAACATTTTACCACAAGATCTTGGTCCCTCCTCTCCACATCAAACTTGGACTAATGACGAATTTTGTAAAGGCCATGGATCGAAATGGGGCAGGATTTTTATACCTTCTGATAAATTTCCCAGACTTAGTGAGGCCAAAATCAAGGAAGGTGTATTTGTCGGTTCACAGAGCTCTTCAGAGATCAGCGTTTTGATGATATCCTCACAGGTGATGAAAAGTTAGCTTGGAATGCTTTCCAGCAAGTGGCCACAACCTTTCTAGGAAACAATAAGGCTGACAATTACCAGGAGCTTGTAGAAACCCTCTTGCAGCGCTAAGAGAGACTAGGGTGCAACATGTCTTTGAAATTACACTTTTTACACTCTCATCTGGATTTCTTCCCTGCTAACTGCGGTGCTGTCAGTGATGAGCATGGGGAACGATTTCATCAGGACATTACTACCATCGAAAAAAGGTACCAAGGGAAATGGAATGCAGCAATGCTAGCAGACTATTGAATGAACCTTGTGAGAGATGCTCCAGAAACTCATTACAAGCGGCAGGCAAAAAGGCGTCGCTGTGAATCATTTCTGCTATCAGCATTGTGGTGAAGTGGGATGTTATAAATATTTATATGGGACTTAGTGTACTGACTGAGATCAGCTGTGAAGGTATCTATATCTATTAAGAGTAGTGTATTATAGATAACCTTACTTGCTACCACATATCTATATATCTCAGTCAGAATTATTCTGGAATAGTGTGATGACTACGTTATGTGTCTAGGGTATGTGTATGATGAGGTGTAAGTCACAACAACAGACAGATAAACAATTTAATTTAATCCACTACTCTTGACAACACTGTGACACTCACATACATATAACACTCTATGAGAATATCTTAAGGAGTCACTGATAACTTTTCAAATAACAATATGTATTCATGGTTATCATAAAGGTATATGTGTCCTGATTCAAATACAAAGGAACCAGGAATCACAATCAATTTTAATTACAAGTATATGTACAGACTTTATCAATATGAATATTGTAGTGACATATATTATTAAAATATCCTATGTGTGTCAGTTGTGTAGTGGTAATATGAGGTAATACTGGTTTGGTTTTGTTCAAGCTCTGTTGGTATTTGTCATCATGACTTCAATAGTTTGTCTTTTGGGACTAGTATTGGAGATGTTCTCAGTTCCTGATATTAAGACAATTAAATTCCCCTCTGAATGTTATTTTTATAAAGTCATTTCAAGATGAGGGGGCATAATGTTGAGCTCAGCTGGCCAAATCAGCTTATCTTGCGTGATGGCGGCAGGGAAGGACTCCTCTGCTCGAATTCTCCTCTGGGCTCTGGAGACACCTCACTGATAGCTAAATGGACCAAGGAGTATGCTGTCCGACTCTGGATTCAGCAAAGCTCTGACCCGGTGCTGCTCAGTACCATCAAGACCACGGTCCCTGAAAACAAGAAGGATGTACCTTCTACTTCATAACTAACTTATACTTTCTTTTTACACTGAGCACAATACATCACAAACATTGAGTTCAGAGCGTTAGGCCAACTGTCAGCTTCATCTGAAATACTTTATACCAGTATTTACCTCCTTAATGGTTACCACGCCTCTGCACTTCCAGCATTATTTCTGTCTAATCAATAATCTAGGTGTCAGTGTACTGTTTGGCCATTCCATGCCGTTTTACTTTCCTCCGACACCCTCTGTTCAGGCTGGAGCATTATAGGCTTTATCTCCTGTTTGCCACTGAACTACACATATATATACAGGCATAAATTAACAATTTACATTCAATTTTCATTAAAAGATACTGAATGGTTCAAGCTTACCACAATTTCATGGAAATAAACACAGATACGTTGATTAGCAATGAATTCTGGCACAATTACTGGCACAAATTCCCATCTGCTTATGTTCCAGGCTTTTATTTAACACAAATATGAGCTGGCTTCAACGCACTGTTGCTTTATCAAGCTTATTTAAACAAGTGGTCTCGAACTAACGCTCCTAAGTGAGTATATCAGCGAGTCTAGCCAATGAGGCCACGTTTCGACAAGTGTTTGAAAAAATGTTACCTTTTCACGTCTCCCCTAACAACGAAAGATAGTATTTATAGCCCGACCAATCGTGGTTAGTCTTTCATTTGTTGCGCTCCAATCAATTTGGAGTTTACATGGTAGGCTAATTCTGTAACGTAAGATTTTTTTCAAACACGTTATAAAAAAATTTTATGAGCAGAAATGATTTCGTGTTGTCAGGCATCCCCACTATTTTATTTTGGTTATAATTTATTAATTCCTGGACTATTTGCGTAACATTTTACATATTCTTTGTCAGCAAGCCCTAAGGAACCCAAATATCCAAATTTAAAAGAGCTACGTGGCTGCGTTCAAAATATGCAATTTCTTCTACCTCCTGTTTCGAAGATGTGCTGTCTGGGTACTGTAATGTTTTCAAACGTAAACCCATCTATTGTTATCTTTCCTAATAAGCGTTTTTTATGATTTTAAAACCTAACTCTGGGAAGGGTAGTGAATTTATCACTGTCCGTCTGAAAAAAAGTTAGTGCATGTAGTCTTACACGCGTGATGGCAGCATTTGTGTATCGCGCGACGCGTGTTGCATGCGTTCCTGATTTTCAGCCCTCCCTCTCTCTTTATCCTTTAGTCCATCTGTTCGTTCGTTTTTGGTAACATAGTGTAGAAAAAGACATGAATGGAATTTAAAATTTAGGTCAACTTGCATATCTCAAGGTTTTTCTTAGAAAGGCAGCACATTTTATTGTGTGTTTGGGAAACGCGTGTATGTTGCAGAAGGCCTTTAATAACAACGTGAAAGCGTTACAATTTGCCGACGAAGTAGAAAACAAGGGGAATCTCAAGTACCTTCTTTGTGACAGCACTGTTATTTACCATTGCTCTTTTCTTTATTTATTATATGTATTTATTAGGCTTTATATTTACTTGATAATTTATATATGTGGATTAGAATATTCCACGACACCTCCCCTCTTAAAACAGACATTATATGTCAGTCCTTTATTCTATATTCACATAGAGAAATTTATTATTATTTCTGGGGTTTACGGTGATTCTCATCACACGGATGGCGGCTTAAAAAAATCCGCTCCCAAATTGGTTTTTCCAGATATATACTCAATGCTAAAATTATATGGAGCCAAAAGTAAAGACCATCGGAGTAACCTGGAGTTCTCATGCCTAGCCTGTGCTAGAAATGATAAAGGTTTGTGGTCTGTTTGCAACTTAAATGCCTTCCCATATAGATAAATATTGAATTTCTTTATCGCCCATATTACTGCAAGACATTCTTTTTCGCTAGTTGAGTAGTTGATTTCAGCTTTATTCAACTTTCTGCTAGCATATGCCACTGGGCTTAATTCCCCATCCAATGCATCTGATTTCTGTAGTAGAGTTGCACCTAACCCAATATTACTTGCATCCGTCCTTACAATGAATTCTTGACTTAAGTCAGGTAATTTCAAAATGGGTTTACTTGTGAGCTTTTCCTTCAATTCTTGGTAAGTCATTTCACATTGTGGTGTCCATGTAATGCGATCTGGATGTCCTTTACGTGTCAATTCAGTTAACGGTGCACATATGGAATTAAAGTTTTTGATATACTTCTGGTAGAAACCACATAATGAGACAAAGGATCTCACGTCCTTCTTGGTTTGTGGTCTCGGGGCTTTCTGTAGTTTCTCTAAATTCTTTGGGTCAGGGGTCATGTTTCCCTGATAAACTGTGTGTCCCAAAAATTCCAATTCTTTACATCCAACGCAACATTTGGTTGGTCGGGCTGTTAAATTTGCCTCCCTAAGTCGATCAAACAGCATGTTCAGAGAGTCAATGTGTTCCTCAAATGTTTCTGTTGCTATAAGGATATCATCCATAAAATTTGTTATACAGGGATTATTCAGAGGATCCAATAATTTTCTCATCATTCTAGAGAAGACACTAGGCGCATTCTTCAATCCAAATGGCAATCTATTAAACTCATAGTGTCCTTCTGAGGTACTAAAAGCTAGGTATGGTCTAACCTCAGGCTTTACTGGAATCTGATAATATCCTTTACTCAGATCCACTTTGGAGAAATATTTAGCTTTATTTAGTCTGGCAAACAGCTGATTTGTATCCGGCAATGGATCCACCTGTCCTTCTGTAATAGCATTCAGTCTCCTGTAATCTATACAGAGTCTATGTTCTCCAGAGGGCTTCCTTAAGAGTACAACACCGGAACTATACGAAGATTCACTGTGTGAAATAATTCCTTCCTTCAACAGATAGTCTATCTCTTCCTTCAAAGCTTTCTCCTTAGCAAACGGAATCGAATATGGTTTCATACAGACAGGTGTGGAGTCTATTAGTTTCATATCATATTCCAATAGGTTTGTATGCCCTGGTCGGTCTGTTAACACCTCTGCATGATTATTTAGAACCTGTTGCACTCTCTCTTTCTGAGTTTTCGTTAAATGTGTACTGATTTTCACCTGTGCTGCTGTCTCACAGGGGTGTAATGGATATTCAAATGATGAAAGTGGTTCCTTTTTCATCTCCATGGCGATGGACAAGGTCAACAAGTGTGTCTCTTCCTGATGTTCTCTTTCCAAATATTTCTTCAGGAGATTCACATGATAGATTTTTTCTTTCCCCTTCTTATCTATCTTATAATTTGTTCTAGACACCTTCTCTAGAACTGTATATGGACCCTGCCATCCAATTTGTAACTTATTCTGACTCCCAGGCAAAAGAAGCAGTACTTTCTCTCCCAAAGCCAAATTTCTGTCCTTCGCCTTCCTGTTATAATAGGCAGCATGTTTCTTCCTGGCTTGTTTCAAATTTTCATTGGCAAGTTTCCAGCCAGTTTTTAACCGAGTGGTCAGCTCATTCACATATTGGTATGAAGATGTAATGTTTTCCTCTGCCTTTTCATCAGTCCACGTTCTTAACATAGCTTCGAGTGGACCTTTTATTGGCCTTCCAAACAATAATGTTGCCGGGGCCATACCGGTTGAACTATGGGGTACCTCCCGATAAGCAAAGAGGGCGGCGTGCAGGTACTGGTCCCATGTATCTGGTTTTTCGTGTGCCAACTTTCTCAGGATCGACATCAATGTGCCGTTAAATCTTTCCACTTGGCCGTTCCCTTGGGGATGATACACACTACAATGGAAGTGTTTGGCCTGGAAGATCCTGAAAACTTCTTCCGTTAGTTTCCCCTTGAACTGAGAGCCATTATCAGTCAAGATTTGATTGGGAAAGCCTAACCTTGTGAAAATTGTGAGCAATGCCTCTGCCACATGTTTTGAATCAATCGATGACAGGGCTACTGCCTCTCCCCACATAGAACAAGTGTCCACCAGAGTCAGAATGTAGCTGTTCCTTCTCTTGGTTCGGGTGAGAGGTCCCACAAGATCCACGGCAACTCTCTCAAAGGGTGTTCCCACTATGGGCATTTCCCCCAGAGTTGCTGGTGCAGTCCAATGTTTAGGTGCTACTCGTTGGCACTCTGGACAGGATTTTACATATCGTTTGATATCTTCAGTTATTCCTGGCCAGAAATAGTGACAAGCTATTCGCTGTCCTGTTGCGCTGATTCCCATATGACCACTGAAGGGAATCGCATGCCCTAGTTCCAACACTTTAGTCCTATATGAAGTGGGAAGGACCAGCTGTCCGTGACCATTGGATTCAGATCCAGCCTTCCTATATATCAGTTTATTCTTCATATAAAACTCTCCCTTGCCTGGAGGTGTATGAGATTTGGGCAACTTCTTGAAACATGGCTTGAGTGTTTTGTCCTCAGCCTGTGCCTTCCTCATCTCATCTGGGTGAGTATTTATGGGATTATCCTCCTCCTTCTTTGTCTGTGATCTGGTCTGCACTGTTGCCAATATCACAGGTCTCTTGGGATTCCCCAAGAAGACATATCTACACCCCAATATTAGAGGGTAGATTGGCTCATTTATCACTGCTGCTTTTATGATTCCTTCCACATATCGCGTTTTCACTTTTATTCGGGCGACGGGAAGTGTCATGGTAGCTACATCCTTGGTTGCAGTTTGAATCTCCACTGTTTCCGTGGTGTATTGATCGGCCTGCACCAGGTGAGAACTCACAACGGAATCGTAATCTAAACCGGTATCATATAAACATCTTATAGTGACACCATTACAGATGACATCTTCACACACTGGGGGGTGGTATGGTTCCTGTAATTCTTCAGGTTTGCCCTTCTTTTCCTTTTTCCCCGATGTCATAGCAGCAAAATGAGGAGGTTTCCTTCTACAATGGTCAGTGTCATGATTGTTCATCTTACAATTTTTACACCACCTTTTTCCTTGGTTGAAGGATTTTCTTTCATCATATTTCCTTTCATCGAATTGTGGGAATTTATTTTTATTTTCATACCGTGGCCTATCAGACTGGTGCTTACCTTTGTGTTGATCCCTAGGATCAAATTTATTAAAGTTCTGTGGTGCCCTAAAGTTATCCACTTGTTTCTTTTTATTACCTGTTACCTCTGCTTGAGCTGCTTGATACCTTTCAGCAACATTTAGCAACTCATCCAGCCTCTCTGCACCTTGTTCCATGAGAAACTTTCTCAGGTCTGGAGCCATGGACTCTCTTAATTGCTCTATAAGGACCATTTCCTTAAGATCTTGGGTTTTCCCCAGAGAAGTCCATTTCTCCAAGTATGTCTCTATTCGTGCAGAGAACTGGTGATAGGTTTCACCTGACAGTAGTTTAGCATTCCTAAATTTTTTCCTATAAAATTCAGCATTCTTTTCATATCTTAACAAAAGAGCCTGCTTTAGCATATCATAATTTTCCTGATCACCTCTGCTCATTTTTGCAAAAACTTCATAAGCTGCCCCACGAAGTCCCTGAGATAACTTTAAGCTCCACCTTTCTCTCTCTAACCCATACGTGGTAGCTAATAGTTCATATCTATTTATATAGCTCTCAATATCATCGTCTTTCTCAACAAAATGATCTAAATGAAAGTTCATAGCTGAGGTTGAGGCTCCTTGAGTAACCGTAGCATCAGAGGCCAAGGGACTGGCACCATTTTCAGGAGCATGGCCCTGAAACTCAAACTCCCTTAGTCGTAACTCATGTTCCCTTTGTAATCTTTTATCTTCTGCTTCCCTTTCTGCAGCTAATTTCTTCTCTTCCCTTTCTGCAGCCTGTCTTCTTTCCTCGGCTTCCCTTTCTGCAGCTAATTTCTTCTCTTCTCTTTCTGCAGCCTGTCTTCTTTCCTCGGCTTCCAATGCTTTAGCCTCTTTGTCAGCCTCAATCTGCAACCTCTTAGTCTCAGCCTCAGCTTGCAACCTCTTAGTCTCAGCCTCTAACTTTCTTTCGGCCTCTTTTTCTAATCTTCTTTCTTCGCGTTCAATAAATTTGTCACATTCCGTGGTGACATAGGCAACCATAACTTGCCCATCTAATCCTAACTCTTTTGCAGTCTGAACAGCAGCAGATCGAAACTTGGCCAGGTCCGCCATTGTCTATCAGGTAAATTTCTACAATGTCTAACCAACAATTCAAATTCTAAATATATATAATGGACAACACAGGCACCGTGAGCTCAACCTTATTTAATTCCACCCAAGGATACCTTTTAATTCTTATATTCCCTGAAGTGAATTACCCCCAATATTTTTAATAGGGACAGATTCAAAATCCCAAGAGCGAGACCCCAATATATGTGGTGAAGTGGGATGTTATAAATATTTATATGGGACTTAGTGTACTGACTGAGATCAGCTGTGAAGGTATCTATATCTATTAAGAGTAGTGTATTATAGATAACCTTACTTGCTACCACATATCTATATATCTCAGTCAGAATTATTCTGGAATAGTGTGATGACTACGTTATGTGTCTAGGGTATGTGTATGATGAGGTGTAAGTCACAACAACAGACAGATAAACAATTTAATTTAATCCACTACTCTTGACAACACTGTGACACTCACATACATATAACACTCTATGAGAATATCTTAAGGAGTCACTGATAACTTTTCAAATAACAATATGTATTCATGGTTATCATAAAGGTATATGTGTCCTGATTCAAATACAAAGGAACCAGGAATCACAATCAATTTTAATTACAAGTATATGTACAGACTTTATCAATATGAATATTGTAGTGACATATATTTTTAATAATATCCTATGTGTGTCAGTTGTGTAGTGGTAATATGAGGTAATACTGGTTTGGTTTTGTTCAAGCTCTGTTGGTATTTGTCATCATGACTTCAATAGTTTGTCTTTTGGGACTAGTATTGGAGATGTTCTCAGTTCCTGATATTAAGACAATTAAATTCCCCTCTGAATGTTATTTTTATAAAGTCATTTCAAGATGAGGGGGCATAATGTTGAGCTCAGCTGGCCAAATCAGCTTATCTTGCGTGATGGCGGCAGGGAAGGACTCCTCTGCTCGAATTCTCCTCTGGGCTCTGGAGACACCTCACTGATAGCTAAATGGACCAAGGAGTATGCTGTCCGACTCTGGATTCAGCAAAGCTCTGACCCGGTGCTGCTCAGTACCATCAAGACCACGGTCCCTGAAAACAAGAAGGATGTACCTTCTACTTCATAACTAACTTATACTTTCTTTTTACACTGAGCACAATACATCACAAACATTGAGTTCAGAGCGTTAGGCCAACTGTCAGCTTCATCTGAAATACTTTATACCAGTATTTACCTCCTTAATGGTTACCACGCCTCTGCACTTCCAGCATTATTTCTGTCTAATCAATAATCTAGGTGTCAGTGTACTGTTTGGCCATTCCATGCCGTTTTACTTTCCTCCGACACCCTCTGTTCAGGCTGGAGCATTATAGGCTTTATCTCCTGTTTGCCACTGAACTACACATATATATACAGGCATAAATTAACAATTTACATTCAATTTTCATTAAAAGATACTGAATGGTTCAAGCTTACCACAATTTCATGGAAATAAACACAGATACGTTGATTAGCAATGAATTCTGGCACAATTACTGGCACAAATTCCCATCTGCTTATGTTCCAGGCTTTTATTTAACACAAATATGAGCTGGCTTCAACGCACTGTTGCTTTATCAAGCTTATTTAAACAAGTGGTCTCGAACTAACGCTCCTAAGTGAGTATATCAGCGAGTCTAGCCAATGAGGCCATGTTTCGACAAGTGTTTGAAAAAATGTTACCTTTTCACGTCTCCCCTAACAACGAAAGATAGTATTTATAGCCCGACCAATCGTGGTTAGTCTTTCATTTGTTGCGCTCCAATCAATTTGGAGTTTACATGGTAGGCTAATTCTGTAACGTAAGATTTTTTTCAAACACGTTATAAAAAAATTTTATGAGCAGAAATGATTTCGTGTTGTCAGGCATCCCCACTATTTTATTTTGGTTATAATTTATTAATTCCTGGACTATTTGCGTAACATTTTACATATTCTTTGTCAGCAAGCCCTAAGGAACCCAAATATCCAAATTTAAAAGAGCTACGTGGCTGCGTTCAAAATATGCAATTTCTTCTACCTCCTGTTTCGAAGATGTGCTGTCTGGGTACTGTAATGTTTTCAAACGTAAACCCATCTATTGTTATCTTTCCTAATAAGCGTTTTTTATGATTTTAAAACCTAACTCTGGGAAGGGTAGTGAATTTATCACTGTCCGTCTGAAAAAAAGTTAGTGCATGTAGTCTTACACGCGTGATGGCAGCATTTGTGTATCGCGCGACGCGTGTTGCATGCGTTCCTGATTTTCAGCCCTCCCTCTCTCTTTATCCTTTAGTCCATCTGTTCGTTCGTTTTTGGTAACATAGTGTAGAAAAAGACATGAATGGAATTTAAAATTTAGGTCAACTTGCATATCTCAAGGTTTTTCTTAGAAAGGCAGCACATTTTATTGTGTGTTTGGGAAACGCGTGTATGTTGCAGAAGGCCTTTAATAACAACGTGAAAGCGTTACAATTTGCCGACGAAGTAGAAAACAAGGGGAATCTCAAGTACCTTCTTTGTGACAGCACTGTTATTTACCATTGCTCTTTTCTTTATTTATTATATGTATTTATTAGGCTTTATATTTACTTGATAATTTATATATGTGGATTAGAATATTCCACGACAAGCATTATTATCATATGGTATGTAAATGCAAATGTGTAAAACTTGTTTTACAGATATTTAAAAAACTAGAGCTAATCTGGTGTTTTAACGGACATTTTCATATTCAGCAGCCCAAACAACATAAAGGTAACTTGGTTTAATCTCAGATACACACAAAAAGTCAAAATTTGTTGTCTAGTGTTATTAGTCTAATGAAGGCTTTATGCAAACTCCCTGGTACAGACAGATGTTTACACGGGATAGGTTTCAGATGTTATATCACACGGTGTTTCATGTGAGTGATGTAGGTGCACAAGGTAAAACAAAGATCGAACCATTTCTACAGAAAATGTTATCTAGATTCCAGGAAGCATTTTACCCTTACAAGGAGCTGTCTTTTTATGAAATGGTAACTGGGTGGAAAGGCAGATGGGCTCACAAAATGTTCAATGCCTCTAAACCCAAAAAATATAATGTAAAGACATTTGGTCTTTGCGACAGTAACACAGGGTATGTAGTAAATTTGTTGATATACTTTGGGGCCAATACTTCTTACAGTCCAGATATTGATGTAAATAGCCAGCAAGCCATCAAAGTTTTTGACACTTTGCTACAACCATGTGGAAAAGATCATCACATCTATGCTGATCGATATTTCACAAGTGTGCCGTTGCTTCAATATCTGAATAACAGGAGTCATTATTTCACTGGGACTGTCAACGTTAATCGAAAGAACTTCCCAAAAGAGCTGAAAACTACACAGCTAATGCATTCCTTTCAGATTTTTATCACATTCTGCTTTCAATTCATCTGTTATTATTTCTTTAATTAAGCTTTTAATCTCTGATTTACTCATCCCTACATTTATTAGATTTGTATCAGATCTACCTGTCTTGGCTTCTTTATCTGTCTTTTCATTTCCCTCTACGTCAACATGTGAAGATATCCAAGCTATTAAGATTGAACATCCTCTGGAATATAAGTATGTAGTAATCAAAAATATCTCCAATGCTGTATCAGGTCTACTGTATTCTCATAAGTTTCTTAGTGCATGATTTGTTGAAAGAGAGTCTGTTAAAATTGTTAGTTTCTTGGGAGTTAGAGAATATTTCTAGTTTTTAGTATACCATCATCTCTGCAGTGAAAAAATATACGAGGAGTGTTCAAATGAAACCCGACCGTGCTGCGTGATGTGGACATTTGTAGGAGGAGCATGATGACGTCACATCTGACGTAATAAGCACATACGAATGTACAAGTGTGTAAGTGTTCATTCTCCTAGTAGTCATTGTTTGTGCTGCAGACCGTTAAAATAATGGCCGGTGTGATACTGAATCCGTCCAAGGTCGATCAGCGAGCGATGATCCAGTTCCTAACAGCCGAAGGATGTCGACCAGCCGACATTCATCGCCGAATGAAAGCAGTGTATGGTGACAAAAGTGTGTCTAAGACTACAGTGAAAGACTGGGCACGAATGTTTCGAGAAGGACGTCAGTTAACGAAAGATCTTCCGCAGCCAGGTCAGGTGCATATTGTTGCGACAGAAGAAGCTATCGCCATAAGGAAGAACGCATGGGGTGGAGTTTGAACCACCTGCTGCGTTACGAAGAGGAGGGTGGTGCATTTCTGTTGCGCATAGTGGCAGGCGATGAGTCGTGGTGCCACCACTTTGAGCCGTGCAGCAAAACAGCGAGCATGCGATGGAAACATCCCGGATCACCAAAACCCAAAAAATTCAAGTCACAGATTTCCGCCGGTAAGGTTATGCTGACCGCATTTTTTGATCATGAAGGGCTTCTATTGGTTGACTTTAAAGAGCCTGGCTCGAACATCAATACCATCCGCTACAAAGACACTCTAGACAGCCTGCATACAGCCATCAAGAATAAACGACCCGGCATGCTTTCGCGTGGTGTGATTCTGTTGCACGACAATGCTCGTCCACATGTTGCGAACATTGTGCAGGAAGCGTTAGCAAGGAAAAGGTGGGAAGTTCTGCCACACCCAGCCTACAGCCCCAATCTGTCACCATGTGACTTTCATTTGTTCGGACCCATAAAAGAATCTCTAAAGGGACAACGATTCGACTCCAATGCAGACGTCAGGGCCTCGGTGACCAAATGGTTCAATAAGCAACCAAAGTCATTTTTCTCGGACGGCATCTGCCGTCTACCCATGCAGTGGGATGCGTGTCTGAATGCCTATGGTGACTATTTCTAAAGAACCCCAGTGAGTACTTGCTTCATAACAATTGCTGTATTTAATTCTACTACTCCTGCTGATGTACCTTACATATATTTGTTATAAAGCCACTGGGACGGGTTTCATTTGAACACGCCTCGTATATTCCTATCCCTAATTTGCCATATTCTCCCTTGGATCCATCTGTATGTACAGTAATGCTGTCCTTTGATATTTGTTGTATTTAGGTTGTGTTTCTAATATTTTCTATATTATTTGCCTTAGTATTTCTGCAAGGTGATCGTCCGTGTCTGGTTTCTTGATCTCCCAGGGTGGAACCACTGGCTTGTATTTACAACTGTTAGTAATATACATAATTAAAGTACCCAGGTGGACAATTTCCTCCATACACTTCCATCCTGTTGGGCATCTACTGGTATTCATTGGATTGACTTGAGTTGCTAGTTGACATTTGGTAAAAGCTGTAATTGCTGGGTGAGACTTATCTAACATAACTTTATTCATGTAATCCCAACTAACATAATTACCGATGTATGTTACGTCGGTCGGTCTCACTCAAAATAGTAACTCGCGCCAGAAAAAAAAGTGTGCAACTTGCGCGGCGTGGGTCTTGTATAAAGCAAATACATGGTTTTATTTTATTTTTTATTCTTTCACGAAATTAGTAGCGCTCAACAAAGAAAAAGTGCGTAAAAATTGGTGTGCATGAGCCCTCATCCGATGTACAAATCATGAAAACTTGAAAGTTTTTGTTAAAACCACTTATTATCAGGGAACACTCTTTGAAAACAATCCACGCACTTTCACACGAAATGTTGTCATCAAAGAACTTTTAAATTGAATCTAAAATAACATAATTCTCGCCGTGTGTACGTTGGTCACAGCTGAGGAATGCAACCGCGTTGAAAAATTGTGTTGTTTTCATTATATATACTCTCCCGAAAATAGTTACAAGCAACAAAGAAAAGCGTTCAAATGATGGTGTTTGTGAATAGTTTCTTCTTCTTCTTCTTCCTCGTTCGCCCTGAAAAGGACGGTGGTTGCGTTGTGTCTGTTTGCGCCGTAGCTGTGATATCTGCACCTTTCGGTCGACACATCCGACTTCAGCACGGCATTTTTTAGGGACTGGGTTTGCCTTCCCATTGCGATCCGTACTTGCTCAGCCAGACTGCACTGCTGCAGACTGTTTCCAGGACCACCACGTGGAGGTGGAGTACGGTCTTGACCAGCTCTGGTTCGCTGGTCCTGATGCAAGCAGTCAAGCTATGGGTCGCTGACTGCATTCACTATTGCTGCATCTTTGGGTCCCATGTGAATAGTTTGATTACACTGTATAATGGAAAGAAACCAAAAACACTCTAAGAATGTACTTCTATCTGCTCATACGGGAACAGCACACTATAATTAAAAACCCGTCAAGTTTGACAGGTTATTGCTAGTTTAGTCTTAACTCCTTTCTCCGTAATTCGAAGAGTAGAATTCCTAAAGCCACCTCTAGAGCCCCCATTGATGTTGATCTGATTGCACCTGCTATGTTACATAAAGCTGAATTCTAATTTAATCTTGTTAGGCTACTATGTGTTGCATAGTCATGTATTATACTTTCAGAACTGTTTTTCCTCTAATAAAAGATTTGTAAAACGTGAGCATCGTCTTAGTGCTTGCACCCCATCCATTACCTTTCAAACATCTTAACAAGTTAGTCAATCTTCTGGAAGACTTCACTTGTTTAATTATGTTGTTTATTCCAGTTTAGCTGTTGATCCAATGTCATTCCTGGATATCGGGGTGTTTGCACTGTATTAATGTTCTGCCTTTGGATATTTAGGTCCATAATTTGATAGTAGAAATGAATACATGATCAGGCAATGGAGAATAATATCTAGAATTGGAGACACTAGGCCTAGGCTATATATTCTTTTTTTTTTATATTAATGAAGAAAAATATCCCGTTCAACCTCTTCTTCTTCTTCTGTCCTTAGCCACAGACCGTCAAAGCAGTCAGTGGCCATTACGCCTAGTGGCGTCTTAGGGCAACAGCAGATAGGTTTTCTTTGCCATTGTTTCCCATCACGCCTAGTGGCGTCTTTAGGGCAACGGCAAATCAACCCATTTGCTGTTGTTTCCGTAATCGAAGTGACTGGCAAACGGGTGATCAGGTTCAACCTCTGATGGGTTATAATTAGGATATATGTTGTTTTCAATTGCAAATAATATGAAAAACTGCCGATATGAGAAAGTGGCATCACATTTGTCAAATCATTGTAAATAGGGACAATCACAATTGTGCTTATACGTTAATAAAATAAAAAACAAACAAACAAAATCAAGAAGAAACTCTGAACAAGAATTTATTCTAATTAGGCCTAGGGCCTATAGTATAAACCATCTGAGGTCGAACGGGATATTTTTCTGGATAGGGCCTAAATATATTTTCTAAATCGATTTAACGAATTACAAATTTGATAAATGGTTCTGCGAGATGCTCCTGACTAAGACCGTTTACATTAACTATATGAGGGGGAAAAAATGGAAAGAAAAAAAAATTGTGGTGAACAAAAAACGATCAACGCGAAATTTATGTTAACGACAATTGAAGTTTTACCCGCCAATTTAATAAAAAAAAATTTATGTTGTCCCTAACGGGCGAGAGAGACAAATAGATTAAATTTCTGCCATAATTATAAACTTTTACCCTTACCTGACCATCACATTAGTTCTGAAATGAGAAATATATTTCACGTTTCTGCAAAAATGTGGACCCAAGAAAACGGCTGTCATCACTAGTGCCCTGTATTTCTATATAGAGTGACGTCAAATGAGTCAGAATCGAAAACGAGGCTGAACGATGTGGACGCCATTTTTTTGTCGATAATACCTGGGTTAGTAGCGGGAATAAGCGTCGAGTAAGATTTTTTTTTTTTTTTTTAAATTAATGAAGAAAAATATCTCGTTCAACCTCTGATGGGTTATAATTAGGATATATATTGTTTTCAATTCCAAATAATATGAACAACTGCCGATGAGAAAGTGGCATCACATTTGTCAAATCATTGTAAATAGGGACAATCACAATTATGCTAATACGTTAAATAAATAAACAAAAAAACAAAAAAACAAAATATATATATATATATATATATATATATATATATATATATATATATATACATACATATTTATATATTTATTTATATATTTATTTATATATTTATATATTTATATATATTTATATATTTTATATAATCTATATAATTTTAAATTATATAATATAAATTATATAATTATTATAATTTTATAATTATATAATTTAAATATATAAAATATAAAATGATATCATGTAGTAAAATTTTATATTTTTATTATGTTATTAATATTTTTTAATTATAATAAAATTATATAACATTATATAATAAATTATATATTATTATTATTATATAATAATACAAATTATAATTATAATATATATATAATTATATATATATATTATAAATATAACATATAATTGTAAATTTATATATTATATATATATTTTATATAATTTATATAATTTTAAATTATATAATATAAATTATATAATTGTATAATTACAATACATAAAATATCAAAATTATATAATAAAAATTATATAATATAATAAAATTTTATATTTGTTATATTTTATTAATATTTTTTAATTATAATAACATGATAACAAAATTATATAATAAATTATATAATATTATTATTATATAATAATAAAAATTATATATATATTTGGCCGCCATTTTCGGTCGTACCCGTATTGCAGGAAAATGGACCCGATCATGAGTTTCGGACCCAATTTGCATTTTCGTTTAGGTTAGCTAATAATTTGAAATAAAATTAGATGCAAATACAGTAGCACATATTTGTACTATTATTTGTATTTCAAGTAACAAAACAAAAAGAAGAAAACTAGTTTACTTACCGGTTTATTGAAAAAAATTATATAATTATATTATATAATAAAACTATAATAAAATCTTTGTTGCTAAATAGTGGAATTCTAACGGAATATAAAATTCAACGGAGTATGTGTTAAAAATCCACGCTACTGATTCTTTTCAATAAACCGGTAAGTAAACTAGTTTTCTTCTTTTTGTTTTGTTACTTGAAATACAAATAATAGTACAAATATGTGCTTCTGTATTTCCATCTAATTTTATTTCAAATTATTAGCTAACCTAAACGAAAATGCAAATTGGGTCCGAAACTCATGATCGGGTCCATTTTCCTGCAATACGGGTACGACCGAAAATGGCGGCCAAATTTTAGTTGTCGTCACTCTATATATCAAGGGCACTAGTCATCACCGCTCACATTGTCGTAAAAGTTTTTGGTGCAAATCTCACATGAAAAGGTTTACGATGATCTAGATTTTTACGTATCTGGGGAAAATATATTTGCCAGTCCGAGAAATTTTGCCTGAAAACGAGAAATTAAAAAAAAAAATTAAATGAACAAAAATATCCTGTTCAACCTCTAATAGTTCATAATAAGGATGTATCATCAATGCTCACTTTTTATAAATCTTTTATTGGAGGAAAAATAGATTATCGAAGTATAATATATGACTCTGCTGCACACAGTTACAAGATTAAATTAGACAGAGATTAGCATCAGGCTTCATGTACAATAGCAGGTGCAATCAGATCAACATCAATGGGAGCTATAGAGGTGGCTTTAGGAATTCTACCCTTGGAATTACGGAGAAAGGACTAAATTACATGAACAAAGTTATGTTAGATAAGTCTCACCCAGCACATACAGCTTTTACTACATGCCAACTAACAACTCAGGCCAATCCAATGAACACCACTAGACACCCTACAGGATGGAAGTGTATGGAGGAAATTGTCCATCTGGGTACATTAATTACATCAATTAATAACAGTTGTGAATACAAGCCAGTGATTCCGCCCTGGGAGATCAAGAAACCAGACACGGACTACCACCTAGCAGAAATACTTAAGAAAACAAATAATATAGAAAATATTAAAAACACAGCCAATAAATATATACAACAAATATCAAAAGACAGCATTACTGTGTACACAGATGGATCCAAGGGAGAGGATGGCAAATTGGGGAAAGGAATATAAATTCCAATATGGAAAATGGCAAAAGAATGTAGCATCACGGAAAATACATCCATTTTCACTGCAGAGATGGTGGCAATACTAAAAGCACTAGAAATATTCTCTAATAACTCTCCCAAAAAACTAACAGTTTTAACTGACTCTCTTTCAACAATTAAAGCACTTAGAAACTTGCGAGAATGTAGTAGACCTGATATAGCAGAGGAGATATTTCTGGCTACTACATACTTATATTCCAGAGGATGTACAGTCTTAATTGCTTGGATACCTTCACATGTTGGCATAGAGGGAAATGAAAAGGCAGATAAAGAAGCCAAGAAAGGTAGATCTGATAAAAATCTAATAAATGTAGGGACGTGTAAATCAGAGATTAAGAGCTTAATTAAAGATTTAATAACAGATGAATGGAAAGCAGAGTGGGATAAAAATCTGAAAGGAAGACATGCATATAAGTTGTTCAAGGCTCCAACAAGAAAATGTCAGATATCTAGGGAATTGAAAATTCCCAGTAATAAGAAACTTCTCAGACTACAGCTGGGAAAAGGCTATTTCAGAATAGAAGAACCTTACTGTGCAGTATGTCTTCAAGACAATAATATACAACATTTCTTGTTAAAATGTAAGAGGTATGAACAAATGAGAATACCAATATTAGATTATTTGCAAGCCTCCAACTTACCTATAGATATAGAAGAGGTGTTAAGAGTAGACAGACCTAGAGAACTGCATAATATAGTCAAACAGTATTTAACACGAACAAATGTTAATATGTAGTGGCTGGGAATGTGAAGGTCTGATGCTATTATTACAATGCTTATGACTTTTAACAGATGAAAGTCAATTAATTATCTGTTAAAGTCAGTTATATAACTGGAACCGCCAGGCATTTACACCCCTTCACTTTAATATTATTCTTGTTCAGAGTTTCTTCTTAATTTTTTTTTTTTAACGTATAAGCACAATTGTGATTGTCCCTATTTACAATGATTTGACAAATGTGATGCCACTTTCTCATATCGGCAGTTTTTTTATATTATTTGGAATTGAAAACAATATATATCCTAATTATAACCCATCAGAGGTTGAACGGGATATTTTTCTTCATTAATTTAAAAAAAAAAAAATGTATCATCAACATAATCATTTTCAATGAGGATGTCCTGAAAGAGGCCTATACGCAAAGGACACATATTTCACAAGTTGGAAAGGAACAATCCACGTTTTGTTTATTGAGAATTTAAAAAAAAAAATTGTGCCTCTTTTTGGCGAGGCGCGTCCTGTTCAACCTAGTCGGTTATATTGGGGCGCATATCCAAATATAAAAGACCTTTAGGTCTTGTAGTATACATTTTATTGGAAACAAGAGAAAGAGGACACCTTGGTGGACAGAGGAAGTCAAAGAGAAAATAAGAGAGAAGAAAATGGCATGGAAACAATACTTAGGAGCTAAAAACACAACAGGACAAATGGAAAAATATAGAGAATATGTGACACTCAGAACAGAAGCAAAGAACAAAGTGCTAGCAGCAAAACAGAAGTCCTGGGAAGAATTTGGAGAAAAGCTAGAAAAAGATGCACAAGAAAACCAGAAATTGTTCTATAAGACCCTAAAGAACACGAGGAAGGAAAGCTGTAATATATCGTAACAACAGGTAAGATTGAAGGAAAAAGAGATAGGGGAAGACAAAGAGAGCAAAAACTGGACAGTTTGACATTGTGGCATGGAAAGAAGTCAAGAGCAGAATTGATAAATTGTACTAGAGATGGACTTGCCATAAGTCATATGTATTGTAAGAACAGCATCAGACCTTCACCTTTCCAGTTACTACTATATATTAACTTTTGTTCTTGTTAAATACTGTTTGACTATATTATGCATTTCCCTAGGTCTGCCAGACGGAGTAATAATCTACACTGCGCGACGTTCCTATTGTTAACCCAAACTTTTTGTCTGGAAAGATGCACGAAACCATGTTGTCGCACGATAAGGTGCTAGTTTGTAAACATGACGTGCCCAAATGGTCCATCTCACTGGAATGGAGGAGGATAGCAATTTTGGTAAAGATTAAGACACGGACAATTATGTAATACTTCCTGCAGATTAATTTGTTGTGATAATCTACTACCAGAAAGTAACATCTTGGAGGAGATTATAATGTTAGATCTGTGAAGTAGTGAGTTTGTAGACATGTCAGTTGAAACGGAAGAAGCAAGACCTTAAAGGATTATGGAATTGGAAAATCACATGTACCTGGCAGTATCTTATGTTGTCATGTAGTAATGTTCTACATGAGGGCAGTTGGGGAGGGGGATTCCACAGTTACACTCATCTGTAGTTCCTGTCTGTAGCTTGTTGAACAGATTGTATTCCAATCTGTTGTGGCCCGTGCGGAGTCTTCTGCTGAGCTGGTAATATGCATTATTTTGTGTGTGGCCTGGATGCAATGCGTCCCATTTGTTTCTGTATCTGGTTCTGATAAAACTCTTTGCCTCTTCAAAAGTTATGCTTGTATCAGGTTGAGGTAGCTTTCTGTGACGAAACGTCTGTAGTTTTTACATGTACTTTTGGCCCCTCTCTCACTCTTTCATCCACTCCGGCAGTATCACTTATTTTCTTCATTTATCTCTCACTCATCGCTTATTATTTGACATAATTTTTGCCGTACATTATTTTTGATGTGACCACTCCCAAACGTATTTACGTTCCGCCAGGTGAACTGTGGTATTATCGAAGTTAATTACACTGACCGTCGGTAATACGTTTATCTCTTTGAGTCAGTCTGGCCACATTTGAAAGAGACGTCAGTTGTTTGTGGAACGTGGTATCGCACGAACACGCACAGAAAGCCAGATTGCTATCTAAGGAAGCCACCTGAGGGACGGGCGAAAACACCGGTGATAATTAGATAATCGTTTCATCTGAGCCCTCTCGGAATCAATATTCCGATATTCTGTCTGGGTAGGCAATCTTGGTGGAAAGTATTACGCCAGGAAATGAGTTCACAGATTTGTTTGTGAGTTGGCGGAAGCATTATGACATATTGAAAGAGGTTACGCGAGGGAATTTTAAAATTTAATATTTTAAAATACGCGCGAGAAGTTATGAATTTAAACACCCCAGCCCAGATAGTGCTAAAGAGCTAACCATTGGTTTGAAGTGAAAGTCGGAATATAGATTGAATTTCATTGAAAAATTCGGCGGAAGCACAATCTGTTATTTGCACTGGAAATTGAAAATAAAATCTAGCGAAATCAGAAACAAATACTGGAAACCTTAGGAATTGGATCATCCGTCATAAGAAAATATTTCCAGACCAAGTGATTCGCAGAACACGTGTCATAAGAGGAATCAAAATATTTGCAAATCAAGTGATTCGCAGAACACCCGTCATAAGAGGAATTTCTCAGGCCACGTGATTCAAAAGCACATAACCTAAATTGCTTGCTTCCATTCTAAACTGTGCGAGGAGATTGTACAAACCAATTGGGGTAAGTGTAACATTTATTTTACAAATGTGAATTTGACCTGTTTCTTGCTAAGTGTATATATATATATATATATATATATATATATATATATATATATATATATATATATATATATATATATATATATATATATATATATATATATATATATATATATATATATATATATATATATATATATGAGGCTGGCAACCTCAACATATGAAAATAGTATATTCATGAACCCCTACCGCAAGCGCTGGCGATTGTTCCTTGCTTGTCGTGCGGAAAACCGACAGCTGAGGTGACCCCAGACTCCGAATAACAGTAATGAGTGATGATTACATTACATGTGCCGGAAGTGTATATTAACATTTTGTGAGATCTATGTGCTTTGTTAATAGTAATTCAGGCTCGCCATTATTCGCGCTGTCCAGACACATTTTTCCGGTTTAATACCTAGAAGAGTACTGGTGATTTTTAATCATCTTCCGTGTGCTACGCTGTGTACTCTTACTTACTTACTTACTTAGTCGTTCTCCTTCTACCGTGAGGTGTAGAGGTTTGGAAGAGAGAGCGCCAGACCATCCTATAGGCTGTCTTCCTCCTGGCCTAGTTCCATTCTAGTCCTCGGTCCTTCAAAGATCGTCTAATGTTGTCCTCCCAGCGGACTCTGGGTCGTCCTGGGGGTCTGGATCCCTGGCTCTTTGTTTCTCATGCTTGTCGTGGTAGCCGATCTTCTCCCATTCTGCAGGCATGGCCAAACCATCTTAGTTGGGACTGTTATACTTGGGTCTGCAGGGGGTGAGATTTAAGGCCTTCACGTATCGTCTGGTTGCGTACCATGTCTCTTCTTGTTACTTCAACCACCTTCCTCAGATACCTCATTTCTGAGGTTTGGATCTGGCTTTTGTGGGTTGTAGTCATTGCCCATGACTCGCATCCATATGTCAAGACTGGGACATAGGTGGAGCGGTATACAGCCATCTTCGTTTTCTTACCAACCTCTCTCTTGCTGAGGAATCCTCGATTTATGGCATGAAAAAGTCTCCCAGCTGCTGCTTTTCGAGTGGCCAACTCTTCTTTGATGCCTCCCTTTCGGTCTATAATAGCTCCGAGGTATTTAAAGTGGTCGACCTGCTCCAGGACCTGTTCTCCTAGCTTAATCTGATGTCTTCTTTCTTCTCGTGATATCACCATGGATTTTGTTTTAGAGCTGCTTATGACCATCCATCTCTTCTCCAGCTCTTCCTTCCAGACTTGCAGGTTGAATTGGAGATGTGCCTCTGATTTAGCAATCAGGGCAACATCATCAGCAAATGCCAGCTCTGAAATACAGACCTGTCTCATCTTCCAGTACCCCACTGAATACTTTCTTGTTCTCTCCTTACATGCCTTAATGACATCGTCCATGAGGAGTATGAAAAGGTAAGGTGACAGGATATCACCTTGTCTTACACCAGTGGTGGTCCTGAACTCTTCTGACTTATGGTTTGCTGTCCTCACATAATTTCTGCAAGACTTGTAGAAGCTCTGTATAGCATGAATCAGAGGTGCTGGAATGTTCTTCCTTGCCAAACAATCCCAAAGTTTGCTCCAGGGGACCCTGTCAAACACCTTTTCCAGATCTATGAAACAAAGATGGATCTCACTCTTATACTCAAGGGCCTTTTCACTCAGCTGTCTGAGTGTGAAGATTAGGTCTTGAGTACTTCGGTTCGCTCGGAATCCGCACTGGACCTCATCCAGTTGTGGCTCAGCTAGGCGTCGGAGTCTCTGCTCTAGGATTCTAGAGTAGATTTTACCAGGGACACTGAGAAGGGATATGCCTCTATGGTTTCCACACTGTCGATTGTCGCCCTTTTTGAAAATTGGTGTTATGATGGCAATCTCCCAATCCTTTGGTATGGTTTTGTTGTACCACGCTGCCTGTAGAACCCTTAAGAGTAATAGTTCGCCTGATGCTCCCATGTATTTAATCATTTCTGGTGTTATACCATCATGCCCTGCTGCTTTGCCCATCTTGATTTTCTCCAGTGCTGCCTTCAGTTCTTCCATCTTTATGTCATCTTCACCATCATTGGTTTTCTCTTCTGTGCTAGTGGTTATCATTTCTGATGCTTCACCATGCTCACCATCCAGGAGTTCTGAGAAATATTCTTTCCATCTTTCCATTACTTCCTTCGGGGCAGTAAGCGATTTGCCTTGCTTGTCCTTTATAAATTTGAGAGGGCATTGTTTTTCCTTCCTCGTGTTCTTTAGGGTCTTATAGAACAATTTCTGGTTTTCTTGTGCATCTTTTTCTAGCTTTTCTCCAAATTCTTCCCAGGACTTCTGTTTTGCTGCTAGCACTTTGTTCTTTGCTTCTGTGCTGAGTGTCACATATTCTCTATATTTTTCCATTTGTCCTGTTGTGTTTTTAGCTCCTAAGTATTGTTTCCATGCCATTTTCTTCTCTCTTATTTTCTCTTTGACTTCCTCTGTCCACCAAGGTGTCCTCTTTCTCTTGTTTCCAAGTCGGACTTCACCGCATGCTTCTGCAGCAGCTGTCTTTATGATATCCTTGAATTTATTCCAGAGGGTTTCCAAGTCATCAGGTCGTTCTTCTGTGTTGCTCACCGCTGCAGCAATTAGCCCCTGATATCTGTTCTTACGCTGTGTGCTCAAGAATTTAATTCTTCTGAGAGATCAACTTTGGTGGGTGGACAGCGAGACAATGCGCCTGCTAAGCTTCCAACTCAGTGCACTTAGCAGAGGCATTTGTCCTTTCTATTTAAAAAAAATAAAAATTCGTGGTTACAAGCTATCAGACAGTTTGAAGTACTAACGTTACTAAGCCGGTAGTGTGAGAGAAGAGCATCAACACTGACCGCCCACATTGGACGAGTTAGGCGGAGAAGTACACTCATCACCAAAAAGAAGTGACGGAAACCACGGTGACAGGACTCACCTAGAGTTAAGTTCTTGAAAAAAAAATTGCACCAGCAAACGGACTTTTATAACTCCTCTATCAAGTCTCGATGAGGACTTTTATCTAAAATTCACCATAATTTCATCCTTATTTTAACTTGTTAAAACTAATTGACTATTAAATCTGTTAAATGTTATTTTAAAACTAAACAATAATTGTTTATTCAGTTATTAGAAGTATGAAAGCAAACGTATGAACAAGATTCTTTAATATATACATATATAGACATCTAGAGATATATTTACATATATAGAGCCAATAATTATAAAAAATTTTGTTGGATTACACCAACTGGGGGCTTGAACGGGCTAAACCATTACTTAATCCTTTACAAAAGGCGACGAACCAGATATAATAAGTTAACAATTGCTCTGCCAATGTCGCATTGTTCTCGACTTCTGGAAATATCTTGTGAATTCTCACTCAAGGTAGAAGCGTCATTACCCTTGTATCTACATCTGTGCCAAGAGTAATCTTGTGCGAAGGTAGACACCTTTGACAACCCATTTAGATACTCTTGCGTTTTGACCACTACTGCAAAGCAGGGGGAGGCAGTCCGTGACACTTTCTACCTTCCTTTGCCAATCTGTTAGCCTCTTCATTGGCGGAGATGTTGCAATGAGATGGGATCTTCTCTACTACAAGTCTTTTGAATCGCTTGTTTGACCAAGGTATTATTGAAATGAATAAAGTAAAGTAAAAATTGTATGAATATCCCCTTTGCAAATGAACAGTACAATATCATCACAGGTTATTGAAGTACAAGTTCAATGGGCATGAGTTTTTGCCAACATTCATTTGTTTTATTTTAAACATGCTGAGCTTCATACTGTACCTCTCGAGTTGCACTGAATGCGTCTGTATTCCTTTTGGAGTCTTATTATGTAACAGTGTTGTAGGCTTTGGTCAACTACGATTACTAATTCATTTATGTTGACTGATTCTGGATTTGTTGCTGTCATCCAATACATATTAATATTAAACAAGCTGATATCTCTGTATAGTATAAGTAAATAAATTAAGGGGCTGCAGTAAAACTGGTAAGACAAGAGACTACCGCTTTCTTCCACGGATTCTTTGCATCGAGCAATTGATACATTTTATGACAATCTGGATGAAGCAATTAAGAAAATTCCAAAGAAAGATCTTCTCATCGTGTTAGGTGATTGGAATGCTAAAATAGGGCCAGATGCATACGGTCACTGGGCTGGTACAGTGGGGAGATTTGGGACAGGTGAAACTAACGATCGAGGACTAAGGCTACTAGAATTTGCCAACAACTATAAACTAACCATTGCAAATACACTATTTCCTCATAAGTTATCAAGAAGAACAACGTGGCATGCCCCAAAAACTGAGATACATGGCCAAATTGATTTTATTCTTGTATCCAAAAGATTCAAGTCCAGTATTAATAAAGCCAAGACTAGGACTTTTCCTGGCGCCGACATTGGTAGTGATCACGACATGGTATTGATGACGCTCAAGCTTAAACTTAAAAAGAACTATAATCAAAACAGATGTTCTCAGTTAAGATTCAATTTAGACAAACTGAAAGATCCAGAAATCGCGGGAATCTTTGAGGCAACTGTTGGAGGAAAATTCGCAGCTCTCAACTTTTTGGAGGATGATATCAACTCAATCACAGAGAACATGAAAGACGTGCTCATTGAATCAGCAACAGAAATACTTGGTAAAAGAAAGAAAATAAACAAACCATGGGTTACAGATGACATTCTGAAGTTATGTGATACACTGCGGGAAATGAAAAAGGTTAAGAAAGAGGTTCCTGAAGCAGCATGGCAATACAGTATGGTGAATAAAAATATTAGGAAGAAAATGAAACAGGCCAAAGAAAAATGGGTAGCTGATCAATGTGAGTCCATTAATACGGGGCTAATAAAAGGTAACAGCAAGGCAGCTTTTGACACATTAAGAAAACTAAAAAACCCCAACAGCCCAGGGTAACTGTCATAAGATAGCAATGGGGCTCTGCTCAATGAAAAAAAAGCTGTAATGAGAAGATGGAGGAATTTTGATTAAAGCAGTTATATAATTGTAAAAGAATGGAGAGAAGAACAACCACCACAACAATGGAAAACACATGTAAACTTGACACTGACTTAGGCATATTAACCTGGAAAATTATTATGTTGCATGAACATTGCATGGACGAAAAACAGAGGAACTCAGGGAAATGCATGTAGCAAATATTCACGGGAAGAAGTGGAAGAGGCTATATCATTTCGATGAAAGGAGGGAAGTCACCGGGTGTGGATAATATACCAAGCAGAGCTCTTGAAATATGTGACCAGATATAGTAAAAAATCATGACAACAATTTGCCAGAAGATATGGAGTACAAAAAAATGCCAAAAGAATGGACGCAGTCATTAGTTATAATAAACTTCCAAAGAAAGAAAATCTAAAAATGTGCAAGAAAACTACCTGGATTTCATCCAGATGATGTAGCAAGACAATCCCAAGAAGCAATAAATAATGTGTCATCTCAAGTCGGTTAAAATTGGTCATCCAAGTAATATGTTAAGGATACTTTTGAACAGAATAAAACAGAAATCAGAAGAAATCTTGTCAGAGGAACAGGCTGGCTTTAGACCAAAAAGAAGTACCTCAGAACAAATCTTCAATATTAGATTACTTATCGAAAAATTCTCCAACATCAACACGATTTATACCATAACTTCATCGATTTCACAAAAGCCTTCGATCGAGTCTGGCATGAAGGCTTATGGCAAGTAATGAGAACAAGCTGAATAAATTTCAACATTTGATTCAAGACAATCGACAAGACTCTAGGCAGAAATATGTCTCCGATATATAAGGAAAAGACGATGGTCATATATCGGTCATGTCCTACGAAGCAAAACAACAGACGCACTACAAGGCGCTCAGTGCTGTTTTTGCAAGCAACGACATTGGAGAATTTTTCAAAACAACTGTAGGAGTTCGGCAGGGATGTATCCTGTCCCCAGTGCTCTTTAATATTTATCTAGAACATATTATGCAGGAGGCTCTCTACGATTATAAATCAACCATATCGATTGGAGGCCGACCTCTGTGCAACCTACGTTTTGCTGATGATATTGATCTGATAGCTGGATCAGAATCAGAACTTCAAGACCTTACCTCTAGACTGGAAAAAGTAACAAGAACGTATGGGATGGAAATTAATATAGAAAAAAGCAAGATATTGGTGAATAGCCATAAGAAACATGTTCCGACCAACATTACGTTAAATGGGCAAACGTTAGAAGAAGTTAACACCTTTAAATATCTCGGGTCCACTATATGCAGTGATGGAAGATCAATTAAAGAAATCAAGACAAGACTTGAGATGGCCTCAGCTGCCATGACAAGGTTGAATGTGATCTGGAAAAGTAACATCAGTTTTCCTGTGAAGATCAAATTATACAAATCACTTGTTTATCTATTCTCTTGTATGGGTCTGTGAAGAGCAAGTAATGAGAAAATTTAATTTTGACCACATCATAGATATCATTGAAGACACTATACAAGGAGCGACAAGCAGATACGGTTTTTGCAAGGATTCAGGCTTTCGAGCATAAATGTTATAGAAGAATTTTGCGCATTTGCTATAAAGAGCACAAAACAAATGTCTATGTTAGAGAGAAGATAAACACCTATGCAGGCCACCAAGAACCACTTTTGTCAACAGTGAAACGTCGAAAGCTTGCCTGGTTTGGGCATGTAACTCGTCATGACTCCCTTTCGAAAACGATCCTTCAGGGAACAGTCGAAGGTAAATATATGCAGTGATGGAAGATCAATTAAAGAAATCAAGACAAGACTTGAGATGGCCTCAGCTGCCATGACAAGGTTGAATGTGATCTGATCACTGGCTGTATAACATCAAAGAATGGGCAGGACACGGTTTTTCCACACTTGTACGCATTGCTGAGGATAGAGAGCAGTGGAGGACCCTGTCTGCTGATGCTTCCACCATGGCACCCCTACGACCCATGACCGGTTACGGGCTGAGATGAGATGATGAAGCTAACTTTAACTAGTTCCACAGTTTTGTTTATTCTTCTTTTTTTCGTTTCGTTGGATTATTTTCTTTCTTGTTTCAGTATTTCTTTTAGATTTTACGGTTTTCTTGTATTGTTATTGTTTACTTTTTCCATCTGCTTGTATCGCCCATTTGTTGTATGTTTCTCATCATCGTATAGTTTTGTAGTACCTATATGTAATTTTTGTCTTTGTCACCTGTTTGTGGCTGACGAAGGGTAATACCCGAAACGTCCCTTGTCTCATGTGAACTGTTATTTGTAAAACTGATTCAATACCGTTTTATTAGTTTTTTTTTTTTTTTTTTTTTTCCCTTAACCAGCGGCACTTGGGCTTTCAGCCCTTCGGCCCAATGACATGTCATTGCGAGGCTGGGGAACCTGAGGACTTTCCTTCCAACCCGGTCAGGAGCTTCGCTCCTTCCCATCCACAGAGGGTTTATCACAGGAGCCGTTCAGGCTATTCAGTCAAATTTCCGGCCGTAAACATTTCTTCAAACGCCGACGCCCGGGTTTGAACCATGAACACCTGGTCGCCAGTACAACGCCGAAGCCATTACACCAGCGCGGCTCCCTTATTAGTTTATAAACTGATATCTCTGTAGCATCCCAATGCCAACTTCAAAAAATATTTGTTCCCTGTGAGATCATTGTTTTTGTCTTTCTGCATTCAGAATTTTGTCGTACAACACTCTACTATTGCTCAATAGTTGTTCTTGCTTTCTAAAATGTTAGCCAACATTCTTGTCTACTCTGTTGAAGGCTTTTTTCCTAATTTATAAAAAAAAAAAAAAAAAACATTCCATATTTCCTCATAATGACGGTCTCTTCACACATCTGTCTGAGGATTTACAAGGCATAATAAAAGCTGCAATGGACAAAAAATAAATCACACTTTTCACAAAGGGCAAAACCATTGCTGAACAAAGCGGGGCTTACATGATAACAACCTCCAGCATGAGAATGGAGGTAGAGGCAGCTACTGTTGCTTTAAGATTGTGTCTGAGACTTTATTAACTTCCTTACTTACTTAGTCGTTCCTCTTCTACCGTGAGGCGTAGAGGTTTGTAAGAGAGAGCGTCATACTATTCTATCGGCTGTCTTCCTCCTGGCTTGGTTCCATTCTAGTCCTCGGTCCTTCAAAGATTGTCTAATGTTGTCCTCCCAGTGGACTTTGGGTTGTCCTGGAGGTCTGGATCCCTGGCTCTTAGTTTTCCATGCTTGCCATGGTAGCCGATCTTCTCCCATTCTGCAGACATGGCCAAACCATCTCAGTTGGGACTGTTCTACTTGGGTCTGCAGGGGTTGGGTTTTTAGGCCTTGACATATCGTCTGGTTGCGGACCATATCTCTTCTTCAACCACCTTCCTCAGATACCTAATTTCTGAGGTTTGGATCATCTTTGTGTGGGTTGTAGTCATTGCCCATGACTAGCATCCATACGTCAAGACTGGGACATAAGTGGAACGGTATATAGCCATCTTCGTTTTCTTACCAACCTCTCTCTTGCTGAGGAATCCTCGATTCATGGCTTGAAAAAGTCTCTCAGCTGCTGCTCTTTGGGTAGCCAACTCGTCTTTGATGCCTCCCTTCCGGTCTATGATAGTTCCAAGAGCGGTCGACTTGCTCCAGGACCTATTCTCCCAGCTTAATCTGATGTCTTCTTTCCTCTCGTGATATCACCATGGTTTTTGTTTTCGAGCTGCTTATGATCATCTCTCTCTTCTCCAGCTCTTCCTTCCAGACTTGCAGGTTGAAGATGTGCCTCTGATTTAGCAATCAGGGCAACATCATCAGCAAATGCCAGCTCTGAATACAGACCTGTCTCATTGTCGTGGAATATTCTAATCCACATATATAAATTATCAAGTAAATATAAAGCCTAATAAATACATATAATAAATAAAGGAAGAAGAATGGTAAAGAACAGTGCTGTCACAATGACAGTACTCGAAATCCCCCTTCTTTTCTACTTCGTCGGCAAATTGTAACGCTTTCACGTTGATATTAAAGGCCTTCTGCAACATACACGCGTTTCCCAAACACACAATAAAATGTGCTGCCTTTCTAAGAAAAACCTTGAAATATGCAAGTTGATCTAAATTTTAAATTCCATTCATGTCTTTTTCTACACTATGTTACCAAAAACCAAAAGACAGATGGACTAAAGGATAGCGAGAAGGGAGAGGCAGAAAGCCGAACACTAAACACGCGTCGCGCGATACACAAATGCTGCCATCACGCGTGTAAGACTACATGCACTAACTTTTTTTCAGACGGACAGTGATAAATTCACTACCCTTCCCAGAGTTAGGTTTTAAAATCATAAAAAACGCTTATTAGGAAAGATAACAATAGATGGGTTTACGTTTGAAAACATTACAGTACCCAGACAGCACATCTTCGAAACAGGAGGTAGAAGTAATTGCATATTTTGAACGCAGCCACGTAGCTCCTTTAAATTTGGATATTTGGGTTTCTTAGGGCTTGCTGACAAAGAATATGTAAAACGTTACGCAAATAGTCCAGGAATTAATAAATTATAACCAAAATAAAATAGTGGGGATGCCTGACAACATGGAATCATTTCTGCTCATAAAATTTTTTTTATAACGTGTTTGAAAAAACCTTACGTTACAGAAATAGCCTACCATGTAAACTCCAAATTGATTGGAGCGCAACAAATGAAAGACTAACCACGATTGGTCGGGCTATAAATACTATCTTGGTTGTTAGGGAGACGTAGGAAGGTAACATTTTTTCAAACACTTGTCGAAACGTGGCTCGATTGGCCAGACTCGCTGATATAATCACTTAGGAGCGTTAGTTCGAAACCACTTGTTTAAATAAGCTTGATAAAGCAACAGTGCGTTGAAGCCAGCTCATATTTTGCTAAATAAAAGCCTGGAACATAAGCAGATGGGAATTTGTGCCAGTAAATGTGCCAGAATTCATTGCTAATCAACGTATCTGTGTTTATTCTATGAATTGTGGTAAGCTTGAACCATTCAGTATCTTTTAATGAAAATTGAATGTGAATTGTTAATTTATGCCTGTATATATATGTGTAGTTCAGTGGCAAACAGGAGATAAAGCCTATAATGCTCCAGCCTGAACAGAGGGTGTCGGAGGAAAGTAAAACGGCATGGAATGGCCAAATAGTACACTGACACCTGGATGATTGACTAGAAAGAAATAATGCTGGAAGTGCAGAGGCGTGGTAACCATTAAGGAGGTAAATACTGGTATAAAGTATTTCAGATGAAGCTGACAGTTGGCCTAACGCTCTGAACTCAATGTTTGTGATGTATTGTGATCAGTGTAAAAAGAGAGTATAAGTTAGTTATGAAGTAGAAGGTACATCCTTCTTGTTTACAGGGACCGTGGTCTTGATTTGAAGTCATGATGACAAATACCAACAGAGCTTGAACAAAACAAAACCAGTATTACCTCATATTACTACTACACAACTGACACACATAGGATATTTTTAATAATATATGTCACTACAATATTCATATTGATAAAGTCTGTACATATACTTGTAATTAAAATTGATTGTGATCCCTGGTTCCTTTGTATTTGAATCAGGACACATATACCTTTATAACAACAATGAATACATATTGTTATTTGAAAAGTTATCAGTGACTCCTTAAGATATTCTCATAGAGTGTTATATGTATGTGAGTGTCACAGTGTTGTCAAGAGTAGTGGGTTAAATTAAATTGTTTATCTGTCTGTTGTTGTGACTTACACTTCATCATACACATACCCTAGACACATAACGTAGTCATCACACTATTCCAGAATAATTCTGACTGAGATATATAGATATGTGGTAGCAAGTAAGGTTATCTATAATACACTACTCTTAATAGATATAGATACCTTCACAGCTGATCTCAGTCAGTACACTAAGTCCCCTATAAATATTTATAACATCCCACTTCACCACATATATTTTCTCCCCTCTTAAAACAGACATTATATGTCAGTCCTTTATTCTATATACACATAGAGAAATTTATTATTAGTTCTGGGGTTTACGGTGATTCTCATCACACGGATGGCGGCTTAAAAAATCCGCTCCCAAATTTGTTTTTCCAGATATATACTCAATGCTAAAATTATATGGAGCCAAAAGTAAAGACCATCGGAGTAACCTGGAGTTCTCATGCTTAGCCTGTGCTAGAAACGATAAAGGTTTGTGGTCTGTTTGCAACTTAAAGGCCTTCCCATACAGATAAATATTGAATTTCTTTATTGCCCATATTACTGCAAGACATTCTTTTTCGCTAGTTGAGTAATTGATTTCGGCTTTATTCAATTTTCTGCTAGCATATGCCACTGGGCTTAATTCCCCATCCAATGCATCTGATTTCTGTAGTAGAGTTGCACCTAACCCAATATTACTTGCATCCGTCCTTACTATGAATTCTTGACTTAAGTCAGGTAACTTCAAAATGGGTTTACTTGTGAGCTTTTCCTTCAATTCTTGGTAAGTCATTTCACATTGTGGTGTCCATGTAATGCGATCTGGATGTCCTTTACGTGTCAATTCAGTTAACGGTGCACATATGGAATTAAAGTTTTTGATATACTTCTGGTAGAAACCACATAATGAGACAAAGGATCTCACGTCCTTCTTGGTTTGTGGTCTCGGGGCGTTCTGTAGTTTCTCTAAATTCTTTGGGTCAGGGGTCATGTTTCCCTGATAAACTGTGTGTCCCAAAAATTCCAATTCTTTACATCCAACGCAACATTTGGTGGTCGGGCTGTTAAATTTGCCTCCCTAAGTCGATTAAACAGCATGTTCAGAGAGTCAATGTGTTCCTCAAATGTTTCTGTGGCTATCAGGATATCATCCATGAAATTTGTTATACATGGATTATTCAGAGGGTCCAATAATTTTCTCATCATTCTAGAGAAGACACTAGGCGCATTCTTCAATCCAAATGGCAATCTATTAAACTCATAGTGTCCTTCTGAGGTACTAAAGGCTAGGTATGGTCTAACCTCAGGCTTTACTGGAATCTGATAGTATCCTTTACTCAAATCCACTTTTGAGAAATATTTAGCTTTATTTAGTCTGGCAAACAGCTGAGTTGTATCCGGCAATGGATCCACCTGTCCTTCTGTAATAGCATTCAGTCTCCTGTAATCTATACAGAGTCTATGTTCTCCAGAGGGCTTCCTTAAGAGTACAACACCGGAACTATACGAAGACTCACTGTGCGAAATAATTCCTTCCTTCAATAGATAGTCTATCTCTTCCTTCAAAGCTTTCTCCTTAGCAAACGGAATCGAATATGGTTTCATACAGACAGGTGTGGAGTCTATTAGTTTCATATCATATTCCAATAGGTTTGTATGCCCTGGTCGGTCTGTTAACACCTCTGCATGATTATTTAGAACCTGTTGCACTCTCTCTTTCTGAGTTTTCGTTAAATGTGTACTGATTTTCACCTGTGCTGCTGTCTCACATGGGTGTAATGGATATTCAAATGATGAAAGTGGTTCCTTTTTCATCTCCATGGCGATGGACAAGGTCAACAAGTGTGTCTCTTCCTGATGTTCTCTTTCCAAATATTTCTTCAGGAGATTCACATGATAGATTTTTTCTTTCCCCTTCTTATCTATCTTATAATTTGTTCTAGACACCTTCTCTCTAAAACTGTATATGGACCCTGCCATCCAATTTGTAACTTATTCTGACTCCCAGGCAAAAGAAGCAGTACTTTCTCTCCCACAGCCAAATTTCTGTCTTTCGCCTTCCTGTTATAATAGGCAGCATGTTTCTTCCTGGCTTGTTTCAAATTTTCATTGGCAAGTTTCCAGCCAGTTTTTAACCGAGTGGTCAGCTCATTCACATATTGGTATGAAGATGTAATGTTTTCCTCTGCCTTTTCATCAGTCCACGTTCTTAACATAGCTTCGAGTGGACCTTTTATTGGCCTTCCAAACAATAATGTTGCCGGGGCCATACCGGTTGAACAATGGGGTACCTCCCGATAAGCAAAGAGGGCGGCGTGCAGGTACTGGTCCCATGTATCTGGTTTTTTTCGTGTGCCAACTTTCTCAGGATCGACATCAATGTGCCGTTAAATCTTTCCACTTGGCCGTTCCCTTGGGGATGATACACACTACAATGGAAGTGTTTGGCCTGAAAGATCCTGAAAACTTCTTCAGTTAGTTTCCCCTTGAACTGAGAGCCATTATCAGTCAAGATTTGATTGGGAAAGCCTAACCTTGTGAAAATTGTGAGCAATGCCTCTGCCACATGTTTTGAATCAATCGATGACAGGGCTACTGCCTCTCCCCACATAGAACAAGTGTCCACCAGAGTCAGAATGTAGCTGTTCCTTCTCTTGGTTCGGGTGAGAGGTCCCACAAGATCCACGGCAACTCTCTCAAAGGGTGTTCCCACTATGGGCATTTCCCCCAGAGTTGCTGGTGCAGTCCAATGTTTAGGTGCTACTCGTTGGCACTCTGGACAGGATTTTACATATCGTTTGATATCTTCAGTTATTCCTGGCCAGAAATAGTGACAAGCTATTCGCTGTCCTGTTGCGCTGATTCCCATATGACCACTGAAGGGAATCGCATGCCCTAGTTCCAACACTTTAGTCCTATATGAAGTGGGAAGGACCAGCTGTCCGTGACCATTGGATTCAGATCCAGCCTTCCTATATATCAGTTTGTTCTTCATATAAAACTCTCCCTTGCCTGGAGGTGTATGAGATTTGGGCAACTTCTTGAAACATGGCTTGAGTGTTTTGTCCTCAGCCTGTGCCTTCCTCATCTCATCTGGGTGAGTATTTATGGGATTATCCTCCTCCTTCTTTGACTGTGATCTGGTCTGCACTGCTGCCAATATCACAGGTCTCTTGGGATTCCCCAAGAAGACATATCTACACCCCAATATTAGAGGGTAGATTGGCTCATTTATCACTGCTGCTTTTATGATTCCTTCCACATATCGCGTTTTCACTTTTATTCGGGCGACGGGAAGTGTCATGGTAGCTACATCCTTGGTTGCAGTTTGAATCTCCACTGTTTCCGTGGTGTATTGATCGGCCTGCACCAGGTGAGAACTCACAACGGAATCGTAATCTAAACCGGTATCATATAAACATCTTATAGTGACACCATTACAGATGACATCTTCACACACTGGGGGGTGGTATGGTTCCTGTAATTCTTCAGGTTTGCCCTTCTTTTCCTTTTTCCCCGATGTCATAGCAGCAAAATGAGGTTTCCTTCTACAATGGTCAGTGTCATGATTGTTCATCTTACAATTTTTACACCACCTTTTTCCTTGGTTGAAAGATTTTCTTTCATCATATTTCCTTTCATCGAATTGTGGGAATTTATTTTTTTATTTTCATACCGTGGCCTATCAAATTGGTGCTTACCTTTATTTTGATCCTTAGGATCAAATTTATTAAAGTTCTGTGGTGCCCTAAAGTTATCCACTTGTTTCTTTTTATTACCTGTTACCTCTGCTTGAGCTGCTTGATACCTTTCAGCAACATTTAGCAACTCATCCAGCCTCTCTGCACCTTGTTCCATGAGAAACTTTCTCAGGTCTGGAGCCATGGACTCTCTTAATTGCTCTATAAGGACCATTTCCTTAAGATCTTGGGTTTTCCCCAGAGAAGTCCATTTCTCCAAGTATGTCTCTATTCGTGCAGAGAACTGGTGATAGGTTTCACCTGACAGTAGTTTAGCATTCCTAAATTTTTTCCTATAAAATTCTGCATTCTTTTCATACCTTAACAAAAGAGCCTGCTTTAGCATGTCATAATTTTCCTGATCACCTCTGCTCATTTTTGCAAAAAACTTCATAAGCTGCCCCACGAAGTCCCTGAGATAACTTTAAGCTCCACCTTTCTCTCTCTCTAACCCATACGTGGTAGCTAATAGTTCATACCTATTTAGGTAGCTCTCTATATCATCGTCTTTCTCAACAAAATGATCTAAATGAAAATTCATAGCTGAGGTTGAGGCTCCTTGGCTAGCAGTGGCATCAGAGGCAAAGGGACTGGCACCATTTTCAGGAGCATGGCCTTGAAACTCAAATTCCCTTAGTCGTAACTCATGTTCCCTTTGTAATCTCTTATCTTCTGCTTCCCTTTCTGCAGCTAATTTCTTCTCTTCCCTTTCTGCAGTCAATCTTCTTTCTTTCTTTCTGCTTCCAATTTCTTAGCCTCTTTTGTCAATTTCTTCAATCTCAGCCTCAATCTGCAACCTCTTAGTCTCAGCCTCAGCCTCAGCTTGCAACCTCTTAGTCTCAGCCTCTAACTTTCTTTCGGCCTCTTTTTCTAATCTTCTTTCTTCGCGTTCAATAAATTTGTCACATTCCGTAGTGACATAGGCAACCATAACTTGCCCATCTAATCCTAACTCTTTTGCAGTCTGTACAGCAGCAGATCGAAACTTGGCCAGGTCCGCCATTGTCTATCAGGTAAATTTCTACAATGTCTAACCAACAATTTAATCTCTAAATATATCTAATGGACAACACAGGCACCGTGAGCTCAACCTTATTTAATTCCACCCAAGGATACCTTTTAATTCTTATATTCCCTGAAGTGAATTACCCCCAATATTTTTAATAGGGAAAGATTCAAAATCCCAAGAGCGAGACCCCAATATATGTGGTGAAGTGAGATGTTATAAATATTTATAGGGGACTTAGTGTACTGACTGAGATCAGCTGTGAAGGTATCTATATCTATTAAGAGTAGTGTATTATAGATAACCTTACTTGCTACCACATATCTATATATCTCAGTCAGAATTATTCTGGAATAGTGTGATGCTACGTTATGTGTCTAGGGTATGTGTATGATGAAGTGTAAGTCACAACAACAGACAGATAAACAATTTAATTTAATCCACTACTCTTGACAACACTGTGACACTCACATACATATAACACTCTATGAGAATATCTTAAGGAGTCACTGATAATTTTTCAAATAACAATATGTATTCATTGTTGTTATAAAGGTATATGTGTCCTGATTCAAATACAAAGGAACCAGGGATCACAATCAATTTTAATTACAAGTATATGTACAGACTTTATCAATATGAATATTGTAGTGACATATATTATTAAAAATATCCTATGTGTGTCAGTTGTGTAGTAGTAATATGAGGTAATACTGGTTTTGTTTTGTTCAAGCTCTGTTGGTATTTGTCATCATGACTTCAATAGTTTGTCTTTTGGGACTAGTATTGGAGATGTTCTCAGTTCCTGATATTAAGACAATTAAATTCCCCTCTGAATGTTATTTTTACAAAGTCATTTCAAGATGAGGGGGCATAATGTTGAGCTCAGCTGGCCACATCAGCTTATCTTGCGCGATTGCGGCAGGACAAAAGTCCTCTGCTCGACTCTCCCCTGGGCTCTGGAGACACCTCACTGATAGCTAAATGGACCAAGGAGTATGCTGTCCGACTCTGGATTCAGCAAAGCTCTGACCAGGTGCTGCTCAATACCATCAAGACCACGGTCCCTGTAAACAAGAAGGATGTACCTTCTACTTCATAACTAACTTATACTCTCTTTTTACACTGATCACAATACATCACAAACATTGAGTTCAGAGCGTTAGGCCAACTGTCAGCTTCATCTGAAATACTTTATACCAGTATTTACCTCCTTAATGGTTACCACGCCTCTGCACTTCCAGCATTATTTCTTTCTAGTCAATCATCCAGGTGTCAGTGTACTATTTGGCCATTCCATGCCGTTTTACTTTCCTCCGACACCCTCTGTTCAGGCTGGAGCATTATAGGCTTTATCTCCTGTTTGCCACTGAACTACACATATATATACAGGCATAAATTAACAATTCACATTCAATTTTCATTAAAAGATACTGAATGGTTCAAGCTTACCACAATTCATAGAATAAACACAGATACGTTGATTAGCAATGAATTCTGGCACATTTACTGGCACAAATTCCCATCTGCTTATGTTCCAGGCTTTTATTTAGCAAAATATGAGCTGGCTTCAACGCACTGTTGCTTTATCAAGCTTATTTAAACAAGTGGTTTCGAACTAACGCTCCTAAGTGATTATATCAGCGAGTCTGGCCAATCGAGCCACGTTTCGACAAGTGTTTGAAAAAATGTTACCTTCCTACGTCTCCCTAACAACCAAGATAGTATTTATAGCCCGACCAATCGTGGTTAGTCTTTCATTTGTTGCGCTCCAATCAATTTGGAGTTTACATGGTAGGCTATTTCTGTAACGTAAGGTTTTTTCAAACACGTTATAAAAAAAATTTTATGAGCAGAAATGATTCCATGTTGTCAGGCATCCCCACTATTTTATTTTGGTTATAATTTATTAATTCCTGGACTATTTGCGTAACGTTTTACATATTCTTTGTCAGCAAGCCCTAAGGAACCCAAATATCCAAATTTAAAGGAGCTACGTGGCTGCGTTCAAAATACGCAATTACTTCTACCTCCTGTTTCGAAGATGTGCTGTCTGGGTACTGTAATGTTTTCAAACGTAAACCCATCTATTGTTATCTTTCCTAATAAGCGTTTTTTATGATTTTAAAACCTAACTCTGGGAAGGGTAGTGAATTTATCACTGTCCATCTGAAAAAAAGTTAGTGCATGTAGTCTTACACGCGTGATGGCAGCATTTGTGTATCGCGCGACGCGTGTTTAGTGTTCGGCTTTCTGCCTCTCCCTTCTCGCTATCCTTTAGTCCATCTGTCTTTTGGTTTTTGGTAACATAGTGTAGAAAAAGACATGAATGGAATTTAAAATTTAGGTCAACTTGCATATTTCAAGGTTTTTCTTAGAAAGGCAGCACATTTTATTGTGTGTTTGGGAAACGCGTGTATGTTGCAGAAGGCCTTTAATATCAACGTGAAAGCGTTACAATTTGCCGACGAAGTAGAAAAGAAGGGGGATTTCGAGTACTGTCATTGTGACAGCACTGTTCTTTACCATTCTTCTTCCTTTATTTATTATATGTATTTATTAGGCTTTATATTTACTTGATAATTTATATATGTGGATTAGAATATTCCACGACACTCATTTTCCAGTACCCCACTGAATACTTTCTTGTCCTCACCTTACATGCCTTGATGACATCATCTATGAGGAGTATGAAAAGATAAGGTGACAGGATATCACCTTGTCTTACACCAGTGGTTGTCCTGAAGTCTTCTGACTTATGGTTTGCCGTCCTCACATAATTTGACTTTTTTAACAAAGGCAGTTATTGTATCAGATCCATGCTTCGAAAGGTCCAAAATGGATGGCTCCGACATGAATGGAAAATCTTCATAGAAGCATCGAATCTTCAAGAACTGATATGAAACTACTGTCCTGGTCATGCAGGGGTATGCGGCAATGAAAGAGCTGACAAGACTAGCTTTAAGAGCACCCATAGAAGGTGCATTGGACATGGATGTGAGAGAAATACTGAAGGCAATTCATGATCGCCTATTACTATTAGAGAATGACACTGCAACTGATGAATCATCAAGGCTAAGACAGTTGGAATTTCCATCAAACGTAAAACCAGCAGGGATGGGTGTGTGAGAGGACGCACCTGGCGTGTATACAACAAGTGCGCAACAGGAACAATTAGCATTCATACCCTTTGATATTTGCTGAGGGAGACTGAGCACCTATGGGTTTGCCCGGAGTGCAATGACGTCGATTTTGATCAAAGAATCACATTTTGAGAACTAGGAAATAGATAGCTCAAAACTCTCACAAAAACTTGTTGAAATAGTATTTAAAAACATGTTTTTGGTCTCTCGCGGGTAAGGTACTGAGTTCGGAATATGGTGCCATCACGCTCGTCCACCCAAATGTAAAAGGGTACCTTACTCTGCTCTGGTGTTAGGGAAGGCAAAGGAAGCAAGGAAGGGAACTGGTCACCTCATCTTTTGAAGCTGGATCTAGCATAGTCTCTAAAGCTTTATTCCCCCCTAGAGCAGTATCTGCTGTAGGACTACCTTTATGATCTATTTGCCCCATGCAGTTTCTGCAGGTGAAAGACACAAAAATATGGCTACTGCTTCTACAGGTGTATGGTAATGTGCGAATAATATGTGGTTGTCCATATGGCTGGCAACCTTACTGTGTAAAACAAATTGGTACAGTAACCACCACAACAGCATACAAATGCTGTAGTGTAGGCTACTTGCAGCACACTGAAAGGTTATTGCTAGGCATAAGTGGCTAGGATTATACTTTAGAAGTATATATTTTGGATTCTTGGATCATGTTTTCCAGAGTAATCTTCATATTCTCTCTTTCCTGAAAGCAATAACTTGACACGACTTAATTTGTATTTACTATGGGCCTTTTCCTCTGCTTAGACATTTTAACACACATTTTTTCCCTCCATGACTTAACAATAAATTGTTTCTGCATATCCCACAACTATTTTGTCGCCTTTTAATGCTACAAATGTTTCCCCAGTTACAGCAACGGTTTTGTCAGTCCATTTAATTTTCTCCTTGGATCATCTATGAACTTTGTGTACAAAATCCATTGCCAATTTGTTAAGGTTGTCACACTTTTCCAGAGTCTCTTTAGCCAGCACTTTCCAGAGTGCTCCATGTCATCTTCAAGGATATCATAGCAGTCCCCTGTGAAAACCTATACAATGCTTCACCTGATGTGGCAATCCTATCTTCTCATTTATGAGTTAACATAACACCTACAATGCGGGCACAGGAGGTGAGTATGTATTTAGTAATTTCCATTCTTTTCTGGACTTCTATTCACACTTCCTTTTCTCTTTAAGGTATTGCAAGAAATACGACACTATTCACTTGTTCTAGGTCCTCTCTATTAACGCTATATTTGTTGTTGATTTATCTTTTGCGTTAATTACTTTATTTTGTGCCATTTTCAAAATTTAATTTTCAATCAATGTTGATAGATTACATTCTTATTTGTTCCACTAGTTCTGGCGGTTTCTTTCATTTATCAAGACTATGATCAGCACAGCTAAAATTGTTATCTATTCCTTCATTGACATGTAATTCCTTCTTAGATTAATACTTTACGTGTATCTATTAAGCATTTATAAACAAAAATCTGTGTGCTTCATAAATGTCCATTAGTTCTATCTGTTACACATTTGTTGCACATGTCCCAGCATTCTCAGCTTGTCTTATTTTATGGTAGTGATTCTCAGTGTGACTTTCCTGATTTTATTGTGTCAGTTGTCAATAGTGTCTTGTCAGGATTCCTGAAGCATTGTCAGTGAAGTCTAATCTTATAATACTGTCAATAACAATTGTCTGTTTATATTGTTTCATCAATTATGACTTGTATGGTATTTATTCTTTGTCATAACGTTTTCTTCACAACACAACATAGATGATGCATTGAATTTTAAAAAAAACCAAAAAAAAAAAAAACATTTCTGCTGTAACCACCACAGTAATTTTATTTTTATGTTCAAACAGCATTAAAATCAAATATTTTTATTTGTAAATAGTACAAAATACTGATATCCGTAAACACTATAAATAATATATCAACTTCGCATAAAATATTTTCAACATATCAGCATTCAAGGTGGTATTATATATAAATAAACTGTCATATATAAATATATTACTGTAATGTCAAGAAAAAATACATTTACTGTTTTTATAACACATCAGGCATATTACATGAAAACCTGTGTAATTTATTTACTAGAGTGTGAATGTACACATTATATGTGTGTACAATATTAAGTTCAGTTAAGGCTGTGTGAGTTTTTTGGTAACAGTTTTTGTTTTTAAACTGGTTATGGGTACCATTATGGTAGAACACAGAATAACCAGAAAGATCCAAGGAAGAGGAACAACACTAGACACATGTACGCAGCTCAAACAATCTAAGAAAACTCTTATCAAAATAAAACTTTGGTCTTAATATAAAAAATGGTAGATTTTTCTTATTCTTACTACTTCATCCTTTTATTTTTCTTCTGTCTGGCATATTCTTTTCTGACTGAATATAATTTCTTTGTTCACCTGTTGCTGTGAGTATGAATATTTCCAGTTCATCTAACAACTTCAGCAGCTGCATTAAATAAGACAGTTTTTGACAAGATATATACTGCTCCAGCTAAAACTTTGCGAGTTTTTTGTTCTCTACCTTCCTTCTGATGTTACTGGGTACAAAGTCATATATTAACAAGCTGTGATACGGTTAAGGCTTTTTGACTCAAAACAAATGTATTTGGCTGGTTATTCTCATTGGAACATGCTAGTTGTGGATGAAATTGAATATGGTAAATGATCAGATTTAAGATGTCTTATTGCACGTGATGTTCTAATTTTTGTAGGTCATAATAAAAGTGACCATGGTAGAAGTACTCAAGTAAATTATCTAAATGTTTAGTAAATTCTTATCTTAAACTGCTCAATGCTACACTGGCAATATTTCTGGTTTCCTTTAAAAGCTTTATTAACAATTTTGAGAATTTTTCTTTACATGTGTCTGAAATATGTATGTATTTTATTGGTCTTCCAATTTCTAGCGTTCCCTGGGATATTTCCCTTGTATTTTTTGCAGTGACACATGGTAACTGTTTCAACTGTGAAATGCTAGAGTAGTCATTACTTCAGCATTGCTTTCAACAGCTTCCGGGCAGGTAATAAGATACACAAGTGGAAGAAAAACATAAACAAGTTCAGAATTATGTGATCAACAATGTTCTTGACATAAAAAAAAAAAAATGACAAGAAAAGAACAGAAGAAAATATTCTTAATAATATGGTAATCATAGAGCTGCTGCACATGTATTCTGCCCTATTCTTGACTGCATAACTTCAAATTCCAGTCTTGGGAACAGTCTCAATAGAAATCTGATTGATCAAACTGGAAACTTTCACGTACATTTCTTTGTGATGACTGTTCACTGACGTCAACCTAAAACCAAAAAAAAAATATATAAATACATTAAAACAATTTTTGTTACAGGCAAAATTTTTTTTTTAATATTCACAAAAATGAAGAAATGTAGCTCGATTTGACGAGGTGCATGAAAATTGGTAATATTTAAAGTCTAACTGGGATGCATAAAATACAGCCAAGTATTTCTCTTCTTACTGGCTAAAGATTGGATTATGAAAATTATGACATGGACCAGCAGAAATGGAATTCTGTTACTGTTAATCAGAATCGACCACACTGCACTCCGGGCAAACCCATAGGTGCTCAGTCTCCCTCAGCAAATGTCAAAGAGTATTGTTAAGGTCCAAAGGGAAATGATCCTTAGTATGTGGGTTGAACAGTGTGAATTTAGAGTTGTGGCACTTGTTGGCTTGTTTAATTGTGAGTTGTTTAAACATTTATATGATAGAAAACAGAGTGTACAGAAAAGCGTCGTGAGCGCTAGTCATTTAGTTATTCTGTACTGGTTTCGGCCGGCTGTGAATAGCTCACGGCTAGTCCGTGAACAGCCGAGTCCGGTGACTGTTTTAGCGGGAGATGTGTGATCCCGTGGCAGTCTGAGAGGAGTCTAAGTTTGGGCGTTGACTGGATAGTCAGCCCTGTGTCTTGTGTGTGTTCCCAGGGTAGTGTACGGGAACGATGTTTGGCCATTTTTCAAGGTGTACCATTATTTGCCTATTTTAGGTGTGATTATCTGCAGATAAGAGAAGATAAGGTGTACTTTATGTTAAGGACATGTTCTGGGGGCCTTGGTGTCTACAGGCCGATGTTTTGAATCATATTTACCTCCCTGATAGATTTCTATTGTGCAGGAACGGCGCTAGGAGATGGTAAGGCCATTGTTCCTTATGGAGGGAGAGTTTTCTGGTGAATGTACTTTATTTAAAGAGATTATAAGGCCAGGATTTGTGTAGGCCAGATTATTTGTAAACTGCAGAGCGGACAGTCTTTTGAGTATGTATAGATTTAAGCCTGTGTGGCGTTTTGTAACTGCAGTATCAGCAGTCGTTCTGGTGGATTTACTGGTGTAACATTAGAACTGCGATGTAAACAGGGTTTACATCATACTGAACAGCTGTGACATTCTGCGCAATTGATTATTATTGGTTTTGTGTATGCTGTTGTACCTGTGTAGTGTATCGTACCGGATTGATGTTGCTGTGTGAATAAATTATGTGCTGTCAATTGGAAATGAACACTAGTCTGATTCGTTGATCTATGCTTGACAGTACAGGGTGAGTGACTGTACCCTTCATACCACTCACTACAGACTTTATACACAGTGACAATACAGAGCTAGCCCATTTATCATCTGCAACGTTTGTTACGGTGGTCTTCAACGGTGGTGAAAAAAACCACGCCAGCAAATCAGATGGTGTCAGTTGGTGGCCAGTGTGGGGCTAATACTAATTGTACCTGTAGCACACTGGTTGTACATTCGACTGATGCATCCTCTCACGTCCATTTCTGTTAGTCCCACGTTTGATGTCAAACTCCAACAGTCTCAGCCTTGTTGATTCATCCATTGCAGTGTCATTATCAAGCAGGCAATCATTAATAGCCCTTAGTATCTCTCCCTTATCCATGTCCGGTGTCCCCACTATGGGTGCTCTCGAGGTCAGTCTGTCAGCTCTCTCATTGCCACATACCTCTGCATGACCAGGACAGTAGATCCACAGGAGTTCTTGAAGACTTGAGGTTTCTATTGATGTTTTCCATTCCTGCCACAGCCATCTGTTCTGAGCTTTCCGAAGCATGGCTTGAGAGTCAGACAATATAACTGCCCTTGTTGCTGGAGTTTCAGACAGCCACCTCAGTGCTGCAGTAACTGCCTCTACCTTCATTCTCATGCTGGAGGTTTTTGACATGTAGGCTCCACTCTGTTCAGAAACAACTCTGCCCTTTATTCTCACAGAGAAGCCCCATCCTGATTTCTCAAAATGCACTACAGAGCCATCAGTGTACACAATGGCATCATCATCCCTAGCATGATCACTTATCAGCTGATTAATCTCCAGCTCTGCTTTTCCATTGCTCCAAGATCTGCACTATGCCAAGGCTAATGATGACCTGATGGTAGTTATCCAGTTTTCCCCTGACTTACTTCACTCTTCCTCTTTGGACATATTTTCAACTCTGGTCACCTGACCAATCATAGCCTCTGCCTGTGCCATCCATGATATCCCCCTCTTTATTCTTGCTACTTTTATGTCAGCTACGTTCTCATGTAGGGGGTGTCGTTTGTCGGTGGTTACCTGCATTCTAGGCGCATGGAATGTGCGCACTCTCCTCGACAAAGACTTTAATGCAAACAGAACTGAGAGACGAACTGCCCTGATTGGGAGAGAACTGGCCAGATACAACATTGACATAGCAGCACTGAGTGAAACTCGACTTGCAGGCGAGGGCCAACTTTGCGAAAAGGGTGCAGGTTATACATTCTTTTGGAGCGGAAGAGGAACTGAAGAAAGACGAGAAGCAGGGGTTGGATTTGCAATCAAAACAGCAATTGTCAGCAAGTTAGCGGGGCCCCCAAAGGGAATAAATGACCGACTGATGACGGTCAAGATCCCCCTGTTTTTTGGAAGAAAACATGCCACCATCATTAGTGCGTATGCACCAACTATGACAAACCAGGATGACGTCAAGGATAAGTTTTATGAAGAACTACATGCAGTCATTGCATCAGTTCCTAAAGCAGATAAGCTCATCATTCTTGGTGACTTTAATGCAAGAGTAGGCTCAGATAACATCTCCTGGAATGGCACTATTGGAATGTATGGCGTGGGTCGCTGTAACAGCAATGGACTTCTTCTCCTCCAGACTTGCGCAGAACATGACCTCCTTATCACAACACCATTTTTCGACTTCCTACCCGCAACAGGACCTCCTGGATGCACCCTCGCTCAAAGCATTGGCACTTAATTGACTATGTAATTGTTAGGAAGAAGGACAGGCAAGATGTCCGGGTGACCAAGTCCATGTGTGGTGCCGAATGTTGGACTGATCATCGCCTTATTGTATCTAAACTTAAAATTCGTATCCAACCAGCCAGGCGCCCTCAGGGGAAGAAAACTCAAAAGAGGCTGGATGTCACCAAACTAAAGAAGACTAAAATCAAACAGTCATTTACTGACACCTTAGAAGACCGTCTCAAATCTATCTCGCTAGACGGCCAAAGTGTGGAAACAAATTGGACAGCCCTAAGTGAGCAGATCTACAACACTGCTACAGAGGTCCTGGGTCCTTCCATCAAGAAACAAAATGACTGGTTTGATGAGAACTCAGATGATATAAAGCAGATGTTGGCTGAGAAACACCATCTCCATAAAGCATATTTAAATGATCCAAAATCTACATCCAAGAAAGACGCTTTCAACAACATGCGTAGAATCGTCCAACATAAACTACGCCAGATGCGGGATTCATGGCTGAGTAATAAAGCAGATGAGCTCCAAGGCTTTGCTGACAGCCATGACTTGAAAAATTTTTACCTTGCACTCAAAGGGTCTATGGTCCAACATCATCAGGATCATTTCCCATCCTTAAGGTAGATGGAAAAACACTAATTACAGACAAGGATAAAATGCTCCAACGCTGGGCTGAACATTTTAATAATATTCTGAACCAGCCATCATCTATTAACGACGAAGCCATCATCCGCCTGCCCCAAATTCCTATAAATGAAGCATTAGATGATGTACCAACTCTGGAGGAAACTAAAAAAGCGATTTGTCAACTGTCTAGTGGAAAGGCCCCCGGCTCCGATTCAATTCCTGTTGAGGTTTATAAAGATGGTGGTGCAGTTCTGATAGAGAAACTTCACATGATCTTCCAGCAAATGTGGCAGAGTGAAACCATCCCACACGATCTCAAAGATGCGTCAATTATACATCTATATAAGCGTAAAGGTAATCGCCAAGACTGTAACAATCATCGAGGCATCTCTCTTTTATCAATCGCTGGGAAGATATTCGCCAGAATCCTTTTGAATCGCCTTACGGCTCATCTTGACAAAGGTTTTTTACCTGAAAGTCAGTGTGGATTCCGGAAAGAACGTGGAACCACCGATATGGTGTTCGCTGCAAGACAGCTACAAGAAAAATGCCAAGAACAGCACTGTGACCTGTACACAGCTTTCATCGACTTGACTAAGGCGTTCGACACGGTCAGTAGAGAGGGTCTATGGAAGATCATGGCAAAATACGGCTGCCCAAAGAAATTTATCTCAATAGTGCAGCAACTGCATGATGGAATGCAGGCTAGAGTTCAGGAAAACGGTGAGCTATCAGAGCCTTTCCCCGTCTCAAATGGAGTTAAACAAGGGTGCGTACTTGCACCGACTCTGTTCAGTATCATGTTTTCTGCTATGCTGACTGATGCTTTTAGAGACGGGGACACAGGAATCGACATTAGTTATCGTATTGATGGAAAATTGTTTAACCTTAGGAGGCTTCAAGCAAAAACCAAGGTCAAATCACACACCATCAGAGATCTTCTGTTTGCTGATGATTGTGCCCTCAATGCTGGCTCAGAGGCTGATCTGCAGCATAGCGTGGATAGATTCTCCGAAGCCTGCGCCAACTTTGGGCTTACCATCAACACGAAGAAAACAGAAATCATGTACCAACCAGCTCCTGGCACAGTTTATACTCAGCCAATCATCAAGGTTAATGGTGAGAAACTGAATGTTGTGAACAGATTCACATACCTTGGTAGCACACTATCCCAGAACATTGTCATTGATGATGAGGTGAACACCAGGATCTCCAAAGCCAGCAGCACATTTGGCAGACTATACACCAACGTTTGGCATCGAAGTGGCATTAGTCTACAGACAAAGCTGAAGGTGTACAGAGCTGCGGTGCTTCCAGTGCTGCTATATGCATGTGAAACATGGACTGTATACAGGCGCCACGTAAAGAAGCTAAACCACTTCCATACAGTCTGTCTCAGGAAGATAATGAACATCAAATGGCAAGACAAGATCCCGGATACCGCTGTTCTTGACAGAGCTGGTATCCCTAGTATTGATACTATTCTAATGCAGTCATATATTCGCTGGGCAGGTCATGTAGTCCGCATGCCAGACCATCGACTGCCAAAGATACTCTTTTATGGTGAGATGCAGAAGGGTAAACGCTCCCATGGTGGCCAAAAGAAGCGCTTCAAAGACACGTTAAAGACGTCATTGAAAACCTTTGACATAAACCCAGACACATGGGAAGCTGCTGCGCAAGACCGAACTGCTTGGCGCACATCTCTTCGTAAAGGTGCAGTGGCATGCGAATCATCCAGAAGAGCAGCAGCGGAACAGCGGAGACAAGCTAGAAAGGACCGTGTAATAAAACCTTCACATGAAGCAAAAATTCCCTGCCCACACTGTCCGAGATCTTTCAAGGCCCGCATCGGGCTCATCAGTCACCTTCGTACCCAATGACTAACCTAACATATTCCTAATAATTGGATGAACAGAGTGGTCTTCATCACCCGTGATGGACAAACAACAACACCTGCATATAGGCTTTTACCTGGGCCATCACATATCTGGATATAACTGACAGCAATCTGAGCATGTATCTCTTTGTCACAATGGGGGTATCACGTGTACAGCCCAAAACTAATCGCATCCCTTCTGAATGCGTTCCAGTCATTCACACTGTGACACTGACAGCGTGAGTTTTCCTAGCCCATACTCGATTACTGAAATCACAAGCTGATGATACAGGAGAAACAGTAGTCTCTCTTCTGTATGATCAGTTCAGAATTCAGTGGACGCTGTATAAATAGCTTGATTGTTTAGATTTTGCTGATAACTTGGCATTTTTTATCCTTTAGTGTAACCAATGCAAAATAAAATACTTATTTAACTCTTTGTATCACAAGCTGTCTTTCAGTTTTACTCAGGCCTAAAAATGGATACATGTTTTTTAAAAACAGGCAGTAGACATGAATATGAATTTAGTAGACCTAGATGTTATACACCAAATTTCAGGAAAAAAGACTGAAGAATTTTGTGAAATACACTGAGTTCTTGTGTTATATAAAAAAGTGTTTGTTAAGTCTTGTGAAGTGAAGCAAGATTATAATATTTAATAAGTTTACACATAAATATTTAAGCTCTTCTTCATGTCTAAGATAGTAAAAGCTCTGGAATATAAATATATATCCAGTAGAAAATTAATCTAAGAAGTTGTATAACATATAAATATAAAATTTTAATATTAAAGATTTTTGTATGCATGAAGCAGTGCTGTGACGAGTCAATCGACTTGAACTCGAGTCGGACTTAAGTTACCACAGTGACTTGACTAAACACTTGACTCATGAGTTAGGCATTAATGACTCGACTCAAGACTTGCCCATCTTGGTAAACCAACTTGCAATCCTCATTCAAAATGCACTATTGTGGAGAAACTGAAAATGGTTTTGTTTAAACCATCTCCCCCAGAGATCACAGCACATACCAGATCTCCTCTGTGCAAACACAACATTTTACTCCAGCTTATCAGACATTTAGGACACTATTGTTAGACAGATGTTGACAGTCCAGCTGTGCAATAACTATCTAAACTAATCATCTGGACAGCAGAGGAAAAATATACTTTGCGCCAGATGGAGAAATATTATTGGCAAACAAAAAGCTAGAGCATTGGTAGTTAAAGCAATGAACGTGAAATTTAGTGCTGAGCAAGTGCATTATTCCATCCATTCCGTTTTAGGCTGGGGGATAATATGGTTGAGAAGATCTTCTTCTTCAAGTATCATATGTCTTGTGGTGTAGGAGATCACATCTCTCCACAACTTTCCATCTCCAGTACTATTTGTCAATTCTGTTGTTGACTTCTTTCTATGCCACGATGTGAAAATGTCCAATATCTGCTCTCTTTGTCTTCCTCTATCTCTTTTTCCTTCAATCTTACCTGTTGTTATGATATATACCAGCTTTCCTTTGCTCATAACATGCCCAAAGAAAGTGGATTGCTTCTCTCTAACTTGTGAAATACGTCTCCTTTGTGCATTAGCCTTTTTCATGACATGCTCTTTACTCTTTTTGGCTGTCCATGGTATTTTTAACATTCTTCTGCAAAACCAAATCTCTGTGGCCTCTAGTGTTTTCCTTACTTGTTTATTAATTGTCCATGATTAACTCCCGTATGTCAGGATTGGTTCTTTATAACATTGAAGAACTCTCTTTCTTATTTCCATTGACAAAGAATTGTTACATAAAATACTCTTCATTTTACAGAATGCTATTTTTGCCTGAGCTATTCTGCTCTTCACTTCTGAGATGCATCTCCTATCCAATGTTATTAATGTGGTTGAGAAGATATTATTTCTAAAATGTAATACTGACAAATATCTTTGATCAAATAAAAACACATTAAACAAAATAGTAAAAAATATAGATTATTATTTTTCATTTTATTTACAGTGACTCAATAAAGTGTGGTTGTGGCTATAAATAGTTTAAAATAAAAAATGAGACTCGACTTGAAAGCTACCATTAGAGACTTAAAACATGACTTGAGACTTGTACTATGAGACCCAAGATTCGACTTGAGACTTGTTAGGAAAGACTTGAAGTCAACTCTGGAAGTCATATTGCTGGATTCTATGCGACATACCCAGCTCTGTCTTACTTCATTTAATTAATTTCTTACTTAAAAATATCATGCCAAGAAATGTATGAAATGCTCTTCTCGGGATCAAAAATAGGCTATTATCACAATCAATTTCATCAAAATTAATTTATACACTATAAATAAATGACCTAGCAACATTATTTATTGATAAAAATGCACAAAAATAATAAAGCAGCAAAATACATCTTTCTCTACCAATTCAAAACATGTGGACCACAAGAAGTGTTCACATAATTTAAAATAGCGTATAGTGAGGCTATTTTCTAATTATTGGTTCAAATTTGGATTTGTATCAAGCAGATGCACGATACGGCATGTAGGCAGTTCTAAAGGATAACCCGGCAAATCATACGGCTCATGAATTAGAATGAGTTAAAGGTTACAGCAGCTGGGTCTGAAAATACTCAGGGAAGAGATAAAGGTTATGAAAATAAAAGCAGCAAATGATAGCAAGACTACATGTGGAGAAACTTCAATACAAGATGTAAAATTCTATATATATATACGAGGTAGCTTCAAAAAGTTCCCGGAATTTGTGTATTGTATAGAAATAAGTCTTCTTAAGAAGAAGGTGATGGATTGGACACACACTGAGGAGACCTGTTGATAGCATTACAAGGCAGTCCTTGTTCTGGAACCCCCAGGGCAAGAGAGGCAGAGGTAGACCAAGAAGCATATGGAGAAGAGAGCTGGAAACAGAGGTGAAAATGATGAGTGTTACAGTAGTTTTATTAATGGCGTCTGCTAGAATTGGCATTGCGCATGTTTAGGGTCAATGGAATTAATATAAATTGATCTTTATACTTTACGGAGTTATGAACGCAAAATGCACGGTCAAGTCGTGACGTGTTAGCGTCGATATGGTTACGCTTGGTGACTAGGTTACAGTACCCCTTTTGTATTGACCGTCAAGCAGTGAAGACGGATTTTGTTACCCTTCCAGGGTTGTGCATGATGCTACTGCACATATATATATTTTAGTCAAGTACGGACACGGGTCAGTCCATTGTAATTGATGAAGAGATAAATGATTAAGTAGTTGATTCATTCTCGTCAAGACACATGCGCTCACTACCGGTTGTCTGAAACCCAGCAGCGCGAGTATATAGCCATGATGTTCGTTTGACAGTTTTTTTCAAGTACGACATGGACCCATAATAGGATGTTTGCAAGTATTCAATTTGTCATATATGCTTACCATGAACTATATTAATGATGTCGTCAAATATGTGTGTTCTTCCGTAATAAACTGTTTTTCTCGTGGACTCTAACAAGGTGGACTTATTAAGTTGATCATTGAGCGACTCACTTGTTAGTTATCCTTTTCACACATTCGCGTTTCAAATAATTACAGCACGATAATAATCAATGAATGAGAACCAGAACAATCCAGTCATTGACAGCGATTTTGAACATTCTTTATTCATTCGATATTCCACTGTCTAAAGCAGCTTCCATGATACTTTGATCACAGACATGCTATGCTAACCGGATCGTCTGTATCAAAGAACTGGTAGGCCAGTTCGGGGATACGAAAATCTTCTCCTTCATCAGGTTAGATCTAGCGACAAATTTCTTCGCAACACGATTGTTTACGTTTACAATACGTTCACATGACTTTATGACACACTGCGCATGACTAGAGGTCAAATATACGTCATCACCCTTTTCGACCGAGTCAATGACAACCGTTGGCAGCTTTACGAAAGTCAAATCTAATGTCCTGCTACAAGTATCGATGCAAGGAGAATATCAAGAGGAAACCCCGTCAAAACGATGAAGTTCAGCTCACTGTACCTGGTTGGCCGTTGATGCATACTGGCATTAACTGAAGAAGATCACTGGGCGCAAAAAGATAAGTGAATGTTGAAACCTTTGTCGGTTCATCAAAACTAGGTGTAGTCCACTTCATTTTATTCGGGCATGTTATCTGCAATTAATTGTTTTATGTTTCGTTTGTCATTGATTGTCTATTTGTTATTTATATAAGCGGGCGGTTGGATTGGGAGTTTTTAGATCGACTAATACCTCTTTTCAGATGGTCAGTAGATCTAAAAACCGTTCTAATAGGGATTCGTTGAGTAATTCCATTAGCGAAACATCTGCTGAGATCTACTAGCAGCATACTGTGTTTGCTTCTGAAGTTATTCGACCTTAGATGTTTTAGTTGTAAAGTAACGTTATATTTGTAGTAATTTTACTGTGTTGAGTTTCATTTTATTCATTTCGTAACTTGTTCGTAAACTATCCCGTTCATTCTAATCTGCCTATCATTTATTTTATAATTGTAAAATATTTGTCAGTTATGAGTCCTGTGACGTCATCATTTAATGTGTATGTGTTGTAACCTAGATTTAGTTTTTCTTCTTAACATTTACTTCCGATTTTTGCTCGTTTCAATATAATCATTTTTTCGTTTGCATTTGTCAATTGTGATGTGCTAATGTCTTGTAACATTTTAGTTGACTAATTGTCTTGTATTTATTAACTTATAAATTGAGTATGTAATAATAATAGTGTAAATTAATTAGGTAATAATATAAAATAAATATTTTAATTAATTTTCAAAAAGAAAATGGACTTGATGAATTAATTGCAACAATTTGCAGTATTAGTCCAATTCACGATTGCTTATGCATTTTATGCATCATGACTAGGGCATGATAGCATTATATATGGATAAATACTTATAAAGTGAGGGTTTGCCTTGAATATAATAGGCATAGTGGATAATACTTGGTACATTAATCTATTCATAATACTACGTTGGCCACTGGGCACACATAGGTAATTGATGGTAATATATATTGTTGATTAATACAGATAGTTGATTAAATAAATAGATTATTAAATTACAAAATGCTTACGTTAGACCATTTTGTTAAAATTGGTAAAGATTTTGGAAAAAGAGGAGAAGCTCTAGAAGCATTCGCAGTGGCGGAACTTGCGAAATATAAGGCAGAGGAACTTGAAAGGAAAGCTGAATTAGAAAAACAAAAAGCTGAATTGAAGCGTCAAGAAGAAGAACATGAGGCCAAATTAGAAAAACAAAAAGCTGAATTGAAGCGTCAAGAAGAAGAACGTGAGGCCAAAGAAGCAAGAAGGATAGCAAAACAGGAAAGGGAAGAGATTGAAAAAGAAAACAGAATAAGAGAAATAGAGGAAAATAAAAGGAAGCAAGATGAAATTATAAGACAACAAGAAAAAGAGTTGGCACTTATCAGGTTGGAAACAGCGAAATTACAGGCACAAAATGCTACTGTTAGCCATAGTGATAATTCCCAAAATATGTCTGCACCTAACCAAACTAGAAGCAATTATCACTTCAAATTACCGACATTCAAATTGAATGTTGATGATTTATCGGCCTGGCTTTTACGTTTTGAGAAGATTTGTGAGGTTAATAAATTAGATAAAACTGCATGGGCACTAAAACTTAGTGAATTTTTAGATGGTGCACCTGCAAGCGCAGCTCAGAATGTTGATCCAACAATAGCTGGTGATTATGATGCCATTAAGGCTTTATTACTACGTCGATTTCATTTGGACGAGGAGGGATGTAGGATTAAATTTAAAACTCTCCTGCCAGAATCAAATAAAGACTTTACAGGGTTCGTTGCGAATATACGCAATACATTCAACAGATGGGTCGAACTTGCTGGTGTGGAAAAATCTTATGACAAGTTGGTTGATTTAATCCTTAGGGATAAGGTCCTATCTTCTGTAAGTTCACCATTCTTTTCTTTCTTACAGGAACGTAAACCTCCGACTTTAGAGGAACTAGAAAAAATGGCAATAAATTACTGCACTGCTCATCCCAATATTAGCATATCCAATACACAAGTAAGGGAACCACTTCCAGTTGCCTCCAATATGGCATATCATGGTTTTGAAAGATCAAGAGCTCAGAGCCTTGACAGAAATTTTTCAAATAGAAGAAATAAAATAATTACAATGATTATCAAGGACTAAATAATTCTTACAATAATGGGAATTTTAACCGGGGTAGACAACAGTTTAGAAACCAGTCACCTCAGTTTAGATATAACAATAGTTATCAAAACAAATCAAATTGGAATAAATCATTTAATGGTAATGCCAATAATAGTAATAACAAGTGGCATAATAATAGTAATAACAATTACAGACTAAGAAATAAGAGTTTTAATGGCAGAGGTAATAATAATAATAATGATCATTCAGGTAGTCATAACAGACAACGTCCTACCTCCAGAAATCAAAATAAATTTGATCATACTGCAGGGGCAGCATTGACTAACAATGCAACCCCAATTGTTCATAATAGTGATATTCCAACGCATTCATCTTCGTCATGTTGTGTTGTTGATAATAATGTGGCAAATGTTTGTCCACAATGCCATGCTATTTTTCAGAAGTCCAGCCAATTGCCTATGAGAATTACACAGACTATTCCTGCAATTAGTCTCACTGCAAATGATGGAACTGGGACACTGATTTTTAATAAAGGACTGTTCAATGGAAACATAATTTCAGTGTTAAGAGATTCCGGGTCAACCACGATTGGTATCCGGCAATCACTAGTACATCCTCGCTATGCTACTAATGAGTTTGTACGTTGTATAACTTTTGGTGGGACCATTGAATATTATCCCACGGCAATTATAGATATTAACACCCCATTTTTTTCAGGTCAAGTTAAAGTATGTTTACTTCAGAGTCCTATTGCTGATCTCACAATCGGACGTATCCACGGCAGCAAGGACTGCACACCTGAGGAAATCTCAGAATGGGAAAGAGTAAACTTGGCTACGGCCAATGCGGTAACAACACGAGCTCAGGCTCAGGAATTAATAAAAAAGAATACTCCAAGTATCAAAGTGGATGATTGTACTGACAATGAACCTAAATCAGTAATTGACAGAGACTCGTTTGCTCTCAAACAAAGGGAAGATAATTCTTTAAAGAAATTTTTTTACATTGGTAAACAAGTATGATGACATTGCTGTCAACAATAAGATTAAGCATTGGTTCACTATTAAAAACGGTATCTTACTTAGAAATTGTATGGACCAGGATAAATTGAAACAACAGGTCATGGTACCATCTCCTTTACGAACATACATATTACGGCATGCACATGACTCCCAATGCGCGGGTCATATGGGCTACACTCGCACACGGTCTCGAGTGTTGTCGTCTTTTTTCTGGCCGGGAATATCACGAGACGTATCATCGTATGTACGTTCCTGTGTAATTTGCCAGGAAGTCAAGTCTCGTGGAGCGTTCCATAATGCTCCCATTCAGGCATGTGATATATCGGTGCGGCCTTTTGATAAAATGGCAATGGACATTATTGGTCCACTTCTACCAACTGCAAGAGGTCACAGATATATATTAACGTGTATCGACTTATGTACACGATGGCCAGAGGCCATACCTCTTAAAAATATAACCACATCGGACATAGCTGATGCTTTGTTCCTAATATTTTCTAGAATTGGGTTCCTAAGTAAATTACTTTCGGATCATGGACCCCAATTTGTGTCTGACGCAATGAAAGAGGTTATGAGAACTCTTAATATAGAGAGAAACTTCAGTAGTGTGTACCATCCCATGAGTAATGGTGCAGTTGAGAGACTCAACCGCACCATTAAACAGTTATTGCATAAAGTTACAGTTGATAACCCTCAAGACTGGGACAGGGCTATCCCAGCAGTTTTGTTTGCGTACAGAGAGGTTCCGAATGAACAAACTGGTTTCTCTCCGTTCGAGTTAGTGTTTGGTGCTCCACCAAGAGGTCCTATGAGACTGATCAAAGACTTACTACTCGACTCTAAGATGACTCAGGAAACCCAGTCATCTTATGAATACGTTATTAATTTACGTAGACAAATCATAGATGCTTGTCAAAGAGCAACAGCTTCCTCAGAAGCAGCAAAAGATAAATCTAGACAGTTCCAAAATAAAAATAGACGATTACGCCAGTTATTTCCTGGTGACGAAGCTTTCGTATTACTCCCAAAAAAGGACAATAGACTGTTAATCACTTGGAACGGTCCATATAAGGTGGTAGACAGAATTTCTGACGTCGACTACATACTGGACATTAAAGGTCAGAAAAAAATTTACCACATAAACATGCTGAAAGAGTTCTTCACTCGTCCTCAACATCTACAATCTATTTTTCAGGATTTAGACAATCAAGCTACTGGTTCTTGCCAATATTCTAATCTTTCGGTGATTCAGGAAGAGGAATCATCATTTCCTGAAATCCAAATGTCATTTCCTATACCTGAATTACAATCTTCTGAATCATGGAGAGATGTCACTATTTCTTCTTGATTAACATCTCAAGAACATACTACAGTTTGTAAAATCTTAGAGACGTATTCTGATGTCTTGACCGATATACCGGGTCGTACATCAGTCATTTCTCATGACATTATACTGAAGGACGACACACCTATAAAACTCCGTCCTTATTCAGTTCCTATTCACTATCAAGATAAAACTTCACAGGAACTTAATCAGATGTTAGCATTACGAATAACACTAGTCAACAAATTTTCAAAAGTTATTTGTACCAGAAATTAAATATACCATTTCTTATTGATTTTGACATGCTAATTTCAAATATCATAATGAAATTCACCAATTGGCTCTGGTTTTTTTTAAAATGATGAATTTACATTACAGTAATACAAATAATGTATGCTTGTTTAATTCTCTGGGGTGAACAGCTAGTCTTTCTACTTTAGCATTATAAAAATTATGGTTACATACTCAATTAATTGATATTTCAACATAAAATGATAGAAAAAATAAAAATATTATTTAAAGTTCACATATCATGTTTTTTTTTTTTTTTTTTTAACCAGCGGCACTTGGGCTTTCAGCCCTTCGGCCCAATGACATGTCATTGCGAGGCTGGGGAACCTGAGGACTTTCCTTCCAACCCGGTCAGGAGCTTCGCTCCTTCCCATCCACAGAGGGTTTATCACAGGAGCCGTTCAGGCTATTCAGTCAAATTTCCGGCCGTAAACATTTCTTCAAACGCCGACGCCCGGGTTTGAACCATGAACACCTGGTCGCCAGTACAACGCCGAAGCCATTACACCAGCGCGGCTCCCACATATCATGTTTTAAAAAGGCACATCTGAACCCATTCCGTCATTATTCAGTCGCTGTTCGAGCTCTCTTTGCTTGCTTCTTGTAGTCAATCGATGAGGTGTCTCTTGTCACAGTCCAACAGTAATCAGCAAGCATTGAAGGGCTCCAATTGCCTTGATACCTCGTTTCCACAGCAGCAATGTCCTGGTGAAATCGTTCACCATGCTCATCACTGACCGCTCCACAGTTTGACGTAAAGAAATCCAGATGAGAATCCAGAAAATGAATTTTTAAAGACATGTTGCAGCCAAGACTTTTATACTTCAGAAGGAGATTTTCTACAATTTCAATGTAATTATCAGATCTGTTGTTTCCAAGAAAATTGTCCACCACTGACTTAAATGCTAGCCATGCTGCTTTTTCCTTGCCATGCAACACGCAAAGAAACTCGTCATCATGAAGAAGTTTTCGAATTTGCGGACCAACAAATACTCCCTCTCTTATTTTAGCTTCACTCAGTCTTGGAAATTTTCTGATGAGGTATTTGAAAGCCTCATCTGTTTTCTCCATTGCCCTGACAAAGTTTTTCATGAGACCCAGCTTAATGTGCAAGGGTGGCAACAAAATCTTGCTGGTGTCGACAAGTGCTGGGTTCTCAACGTTCTTACTGCCAGGCTGCAATGACTGCCTGATTGGCCAATGTCTTCTGATGTAATGGTCACTTCGTGCACGGCTATACCACTCACAGAGAAAGCAACAGTACTTGGTGTATCCACCCTGTAGTCCAAGCAAAAGAGCGACCACTTTTAAGTCACCGCAAAGTGACCAATGATGATGATCGTAGTTTATACACTTCAAAAGCTGCTTAATGTTTTCATAAGTTTCTTTCATATGAACTGCGTGACCAACTGGAATTGACGGTAGCACATTACCACTAATCAACAAAACAGCTTTAAGACTCGTCTTGGATGAATCAATGAAAAGCCTCCACTCTTCCGGTATGTAATTGATTTTGAGGGCTGCCATTAAACCAGAAATGTTGTGGCATGCAGAAAGGTCACCCTCTTTGAAAAAGAATGTAATAAGCGGCTTCTGGCGGTTCCTATACACAGAAATTGTAACATCTTCTGCCAGGAGATTCCACTGTTGCAATCTGGAACCCAAAAGCTCCGCCTTGTTCTTCGGTAAATTCAGATCTCTTACAAGATCATTCAGTTCACCTTGGGTTATTAGGTGTGGTTTAGTGGATGTAGTTTGTTCAAAATCTGGGTCACTTGAGGTTGATGGTTCAGGACCACCAATGTCCTCTTCTTCATCAGTGGAAGCAGCTGAAAATGATTCTAGCACTTTGGGAACTGGTAGGTCATCGCCATGTAGTACCGGACGTATTGCAGAGGGGATGTTTGGATATTCCAGAGTCCATTTTTTCTTCTTTGATATGCCTTTCCCAATTGGAGGGACAATGCACAAGTAACAGTTGTTGAGATGATCAGTGGGCTCTCTCCAAATCATTGGGACTGCAAAAGGCATAGCTTGCCTTTTCCCAGTCAACCACAGTTTAAGATGTGCTGCACATGTATTGCAGCATATGTGTGGCGCCCAGCTCTTATCTTGATCTCCTATTCTGCAGCCAAAATACAAACTGTACGCCTTCTTAATCACTTTAGTTATATTTCGTTTTTGTGATAGAAATGTCACCTCACCACATACATAACAGAAATTATTAGCACTGTTCACACATGTCCTAGGCATTTCTAACTACGATACTTTTGATAAGGACAAATGCACTAACTAATGGTAAAATTTTATCAGAGATAAGATATTTATACACAAAGGTGATGTAATCATAGGTAGGATTGCATCCTCAACTGCTAGATACATTTTTATTGGTCATTCGAAAAAATTATACAATCGCCCACAACAGTTGCGTCATATATATAAATTGACCGTAATTAAATAAACTAGTAGCATATATCTTGAAAACTAGAGCCAATCAACATTTTTAAATATCATTTTCGTTTTTAGCACACCAAAATTAGTTAAGATCAGCTATTTTCATTTCGGGTACATTTTGGTTGTTGACTAGTGTAATAGAAAACAGTAACTCACCGTTTTCATCACCGTTAGTTATCGTTAGAAAAAAAGACAATAATATACGTCTTTGCGTTGACTACAGAAAACTTAATGCACAGACTGTCGCAGACAGTGAACCTCACCCTCTTATTGACGATCTACTTACTCGTCTTTCTACAGCAACATATTTTACAAAAATCGATTTAACCAAGGGATATTGGCAGATTCCCTTAACAGAACAAGCCAAATACTATACAGCATTCTCGACTCCACAAGGTCTTTACCAGTGGAATGTGATGCCTTTTGGGCTAATGAATGCACCAGCCACGTTCATTCGCATGATGAGAAAAATTTTGGCGGATAGATCTGACATTATCACATATATTGATGATATTTGTCTATTTAGTCCTTCATTTGATGAACACATGTTAGGATTAACTTCAGTATTAGACATTTTAAGATCTAACAACTTAACAGCTAGACCAAGTAAAATGCAAATAGCTTTACACGAAATAACTTTTCTTGGACATATTATAGGGTCTGGATGTATCAAAACCATTCTCCACAATGTATCAAAAATTTTAAAGTTAACAGTCCCACAAAATAAAAAAACAAGTTCGAAGTCTACTGGGTCTTGTCCAGTATTATAGCAGATTTGTTCCCAATTTGTCTTCAATCACTGCTGTCTTGTCTTCACTATTGCAAAAAGACAAACCAAATAAAATTACGTGGACAACAGACTGTGACAGAACATTTAATAACATTTTGACAATCTTCTCTAGGCCACCAATTTTACGGTTGCCAGATGTTCACAAAAACTTTTTTCTTCGAACAGATGCCAGTAATTACGGTATCGGAGCTTACCTACTTCAATATCACAACGATATACTTCATCCGACTATGTATATTTCAAGAAAACTGAAATCGCCTGAAACGAAATACTCCACTGTTGACAAGGAGTTGCTGGCAGTTGTTTGGGCAATCACAAGGTTGGAAAAATTCTTGTTGGGAGCGCCTTTTACCATTCAAACCGACCAGAAGGCGGTTGCTTCATTACGACGCTCTAACCACAAAAGCCCCAAACTTGCCAGGTTTTCGATTCTACTTCAGCCATATGACTTTGTCATCGAAGCTATACCCGGAAAAGAAAACATTCTGGCGGATGCACTTTCAAGACACCCAACGGAAGTCGAATAATTATTGTCTACAAGTTAAAAGATTAACGGCTAAACAAGAGCGACTTTGGAACTCTAACTGATTCCTGCGACAAAATTGATATGAACCACTTCTATATGGAAAAACATTTCAAATAATTTGAATTCAATCATTCAAGATATTCAGTTTCCAAAAGAAAATTTGTGATAGCAAGAAACAAATTTCGATGGTCTTTTCTAACGTTTGGACTTTGGTTAGTGTCCAATCGTTCTCTAACTCGTTACGATATGGTCTTGAATACGATATGAATCCAAGCTGGACATATAACGTTAGGTTACAGAAATTGACGAACTCAAAACGATCAAGTTTATATTCAATCAGGAACGAAGTTTAGTTGAACAGTATTAAATTTCTAAGGAACTTTCCATAGATTCGCAAGGGACATAACGACGGATGGATCATCACACCCGACATTAAGTTTAATAGTTATTAAATTAATGAAGAGTATAATAAAATTGAAGTGTGATTAAAAATGAGAAAAAAAAGAGAAGAAAATATGTCAAAGAAAGAAATGATGAAAAAGAGAAAAAAAAATCACACAAGCAAATACTCTAAATATTTTATGTATAAATGAGATAGCTTTTATAGGCATTTAGTTAAGATGTTGACATGAAATGTATTAATATGTTATTTTCTCTCATTATATCATTAAGTTAATTATGTTGTAATTACACGACACTAATAATTAATTGTAAACACACATAACTAAACTAATTTATATATTTTTTTCTCTTTCTTTACTTTATTTGTCCTTACTTCTCATGTCTTTTATTATGACACTATCTATCAGGTTCTTTAATTAGATGTTAATTAATTAATACATTACATACTTACTATCATTGATTAGTTTAATTTTAATTAGTTAGAATAATTTTCTTTACATAACACTTCATTACTCACTCACAACAGTCTTCAATAGTTCAATAGCTAATTATTAGCGACAGTTGACAACCCTTTGTTTAATAATGTTATATGACTTATGTATTATCGACATGACCATGACACTGTTCTAGACAGAACATCGTAGGCCATATGTCGGGTTTTTATTAAATTTTTCATATAATTGAGTAAGGTAGTAAAAAAATCTATCTAATAGATTTTTTTTTCCCACCGCGGGCAGGGAATTGTTACGGTAGTTTTATTAATGGCGTCTGCTAGAATTGGCATTGCGCATGTTTAGGGTCAATGGAATTAATATAAATTGATCTTTATACTTTACGGAGTTATGAACGCAAAATGCACGGTCAAGTCGTGACGTGTTAGCGTCGATATGGTCACGCTTGGTGACTAGGTTACAGTACCCCTTTTGTATTGACCGTCAAGCAGTGAAGACGGATTTTGTTACCCTTCCAGGGTTGTGCATGATGCTACTGCACATATATATATTTTAGTCACGTACGGACACGGGTCAGTCCATTGTAATTGATGAAGAGATAAATGATTAAGTAGTTGATTCATTCTCGTCAAGACACATGCGCTCACTACCGGTTGTCTGAAACCCAGCAGCGCGAGTATATAGCCATGATGTTCGTTTGACAGTTTTTTTCAAGTACGACATGGACCCATAATAGGATGTTTGCAAGTATTCAATTTGTCATATATGCTTACCATGAACTATATTAATGATGTCGTCAAATATGTGTGTTCTTCCGTAATAAACTGTTTTTCTTGTGGACTCTAACAAGGTGGACTTATTAAGTTGATCATTGAGCGACTCACTTGTTAGTTATCCTTTTCACACATTCGCGTTTAAAATAATTACAGCACGATAATAATCAATGAATGAGAACCAGAACAATCCAGTCATGGACAGCGATTTTGAACATTCTTTATTCATTCGATATTCCACTGTCTAAAGCAGCTTCCATGATACTTTGATCACAGACATGCTATGCTAACCGGATCGTCTGTATCAATGAGGAGAACGTGGAAAGAACTTGAGATAATGGCACGTGACAGGAGGACTTGGCATGTGTTTGCTGAAGGCCTATGCTCCGTTGGGAATGGAGGGTTATGAATGAATGAATGAATAGAAATAAGTAACAATACAATTATTTACACTACATTTCCTTCAAAATAGTTCCCTTCGGCAACTACACACTTTTGCCAACGTCCATACAGCTGTTGGAAACATTGCGGGAACCCATTCTTTGACACCTCTCTCAGCTGCTTTGTCGCATTGGTGATAACGTCCTCAGCATCCTTGAATCTCTGCCCTTTCAGTGCCAATTTTAGGCGCGGGAACAAGAAAAAATCAGGCGGTGCCAGGTCGGGAGAATATGAAGGATGTTCCAGGGCAGTCACAATGTGCGTTGCAATGTACTGCTTCACCAGTAGGGATCGATGTGCTGGCGCATTGTAATGCAGCAGAACCCAACTGTTTGTTCTCCATTTTTCTGGGCGTTTCCTTCTGAATGCATCTCTTAGACGACAGAGGATATCAACGTACATTTCCTTGTTAATCGTTTGACTTCAGGAATAAATTCATGGTAGACAATACCCTGGGAATAAAAAAAAACTTCCAACATAACTTTTCCGTTGCTCTTGTCCAAACAAAATTTCTGTGTCCGGGGAGATGAGGGTGATTTCCTTTCAGAGGACTGACGTTTTATCTGAGGATCGTACAAAAAACACCACGTCTCGTCGCCTGAGATTATGTTGTTGAGAAAATTGCTATCTTGATCAGCCACAGTGATTAGGTCTCCTGCCAGTGTCAATCTTGTTTCTTTCTGTTCAGGAGATAACATTTTGGGAACCATGTGTTGACAAACACAGTGCATGTGCAGTTCATTGTGGAGAATACTGTGGCAACTTCCAACTGATATTCCAACTTCTGAGGCTATTTTCTCTACACTAAGTCTTCTGTCAACACGAACAATGTTCCGAACACGCTCAATGTTTTCATTGTTTATCGAGGTAGGCGGTCGTCCGCTACGTGGATCATCATCGACACTAACACGACCGTCACGGAAACGCTTGTGCCACTCAAAAACTTCCAATTTCTTCATTGCGGCATCACCATATGCTTAAGCAAGGTTACTGTCTCTGAGAGTGACCTCTCAAGCAAAACACAAAATTTGATATTTGTACGTTGTTCAATCAAGGACATTTTCAACTCCAACGATGCTACGTGCACACCACACAAACAAACTTCTGTAACTTCTTTTCGAGAGTACATGTGAAGGTTACATCAGCCATGTCGTTTCCTCAAGGTCACTACCAACTTATAAAACTACACTCTCCATGACATAATCACTCATTCAAACATGAGTCGACTAATCCGGGAACTTTTTGAAGCTACCTCGTATATATATATATATATATATATATATATATATATATATATATATATATATATATATATATATATATATATATATATATATATATATATATATATATATTAGCAGAAATTCAAAGTTGTAATAACAAATAGTGGTATTAAAATAAGAAAATAGCAGCCTTCTTTGCACTGGGAAATGAGTGGACATCAAAAGAAATCTAGTACACTTTAAAAATAAAAATCTTCATCTTAATAACAAGGCACTTTTATTGTATAACCATCGAGAACAACAAAAACGACAACTAACAAGTTTCATAAATGCATGCTTGTGTAGAATAGGACTGACTTGGTTTGACAAGATCAGCAATGTGGAGCTAATGGAAAGAAACAGACAAATACCCATGGAACAAAGTTGAAGAGAGGATGCTGGCACTGGAAAGGACCAACACTGTGGAATCCTGTTCATAGCATTGCAAGGATGGTTCTTGTTCTGAAATTCCCTGGGTGAGAGAAATAGAGGGAGACACACACACAAAAAACCATAAAGAGAATTAGAAAATGTGAAAGGATTAAAGAAGACATGGAAAGACCCATAATGCAGCACAGGACAGGAAGGCTCAGCATGAATTTGTTGAAGGCTCATGCTCCAAAGGGAGCTAAAGGGTAATGATCATGAATGTACTTATTACTACAGTACTACAAGGTCTTCACAAGGACAAAATGTACAAAAACACTATGGAATGAAAGAATAACCTAATCTACATGCATAAATTAAGAAGGAAAAAAGGATATTACCGCTATGGAAGTCCCTTTGGAATGACACCAGTACTGACTAGATCCAGAAGTGTGAGGTGAAATATTTCTTTTTATTCTTGACGAATACTTATTATTTTAGGAGCTTTTTAAGGCTTAAACAAATCTTATTTGTTATCATTCTTTGTTCTAATTTTATCAATGGCCGATATACTCTTCACAGTATTCTGTTCTCGAAATGTATCTTAGTAGCTTCCAGTGTAATTTTACTTCATGTATTAGGACCATGTAAGGCTGTTGGCATAAACTTTGCTTTCTATATGATACAATGGCTCATTACATGAAATTGACTGCAATATATTACACTGACAAACAACATTTTTCTTTCTTATATAAGAATAAGTGTTCTTAGGTCAGTTTCTTGCGCTGATTTCAAATTTGAAATCCGTTTATCTCTATCACATCGGGTTCTTAAGATATTTGTGAATAAATATATTTTTGGGAAACCGTTATTTGCTCCGTTTCATTTTTACTATATAACTTATTAAAAATTAATAAAATGCAAAATAATTCTACTTTTTATACTGCTAAAAGATGCATGACAAATGTTACGCTATTTTTCAAATAGTTACTGTATTTTGAAATAATTCTGAGCGAAATATGGCTTCTAGAAGTTGTAGAAATTCGGCTGATCTGTTCTGTTACGTGTGTGGATATTTTACCGATCGTGTTCACCAGAAAAAACTTTACACCATTACTAAAGAAAGCATATGAACTTTATTTCGATTCGAAATTTGATGATGCAAATAAATCTTGGAAGCCAAATGCAGTTTGTTCGACTTGTGCAAATACATTGGCAGGTTGGTTAAGAAAATCGCCGAAGCATAAGTCGATGCCTTTTGGAGTGCCAGTAATATGGCGTGAACCGACAATTCACGCTACTGATTGTTACTTCTGCTTGACAAATATCCATGGTTTCACTTTTAAAACTAGAAAGTCTGTGGTTTATCCAAATATTGAATCGGTTTCGAAACCAGTGCCTCATGATCCAATCACGTGTCCGATCCCAGTTCCACCAGAACAATATCCGTTGGATGTGAATGAACCATCAGAAAGTGATAGTTTACCTGCTTTAGAAACTAATTCTGACTCGGATTATATACCGGTGAATGATGTTCACTTAATTAACCATTCAGAACTTTCAGATCTAATACATGATCTCGCTCTTACCAAAGGACAAGCGGAATTACTTGGTTCGCAACTCAAAGAATGGAATCTTTTAGCGCCCAATACTCCGATATCTAAATTTCGTCACAGAGAACTTGTTCAATACTTTGAGATGGATGATGACATTTGCTATTACAAAGATGTAAACGGTCTAATGGTGCACCTCGGTCATGAGCACATAGTCAACGAATAGCGACTTTTCATCGATTCTTCAAAGACTAGTCTAAAAGCCGTGTTATTGTATAACGGAAATTTATTTTCATCAATTCCAGTCGCCTACTCTGTTCATATGAAAGAAACTTATGACAATATGGCTATACTTTTGGCAAAAATAAAGTACAATGACGGATTTGGGGAGACCTAAAGGTCAATGCAATTCTCACGGGCATGCAGACTGGGTATACTAAATTTTGTTGCTTCCTATGTGAATGGGACAGCCGCAACAGACAGGAACATTATGCAAGAAAGGTGTGGCCTATCATGGATCGTATGCAGCTCGGGCATAAAAATGTAATACACGAGCCATTAGTTAACAAAGACAGCATCATTTTACTACCGTTACATATAAAGTTGGGGCTCATGAAGAATTTCGTAAAAGCGTTAGATAAAACGAGCAAAGCTTCCACTTATCTTCGAGAAAAGTTTCCGCAAGTTAGCGATGCAAAGATAAAGGAAGGTATCTTTGTAGGACCTCAGATTAGGAAAGTTATTGCAGACAAACAATTCGAGAACTTGTTACATGGTAGTGAACTTCGCGCATTGATGGCATTCAAATCGATCGTCGATAACTTTCCGGGAAATCACAAATCTGTCGACTATGTGCATATTGTTAAGCAGTGCATAGATGCATACGGAATTATGGGCAGTAACATGTCCTTCAAAATCCATTTGCTCGATTCGCATCTTCACTTTTTCCCTGACAACCTTGGCGAAGTCAGCGATGAACATGGAGAACGATTCCATCAAGATATCGCCGTAATGGAGTCACGTTATCAAGGACAGTGGAGTGTGACCATGCTTGCCGGTTATTGTTGGATGCTTCATCGCAATGTACCACATGCCATTCACCAACGAAAGTCGACTGCAAAGAAATTCAAGCCTACATAACTGTTATACTTCTTGTACAAATGATGTTGTTATACTGTATGCGTTGTTAAAAAACTTCAATTGCGTATTTCTAGAGATCCCGACCTGATAGAGAAAAACGGTTTGCAGATTTAAAAACAGCGCATTAAAATTGACTAGAAAAACATAGAAATGTTAGAGAAAGAAAAAAAATTTTTTTTTTGTTAGCCAGTGTTATCAGAGTGCAGTTTTTGAGGATCATTATTTCTTTGTTCATGTAGTCAAAGAGATAAGTGGCAGTTAAACTAAGAAGTGTTCACTCACCAAATATAACACTGTGCATTTATCAGATACACTTCTTGTAATATGATATACATGTATTGTAAAACACAATATTGTGCAATTTTGTGGTTCATCAAGATTTACTTTGATAAACTAAAATAATAAACATGACCAAGTGTGTCTGATGCATTCGTTTTGGTCTGGTAAAGAAAGAGGAGGGCTAGATCCTGCTTTTTATGTCTGTTTATAACATGTGATTACTGGATGCTGGAGATAAGTGGCTACAGAAGGCTGAATGTGACTGAGAATGCAAGAAGTGGTGATAGCAGGTAGAAGATAATGATGACAGCAAGAAGTGGCTACATAAATCTGAAAGTGACTGAGAAAGCGAGAAGTTTCTGTAGAAGGCTGAAGGTGATTAAGAATGTAAGAAATGGCTACAGAAGGTTTAAGGTGATCAAAAGTGGCTACAGAAAGTTGAAGGTGATCAAGAATGTAAGATGAGACTCCAGAAGGTTTAAGGTGATCACAAATACAAGAAGTGGCTACAGAAGGTTGAAGGTGATCAAAAATACAAGAAGTGGCTACAAAAGGTTGAAGGTGATCAAAAATACAAGAAGTGGCTACAGAAGGTTGCAGTTGATCAAGAATACAAGAAGTGGCTACAGAAGACTGAGAGTGACTGAGAATGCAAGAAGTGGTACAGAAGACAGAGAGTGACTGAGAATGCAAGAAGTGGTACAGAAGACCGAGAGTGACTGAGAATGCAAGAAGAGGCTACAGAAGGTTGAATCTGATAGAGAATGTAAGAGGAGGCTACAGAAGATTAATGGTGCCCAAGAATATAAAAATTGGCTATGAAAGGCTAAAAGTTGCCAAGGAAGGCTGAAGACAACTAAGGAAGCTAGAGGTGCCATAAGGAAGGCTGAAGATGATTAAGAATGTAAAAGGCGGTTATGGCATTGAAGATGACCAAGAATATGAAACGTGGCTAAAAGTCTGAGATGATCAAGAAACCTGCAAAGAAAGGAACATGTAACATGTAGACAATGCTTCAGACTGGGAAAGCTGACCATTCTGGGATATTAATGACCAGCTACTGGTCAATATTACTGGGATTCACTGAACACACTGACTGGAGTAGGAAGTGATTATTATCCACAGAAGAAATACAGATCCAAAAGCAAGTTACTCTAAAGCAATACTAAAAGTTGTGGTCCACTGTTTCTAGAAAGAAAAGAAACAATAATGTAATATCTGGTTTAGTTTTTAAGGACCATCTTCACTGCACATAGACAACTCAATCAGTGCTCCGATCTCCTTCCTTAGATCCCACTAGGAGGATCTCAGCACAGTGCATGAACTTCATAGCATTGGCGAGGATCACAATGTGTGTATACAGGAATCACACATTCTATAAAAGTTTTTGTGATGGGTAGGTGTTACGGGTTCAGAACAGGCGCTCATAAGGTTGCGAGAGGTTTCAGATGCTGGATTCAGGTGTCCAAGTAGTTCTAGGGTCTAATGTACGTACAGTCCAACAAGCACAGTCCTTACAAACGTGAGAGCCAGATCTTAGCAGTACAAAAACTCCATAAGCTTGGTTGATGTTTGACAATAATACATATGGATTTTATTCACGGTCGTGGCTCCCATAATGTTAATAGCATCTGTTATAAGACAATGGCACTCACTAGCCAGTCAATATGTAGTCTAACGTCTTGTAGACTAAAGGAACGCTGTCAAATGCTGAAATATTTATTATCAAATTACACATCCTTTCCATACCATTCAGCGCTGACACGTTCTTAAAAGTATATCAAACTTAGGTTCTATCTGGTAGACATCCTAGCTGATAAAATACTTGAAATCCAGTACTAAAGTAAACATTCAGGAGCACTTAAGAAAACACAGCCTTCTTCCTCGGAGACACAAAGCCAAAGAGGACGGTAACTAGATCGTATGTTCGATCATAGGCCGCCAAACCACGTCTGCTCAGAAATCTGCAGACAATGTGACATACTTCCTGTGTTGTCGTAGAAACGAATTGTAAATAGGAAGTCAGCTCAACAAACCAAGTTTGAGAGCGACCGATAATTGTGTTATGAATTTAGTCATAACAGTAGGTTTCTTAATTTTTAAAATTTTGCCATGGCAGCGGGGATACGGCCTTTTCTTTTAGCCATACGGCTGCTGCCCTGGCAAAATAAAAAAAATTAGGAAGCCTACCCACCATGAAACAAATGTAATATTAAAACTGCACATAACTCTGCTAAGAATAATTATCACTCAATAAAACCGATACTATTAAATACTATTATTTGTTCAGAAACATGTAAAATATTACTGATAATTACGCCATTCAATGTATATGTGCAAATAAACAAACAGACTGTAATGTGTACAATAATATATTACAAATGTAATACGTACATACTGTAACAAGAGCAAAAATATATCACAAATGTAATACCTGTCCCTGGCATTCTGGACAAAAAAATGCAAACAGTCTAAGAAACACTGCTTTAATTACACAAAAGGCATTGATAACCTAGGAAATAATAATTTAAAAAACAGTAGGAAGCTCCAGAAATAAGAAGGGGCACATAAACAAATGAGCATATACACTACATGGATGACAAAGACATAGACCAGATAATCAATTTTACAGTGCACCCTAGAAACAAAGGTCTGTGACAGTAAATAATAATATTTTCAGTGCACTAGAGGTGTTAGGCAAATTATACACTGGTATACACACATTTTGGTGCCTTAAATTTTATAGCTGTTCTTGGGTAATTTTGGGTTGCTGATTCCAAAAATGTAATCAGATTTTTTCTATCAGCTCTAGTTTTTGAGATAACTAAGAATGACCATATTAGTAGGGCAATTGTTATGTACAATCCTAGAGTTAGGTGCTATCAGTGGCATTTTGACTTTAGTCTGCATTCATATTATATGTAATTACTGTGCATATATTACCAAAAATGTAATAAAACTTTATCACTAGCACTTGTTTAGGCAACACGCAAAAAGAATCTTTTCGAGGACTTCCTGGAATGTGATATGCCCGGAGAGTCACGCTTAAGGGTCCAACAGTAATCTGCCATCATGTGGGCATCCCAAAGTCCCTGGTATCTCTCTTACATTGTTTTTATATCTTGGTGAAATCTTTCACCTTGCTCCTCACTAAAGTCGCCAAGATTCTCCGGAAATAAATGTAAATGGTTATGGAGGTAGTGCAATTTTATGCTCATGTTGCATCCAAGTTCACAAAAACTCGACAGTATGTTTCCAACTAATTCAGAATAATTGTCTGCTTTAAAGTTACCCAGAAAGTTTTGCACAACTAAAACAAATAATGACCAGGCTGTGGACTCTGTTTTGTTCATGGAATCAATACAATTTGGATCGTTTATTAACTTTCTAATTTGAGGTCCATCAAAAATTCCAGCTTTAAGTTTGTCTATGCTCAATTCTGGAACCTTTCTGCATAAGTAATTAAAACAGGTACCATCTTTGTTCAGTGCCTTAACAAATTGCTTCATCAAGCCAAGCTTTATATGTAATGGTGGCAGTAGAACTCTTTTTCTATCAATGAGATGCTTATTGACAATATTTTTTTTCTCCAACTTTAAATTCATCCCTAACGGCCACTGTTTCTTTGTCCAGTGCATATCTTTTGCCCTGCTATCCCACAAACATATAAAGCATGGATATTTGGTGAATCCCATTTGCTGGCCAAGCAAGAAGTTCATCATTTTAAGATCTACACAAACCATCCAGTTATGTTCTAAATACTTCAATTTTTCCAGAACTGTGCTTATTGTAGCATACTCCTCCTTCATTGTAGTAGAATGAGCAATTGGAATTGAGCCATATTTGTTACCATTGTGTAAGAGAACACCCTTCAAACTTCTTTTAGAGCTGTCAATAAAAAGTCGCCACTCATCTGGTGTATAACTTACACCCATTTTGTTAACAAGACCTCCTACATTAGTACAAAACACAAGGTTGTTTTCTTCAAAAGAATGGAATAAAACCTTGCTCTCTGCTGCGGTAAAATGTAACCTTTGTTTCAGCAGTCAGTAATTTTGTTTTCTTTCAATCTTGAAGCCAAAAGTTCTGAAGATTCCTTGGAGAGATATAGATCTCAGATTAGACCATTTAGTTCAAGCTGGTCGAAGCGTTGAGCATCTGAAAAATCATCTTCAAAATCACTATCACTGTCACTTGTCATTCCACATGCCACTGCTGTCTCATCCTCTAGCAGGGAATCTGAAATCTGACTGAAAGTTGGAATTGGTATGTCATCTCCGTGTGGAACAGGTCACCTAGCAGAATCTAAATCTGGATATTTCCACTTTTTGTGATTTTTTTTTCTCCATTAATTCCCTTAATATTCACAACACAGAAATAACAGTCATCATAGTGGTTCTTGGGCTCTCTCCAAACCATTGGAATTCCAAATTTTAAACATTTTCTTTTCCCACAAGTCCACTGTCACAGGTGTTCAACACATGTTTTGCAAACAATATGAGGAGCCCAAGACTTGTCCTGGTCACCTAGTTTTACTTTAAAGTAAGCAAAGTATAACAGCAGGCTGATCACCTGCTTGTCAGTCACTCAGATTACGGAAACAACAATTAATTTTTTGTTGTACCAATAAACGCCACTAGGCGAAACGGAACAACAGTTAATTTCTTGTTGCCCTAAGGCGCCATTAGGCGTATTGGCCACGGACTGCTTTGTCGGTCAGTGGCTAAGGAAGGAAGAAGAAGAAGAAGAAGCAAAGTATGCCTTTTTCACAAAAACAGTAATATGCTTCCTATGTTCTTCTTTGAAAGTGTACTCTCCACAAATATAACAAAATAAATGCGGTGAAAGAAAACATGCTCTTCTTGAAGATGATGCCATTCTCTGTTAGAAGTGTAATAAAATAAGTAGCATACTAACATGCATGCAGTGACTTAAAATCTAAAAAAGGCAATTCTGGGAAGATTCTTGGAAAACTGAAACTGAGAGTAAACAAGCAGTTTTCTTTTGTAAAGGACTAGACAGCAATAGTTTTTTTTACATAGCCTTATAAAGAAAATATTGTAATAATACAGGGTTGTCGTAGATTTTCGATAAGAGAATTAAGACTTGGGTTGGTCCCTTCTGAATAGCTTTGAATAGGTGATTGGCACCGTGAGAATTAGTAAAAACCAATAGAATTTCCACACAGGTGAGATTATAGACTGTGGTATAGAGGCTGTCTCTGAAAGCAAAAAGAATTCTTCTCTCTCTCACCTATCCTCTACGACGGCTTTTACAGAGTCAGACAGTCTAAACCACAGATATATATTACATAAATCTCTATCTACTCACGGGCACGCACATACACGTGACGACAGTTAAACACACAGACGTGGGAAAACTATAACAATGATATATATATATTTTAGAACGAGCTGACCAACACGATTTCTAAGTTCAAGAGAGATTTTAATTATCAATTTAAAATATTCTCACAACACCAAAAAAATACATCAAGGAAAAACATATACAAATAGTCATAAAATTCAAGAAAATGCTACAAGGATGATAGTCCGTTAGAATCTTAACTCTAGGTTTAGCCCACAGCCCCGTTAAGAGAACAGATGATGGCCCAAAGAGTCATAGATACATAGGGTTGAGTCTAAGAGGTTTCTTTCTTTCTCGTAAATGTATGAACAGAGTTGGATAATCTGATTTAGCCTAAGAAAAAAAGAAACTCTAGCATTTGTAACAAATTCTGCAGATTAAAAAAAGTTAAGACAGCAAATGGGTGACAATAATACACCGGTACAATAACACTCAGACCTGTGTACCCTCATTCATTCAGCCATGGCCATGCTCTCACATATATACTCACAACTTTGCTCGCTGCCTCTGGGAACATAATAATTCTAGGACCTTCACACAGACCCGAAAATGCAGTCATCGACCAAGAAATCCCCAGTTCCAAAAGACGTACTGAACTCTCTGTCTCAGGGAACGATTCCTTGGGTGTTCTAATTTTTCGATTGTCTGATTAAGTCACATAAAATTTGTCCAGGCACGAAAGTTAGCAGAGCACAATGTCATTAGCTTTGATTTCTAGAATTTAATGAATGTCAGATCGGTGTCTTCTCTCAGTATAGGATTTACTTTGGTCACACCACAGATTTGTCCACAAAATAATCTAGTCGGACAATGTTACTGTTATTTTTTGTAATATTCACGCCGCCAGGCAGAAAATTTACGTAGAGTTTATGAAAGAATTTAAGATCTGGCGCAAAGGCCGCGTATTGATCATTACAGTCTTTGAAACCCGTTAGTGGGAAATAGTATTTCTGTCTAACTCTGTTGGCATACGCACTGTCAGACCAGTGTTACTTGAGAAAACCCACGTGGTTCAAAATAAGGACTGTCTATTTCTTCACAAGTATGAAACTCTTATTAAATGCTGGTAAAGTTCGGGTCACCCCAGTATTTCACTGTATAAAAGGAAAAGCACATATAAATCATTTACATATTATGTACTCAATATAACTTACATTTAAAACAGCAAGCCTACAGCTTGACTTATTATTCAAACTTCCGGTGAAATAAGTTATATAAAATCGATCATCAGGAATTAGGAATATGGTGCGTATTCCGTCACTACTCACTGATGTCGCGTCTAGCATTTATAAGTTTGTTTTTGAAAAAAAATACTCAACTGAGTAGTTAGCAGTTAAATTAAATTCATTATAGCTACATGTCTGTTACGCTAGAAATATAATTTATTCTGCCTTCCACTGTATGCGTCACTAGAAAAATAATAGACTATAACTTTTAGGCACTCTGCGCAAAATCTCACTAGTGAAATATGAAATAAGCGACTTAACACTTTATCACTTCACAAAATACTAGAGATCTATTATATATAATATTTACCTCAAACACAGAAGTACTAAGAACTTAAACCACTTCGACCAAACTAAAGGCCATCTCTATTAACAGAGATTATTTAGAAATCGAACGAAGGCTAGTTCTGTCTTACTGCGAAGTTACTGAGTGAAATGAAATAAAGTTTCAAACTAGGGTTAATATCTATGAAACGGACAAAGAATCCCACTGTTTCGAAACCACAAAACAGCGCCCGTCTCTCCCCTTCTCTAACACCCTACGTCAGCTTCCCTCATGTCGTAACAGCCATCAGTGACCGAGAAATGCGCGTGACAGTTGCAAATCTCAGACAACCGTTTACCAGGCATGGGCGATTTTCACGCTTTCGCCGGAGCTATTTGACGAAACGCTCGCGGTTTACTGAAAAATGCAGACACTCCGTCTACCTGCCGTGTCCGGTGGAGTGAATTATCACACCACAGGCCCAGAACTCAGCCGAAGAAAACACTGTCCCCGGGGAAACTGTAGACAGCTGTCTCGTTCCTGCACTGTGAGGAGGCCGTGTTTGACACCTTACGCTAGTGTCGGGTGAAAATGGTAGACCAAAAGTCTGCTCTTAGTCTGGGTATGAAACATAATCACACCTTTCGTCTACTGACATCTATGTAATAGAATTACGTATCCCAGTATGAGAAAAAAACAAGGTAAAGTTTGCGAATATGATGAAAATATATTTCGCAAACGAGTGATGCGAAAATTACAGGAAAAACAAGTACGGAAAGATAATAAAATAAAAGGATTCGGGTGAGAGAATAGGAAGAAGATGTAGGCAATTTAATGATATAAAGACCTACGTGACAAGGGTGACCCAAAAAAAACGGGCCCGCGCGCGCACTTATTGTGCGCGCGCGGGCCCGTTTTTTTTGGGTCACCCTGTATTAATGAAATACAAAAATGTCTGTATCTAAAAAACTAGAGCTGCAACAGACAAGTAAATGTGATATTTGGATTGAGCAGGTCTCATTTATGTACAATCAAGAGTAAAATGTTTGGCACCAAAAAAATTTTTGTTGTTGGTAGGGCTGTGATCTAATAATGCTAACAATAAATAGTGATGTGACTGCTGGCGATGACAGCTTGTGATGTCCTACCAGTGACGTGGGTACAAGTGATGTGCTAACTAATTATATGGATGCTGGTGATGTCTAACTATTTATGTGGATGATAGTGATGTTTTCACTAGTGATGTGGATGCTAGTGATGTGCTACCTAATTATATGGATTCTGGTGATGTCTAACTATTTATGTGGATATAGTAATGTTCTCACTAGTGATGTGGGTGTTAGTGATGTGCTAACTAATTATATGGATTCTGGTGATGTCTTACTATTTATGTGGATGATAGTAATGTTCTCACTAGTGATGTGGGTGCTAGTGATGTGCTAATTATATGGATTCTGGTGATGTCTTACTATTTATGCGGATGATAGTAATGTTCTCACTAGTGATGTGGGTGCTAGTGATGTGCTAATTATATGGATTCTGGTGATGTCTTACTATTTATGTGGATGATAGTAATGTTCTCACTAGTGATGTGCTAACTAATTATATGGATTCTGGTGATGTCTTACTATTTATGCGGATGATAGTAATGTTCTCACTAGTGATGTGGGTGCTAGTGATGTGCTAATTATATGGATTCTGGTGATGTCTTACTATTTATGTGGATGATAGTGATGTTCTCACTAGTGATGTGGGTGCTAGTGATGTGCTAATTAATTAAATGGATGCTGGTGATGCCTTACTATTTATGTGGATGATAGTGATGTTCTCACTAGTGATGTGGGTGCTAGTGATGTGCTAACTAATTATATGGATTCTGGTGATGCCTTACTATTTATGTGGATGATAGTAATGTTCTCACTAGTGATGTGCTAACTAATTATATGGATTCTGGTGATGTCTTACTATTTATGTGGATGATAGTTATGTTCTCACTAGTGATGTGGGTGCTAGTGATGTGCTAATTATATGGATTCTGGTGATGTCTTACTATTTATGTGGATGATAGTGATGTTCTCACTAGTGATGTGGGTGCTAGTAATGTGCTAATTAATTAAATGGATGCTGGTGATGCCTTACTATTTATGTGGATGATAGTGATGTTCTAACTAGTGATGTGGGTGCTAGTGATGTCTTAACTAGTTATTTTGGTGCCTTTGATGTCCTAACTAGTTTATTGATGTCCTCACTAGCGATTTGAGTGATTGTGATGTTCTGACCAGAGGTATCAGTGCTAGCGATGTCACTTACCTCACATTTTTTTGCCAGTTTGTCAAGTTTTAATGGAAAAATCATGATTCTGTTGTTTCTGGCATCAAGTTTCTTTAGATTAGGAAATTTATGTATCTTATCTGGCAAACTATTCAGCGTATTGTTGTGAAGATCAAGTACTTCTAAGCCAGCCATTTTGATGATGCCTTCTGGTAACTCAGATATCTTATTGGATGCTAAATACAAAGTCTTTAACCTGAGAAGTAAAGTACAGGAATTTCATTGTCATGTCAGCTATCAGGAAAATACAAATCATGTTTACAGTCATTTATGATTTAGAGCAGTAACAGGCAACCCGGGAGCTGTGGGGAATTTATGTTAGAAACACAAAGTTCTCTAAAGTTCTACCTTGATAAAATCAAGTCTGTTTTCAGATTTCAGAGTATCTGGAATAAGTGCAGCCTATATTAACTTTTATCTCTGCTGCATGATCTGCATTCTGCTATTCCATTAACACAGCAGTGGACAACGTAAACTAAATGATAATTTACCAACTTTTAGCTTCCTTGAAAGAATGATCACATTTATGATTCATGCAGATCACAATTAAAGTGAATTTTTGTAAGCAGCTTGTGAGTTTTACTGATAAGAAAAAAGTACATTTAATCTTGGGGATACTGCATTTTTAAATGCCAGCTAAGTTTGAAATTTCTATAGCTTTAACATTCTTTCTCTTTTCTACTATGTCACACAGAGGTCTACCAAGTCATCCCCTATGATCTACCAGTAAATCAGGATCTACCTTATGTCAACCCTTGATTTAGAGACTTAAAAAACAGCTAAACTAAATGAAGAATTCATTTGGAAATAAAGTAAAAGAAAATTGTCTGCAAACAATGTTGAGAGTTTACACCCTTATCTCCGAGTAATATGGAAGGTGTGCCAACAATATTGGAAGTTTACAGTATCATCTGCAACTGATGTTGTAAGTTTAAACCATCATCTGCAAACTTCATGGGATGTTTACACCAATGTCACCGACCCAGGGTGCCCCACCTTGAAGTGGTGGGTCAGCTTGAGTGCCTTGATGATATTGTAAGCTACATCATCGGGAGCTTTTGCTCCTGATAGGTTCAACCATGCTGAGCAGGTCAAAATGGAAGGGACAAAGTGAGCACACCCCTTTCCTCCAGGTTAAAGGAGGTTGGAGAACAGGGTTGACAACCCTGCTGAAAAAAAAACCTATTTGTCAAAGAAACTGAAACAGTCGAAGAATGAAATAAAAGCCAGAGTCAGGAAGAACCCTCTCAAGAGGGACGTATGACGCAGAGACCTGATGAAAACCAGTCAATGGAAGTCACGCTGCCGACACCACTTCTGGAACATACGGACAATGCAGGAGGCCGGAAGGACAGCACAGGTAGCTGGAGAGATGAGACGATATGGAATAAAACTCTTAGGACTAGCAGAAACGAGAATAAATGGAACTGGTGAATTCATAACCAATACAGGGAAAATGTCATATATTCAGGACACAAGGATGAAGACCACACACACACAGAATGGGTTGCTATTATGATGTCCCAGGAAGCCAGAGAAGCACTAACAGAATGGGAATCAATATCACCCAGAATAATAACGGCAAGATTCCAGTGATAAGGAAGAAAAATCAATGTTATGCCCCTACAAACAATGCAGATGAATTTACGAAGCAAGATTTCTATGATGAACTCTAAGGAACATTGGACAAAACACACAGGAGAGACATTTAGATAGTAATGGGGGATTTAAATGCAAAAGTAGGAGTAGACAACAAAACTGTGAACTAATCATGGGAAAGAATGGCTTAGGAAACAGAAATGAAAATAGAGAACTCATTTGTAAACTTTTGTGATTTGAATTACCTAGTCATCGGAGAGACTATCTTCCCACACAAAGACATACACAAGACCACATGGAACTCCCCAAATGAGCACATGCAAAATAAGATAGACCACTTCACCACAGAAAGAAAATGGAGACGCTTCCTACAAGATGTTAGAGTAAAGAGAGGAGCTGATGTAGGGTTAGACCATCACCTTCTCCTAGCATCACTGAGGATAAAATTGAGGGCACACAAAGAAAGAGCAAACCCAAAATATAATACCCAGAACCTTACGAACAAAGACACAAGAGTTCGGTTCAACCTAAAGTTGAGAAATAGAATTGAAGCACTGGAGAACCTCGAAGAAGAAAGTATAGATAATCATTGGTGCACAATTCAGGAATCTTACAGGAAAACATGTGAAGTTCTTGGCAAAAGAAATAAACAACAGAAGGAATGGCTCACAGAAAACACATGAAACCTCATAAGAGAAAGAAGAGACATCAAACAACAAGTAAACAACTGTAAAGATGCAGAACAGAAAACACAACTGCTCCCAATAGATTGGGAGCTAAGCAGGAAATTGAAAAAGAGTGCCAGTCAAGATAAAAGAGAATATATTGAAAAACTTACAGAGGAAGCTGAGATTGCAACAAGAAAAGGAGACTTGAAAACATTATATATCACTAGAACTTTATCTAAGAAACAGCTAAACCACAAAACAACAGTGAAGAGCAGAGAAGGACAAAACATTAGCAATGAAGAGAAACAAAGGGCCAGATTGGCTGAATATTTTAAGGAAATCCTAAACCAAAACCAACCAATACAGCAACCCATCCTAAAACCAGCAGAAGAGCCACTACAGTGCAACATGAATGCACCCACTAAACAAGAGATGTCTCGGGCAATAAAACAGCTAAAAAATGGGAAGGCTGCAGGACCAGATGGAATACCACCAGAAGCCCTGAAGGCAGATATACCATTCACTAAAGAGTTGCTACACCAGCTCTTCAAGAAAATCTGGGAAAAAGAGGCCATCCCAAAGAGCTGGAAGGAAGGCCACATCAAGCTGCCAAAGAAAGGAAACTTGACTGTATGTGGCAACTGGAGGGGTATAACTCTGCTAGCAGTGGCTGGAACAATTTTGACCAGAGTTTTGTTGGACCGTATTAAGAAGGTGGTGGATGACAAACTCAGAAGAACAGGCAGGATTTGTTGGTGGTATGGCACTCACCTGTACAAATAACATAGTTGGTGGTAGGGCCCTCACCTGTACAAATAACATAGTTGGTGGTATGGCACTCACCTGTACAAATAACATAGTTGGTGGTATGGCACTCACCTGTACAAATAACAGTTGGTGGTATGGCACTCATCTGTACAAATAACATAGTTGGTGGTATGGCACTCACCTGTACAAATAACATAGTTGGTGGTATGCACTCATCTGTACAAAGAACACAAAGAACATATAATTGGTATGGCACTCACCTGTACAGATAACATATAGTTGGTGGTATGACACTGATTTGATTTGTTGAGAGGTCCAGTGTTAATAATGAGGCTAAGACATCAATGTCAGGTTCTGGAAAACTGATAAGTTCATTGTTGCTTAAGTTTAGGTAGACCAGGTGATTCATGCGGTTGAAATTTTCTGGTAGCTCTTTTAACCGGTTGAAGGAGAGATCAAGATGAAATATCTTGTTGCACTGTGAGAATGAAACATGTCCATGTTACAATGTTGATACACACTCAATACAAAAAAGTGGATGGGCAGCTAGATGAACTGTCATAAAAAAATTATCTAGGATGAAGAAGAGGTAAAGCTTAACTGTAGAAGAATGTTCGCATACCCACACAAGTGGAGGGGGGGAAAAGAAAGTGTACCAAGATGGGTACATTTAAGAATAATCAGCATGCAAGCAACCAATATGGAACCACCAAAGTAAACAGGAAGGAGAAACACCAAGGAACAGATTGTCAGCAATATGGTGTACACATAGAACCAGCTTGAAAAGACAGCACATGGAAGACAGCACAGCACAGCATTTTTATGGCAACATATGCTGAAAATTAAAAACTAGGTGGTTAGGTTTCACCAAATACATGAACAACTGTTAGAATAATATCTCAGCAAAACAAATTTAAAAAAAAAGAAAGTGACGTATGGATGACATGAAAGAAAAATATTCTTGAAAAGACTCAGCAGCAACATTTGGCAAACGTTCATCAAGAAAAGCAGAAATGAAAACATATTTTTATAGCAGTTATTACCTTAACAGATTGATCCATGTCATTTTTTGAAACACCCAGTGTAAGATGTGTAGCTACCAACACAGCATGTATTAATGTCAGTTTTTACATGTTTTAAATGTCAGTGTTTAAAAAACTCGGCATAAGACTTGTAGCTTCCTACAAAACAAACATTCATTAAGTGTTTACCTGTCTGAAATACTCAACAATAAGATACGTAGCTACCTACACAACAAACATTCATGTTAGTGCTTACATGTCTGAAATACTCAACATAAGATATGTAGCTACCTACACACAAAATTGATGTCAGGTTCTGCCATATTATTTATTCATCTTGTTATGATCAGTATCTCACTGGATACATTGTCATGCATTTAATATGTTTATGTATTACACATATGTTACTACACCTGTCAACTGTATCTGTATCTGCAGTTGCTTCTTCTTCTTCTTCTTTGATCCATAACCGCCTTCTGCCAAAGCAGTCAGCGGCCATCACACCTGGTGGCGTCCTGTAGGGCAGCAACAGATTGATTCCACCTTGCTCGGTCGGCGGCCATCCTTCGTACAGTGCCCCAACTCTGGTTCATTCTTTGCATCTCAGCTTCCACAGTTCTCCGCCAAGTTGTTTTTGGTCAGCCTCTCTTTCGCTTTCCCTCGGGGGTCCATAGCATAGCTGTTCTTGTGATGGTATCAGGGTCCCTTATCAGGACGTGGCCAACACAACTCCAGCGTCTGCCAGCTATGATGGTGTGCATGTCCTCCTGGTTACTCCGAATAAGTAGTTCTTGGTTGCTGATGGTGTTTGGCCAAAAGATTCGGAGAATTTTCCTTAGGCAGATTGTGTGGAAGGACGACAGTTTCAACATTTCCTTCTCTGTTACTCTCCAACATTCCGCACCATAGAGAAGCACAGAAAGTACACAGCTCTTATACAGTCTTAATTTGGTGTTTGTGCTGTACTGGGAAGACTTCCAAATGTTGTTGAGAATAGCAAAGGCTGTTCTCGCTTTATTCATTCTGTTGTTAGTCCTTGCTTGTTCTGCCGTCAGGTGTTACTATGCATCCTAGGTAAGTAAATGTGTCTGTCTGTTCTAACTTCTGGTTCCTTACTGTTATTGGCTCAGGATTGCCCACATTTAGTGTCATAACCTCTGTCTTCTTCAGATTGATGTTCAGGCCAACCTGCTGGCCATACTTATTCAGTCTATCGGTTTTGTCTTGAATGTGTTGATGTGAATGTGCGAGTAGTGCAATGTCATCTGCATATTCCAGGTCTTCCAGTGTAGAAAACGTTGTTGTTACGTCCATTTTCGCACAACCATTTATGATACGAGACTTAACAGATTACCAGATGCCAAAATCTAACTTTGTTAGACGTACTTAGGTACACATCTATGTATGTGATAATAACTTAAATTTATTATGCACCAAAGTGCACAAATTCGGTGCACCAATATTCGTTGGTTGCCTAAGAGTGCTGATGACGTCAGAGAGAGAAGAGACAAGATGCCGGTTTTTCAAGACAGACGTTGTTCTGGTCTTTGAGTCCCATATTGCGGGAATAGTTGACTGTGATTATATATCTTAGCTACCTTCCAAGGCGAAGCGTTAGCCACAGCCAAGTTTGATTCATACTCTTCAATATCTCCATGTGATATCTGAAGTAAGTACTTTATAAGATTTTGACAGGGCTTCAGTAAGGCATCATGACCTACTGCTAGTGAGTTCAAAATCCCTTTTGCAAAGTAATAACCAAGTTGATAATTTTATGAAGTCTCAAGATAAGATGTCCGGCCAAATTTATACATAAGTATCTTTGATAAAAGATTGGATATGGAAAAGAAGTGAATAATCTTCACCTCAATACTTTGCCGTTTACGGGTTGTCCAACGGTCATTGAGGTCAGTCAAGTTTGACATTGAACATTGCCTATATGCAGAATTCATATTACCATGCCTGATGTTCCAGTATGTCTTCATGATGATGTCGTCTATGTATCGTCTAATAAACTTGTTATATAAACTGTCAGTCAAGCCCTGAATTCAGCGTCCATCAATTACACAATAATAGTCAGCCACCTGTAAGCTCGACCAAACTGACAGCATTTCTAGTCAGTAGCCTGATGAACTATTAGTAATAGACATAACCAATATTCACAAGAAATAACTGTCGTAATCACTACATCTAAAAGTAACTACTACATCTTGTGGCAATATATAAACAAAACGATACTACAGTTGTCCATCTAATTCCTCTTGACCTGCCCTCTGTTGTCTGGCGCTTCACCCAATCTATGGCTGTCAAAAATAATGTTGTTGATAAGGGGCATCCCTGTCGTACTCCTGTTTTCACTTCGAAAGTTACATTACTCAATCCAACACTGCACGTAAAGTTAGAATAGAGGCTTTTTATGATGGAAACAATGCGGCTGGGAATTCCATAAGCCCTCAGAATTTTCCATAGGCTGTCCCTGTGTATGCTGTCAAAAGCCTTTTAAAAATCAACAAAGTTAATGTACAGCTGTCTCTGCCATTCTGAGCACGGCTCTATAATGTTCCTGAGGGTAAATATATGATCTGCACATCTTCTGTTCTTTCTAAAGCCCGCTTGTTCTTTCCTCAGTTTATGGTCAACTGCTTTTGAAATTCTCTGGATGATTATCCTGCCTAGTATTTTGCTGGGAACTGAGAGGAGAGTAATTCCTCTCCAGTTGTTGCAGTCTGCAAGGTCGCCCTTCTTGGGCAATTTGACAATTATTCCTTTACTCCACTCTGTTGGTGTTGTCTCAGTTTCCCAGACTTGTGCAAATAGTGGTTCTAATAGTTCTGCTGCTAGTTCTGGGTCTGCCTTGAATAACTCAGCATTTAGATTGTCGTGACCAGGCGCTTTTCCAGTTTTTAACCCTTTGAAAGCTGTGATTTCTTCTTCTTTTCGTGGAATGTCTGTATTTACGTAGAAAGTCACTTTCAGCCTCAGGAACATTCAGCTGAGTCTCTGGTGGTTCCTTATTCAGTGTTTCTCTGAAGTGCTCTGCCCATCTTTTTTCCTGCCCCTGTGCTGTGGTGATGAGATTTCCTTGCTTGTCTCTTATTAATGTTATGTTGTTTGCACCTCGTTTTCCACTGATAGTTTTAGTTATTTTATAAACTGTGCTTTGTTCATTTCTCAGTGCTGCCTCTTCTGCCTGTCTTGCAAGGTCATCCAGAAATGTCCTTTTGTTAGCACGGGTTTGACGTTTTACTTCCTTGTCCAGCTGACTGTACTTTTCACTATATATTGCCTTTAACCTGGGAGACTCAGCTTCTGTTTTCTTTCTTTTCATTTCCTTTCTCTTCGTTATGGTGTTTAGCGTATCTGGACTTGCTGCTTTCCTTGTATATTGTTGAGATGGTGTTGAATCTCTGGTCAACATCATCGGTCTCTGTTCTTTCCTGGCTTTTGGTAATCTGATATCGTCTCTTTACGTCGACCACGAAAGCTTTTCTGGTGAGGGGATCCTTAAGCTTTGTGATGTTATATCTTTTCTGTTTGACTGCAACTGGCCCAGCAGCTCTGAGTTTCACTTTCAGTCTTGCTACTACTAGGTGATGATAAACTTCCCACATCTGCGCCTCTTCTTACTTTCACGTCTTGCATGTCTCCATCTGTTATTGATCAATATGTGATCTATCTGGTTTCTGTCCCGTCCATTTGGTGATTCCCGCGTTAACTTGTGCACTTCTTTGTGTTAAAAAAAATGTTCCTCCAATGATCAGGTTGTTAATACCGCAGAAGCTTATTAATTTGTCCCCATTCTCATTTACTGTTCCACTGCCGCATTTCCCCATTTCTCTTTCGTTATAATTATTGTATGTTCCAACTTTCGCATTTAGGTCTCCCATTACTATAATAAGATCGTACCTGGGTACAGTTTCCATTTCCTTTTGTACATGTTGAAAGAACTCGTCCTTGATCTCTTCATTGCTGTCGTTTGTTGGTGCAAAGCATTGTATAATTGTGGTGTTGGTGAATCTCCCTCTCAGTCTTGCTCTTATCAGTCTGTTGTTAATGGGTTTCCATTCCAGTAAAGACCTTTCCATTCCTTTCTTCAGGATAATGGCTACACCTTCGTTGTGCTGACCATCCTCTCTACCAGAATAAAGTACTGTTTCCCCTGTAGCTGTTTTTATTCTCCCCATCCCTGTCCATCTGCTCTCGCTTATTCCCAGGATATGTAATTTTTAATTCCTCATCTCTGCTGTGATTTGTCTCAGCTTTCCTGCCTCATTCATAGTGCTGACGTTCCAAAAACCAATTCTAGTTTCGGTTTTGCGGTCAGGGCATCCGTTTTCATGCCAATGGCTTCCTTTCGGCTTTCATCACTGTCAGTCATACGAGCCTGAGACTCTGGATGTCCGCCCCGCATCAAAGTTTTTTCATTTGTTGCTGTTTCTGTAACATGTGTGATTTTTTTTTACATAGACAGAGGTGTCGGCCCTGTGCTAAAACCCCCAACCTGGAGGACCAGGGTACCAGCTTTTGTCTGACCCCTACCAACGCAGACCAGTCCAGCTTGGTTGAACCTACCAGGCTGCAGTTGCTAGTCAGCATATATTAATACATTTTCTCATCTTCTTCTTTGATCCTTAGCAGCCGACTGTCAAAGCAGTCAATGGCAATCATGCCTGGTGGCGTCTTGTAGGGCATTAACAAACTGCTTCCACTTTGCTCATTTGGCGGCCATCCTTTGTGCAGTGCCCCAGCTCTGGTTCATTGTTTGCATCTCGGCTTCCACAGTTCACCAAGTTGTTTTTTGTCAGTCTCTCTTTTGCTTTCCTTCAGGAGTCCATAGCATAGCTGTTCTTGTGATGACTTCAGGGTCTCTCCTGAGGATGTGGCCAACCCAACTCCAGCTGTGTCTGCCAGCTATGATGGTGTGCATGTTCTCTTGGTTGCTCCTGGTAAGCAGTTCTTGATTGGTGATGGATTCGGCCAAAAGATTCAGAGAATTTTTCTTAGGCAGATTGTGTGGAAAGAGGACAATTTCAACATTTCCTTCTCTGTTACTCTACAGCATTCCGCACTATAGAGAAGCACAGAAAGTACGCAGCTCTCATATAATCTTAATTTTGTGTTTGTGCTGTACAGAGAGGATTTCTAGATGTTGTTTAGACTAGCAAAGGCTGTTCTCGCTTTATCCATTCTGTTGTTCATGTCTTTGCTTGTTCTGCCATCTGGTGTTACTATGCATCCTAGGTATGTAAATGTGTCTGTCTGTTCTGGCTTCTGGTTCCTTATCGTTATGGAAATTTCTCATATGATAAGTATATTAGTATCATTTACCTATATGTTAGTTTTATCCATGCAGGTACTCATTTATGTCATTTTCACCTGTACACACACTTAACATTAGTTATATTTGTTCTTGTACTCACTCGATTGTCAGTTATATATGCAAATAAATACATATCAGTACACAAACTCAACTGAGTTATATCTACACATACGCACACTCATTTGTCAACTATATTTGTAGATTTGTCCACTCTTATGACAGCAATACCAGTACATGCACGCACCTGTATATCAGTTATATTTGTACACAGTGTCATTTGTACACAGTGTACAATTACTCACTCATGAGTTAGTTACATCTGTATATGTGGACATGCTCATATGCCTGCTGACATCTAAAATAGGCATGACTGGAGATATCTAGAGTCGTCATATTCACATTGTCTGAAGATGTCTAGAGTGAATGAGTTTAAATTGTGTCCGGAGATATCTAGAAATGATGTGTTCATGTTATTTATGGAAATGAATGGAGTGGACTTGTTCAGACTGTGTCTGGAGCTATCTAGAATGGATCTGTTCAGATTCTGACCAGGGATGCCTAGAGTGACCATGCTTAGACTGGATCTAGAGAAATATAGAATGGATGAGCTCAGAGAGTATGGAGATATGAAAGGAGTAGACTTGTTCATACTATGTCTGGAGATTCTAGAGCTAGAGTGGCCACGCTCATATTGCATCTAGAGATATGAAGGGAGTGGACTTGTTCATACAATGTCTGGAGCTATCTAGAATGAATGTGTTCATATAGTACTCTGAGATAGTTTGAGTGGCCATGTTCATATAGATATCTAGAATGGACATGCTCAGATTGACATCTGGAGATATCTAAAATAGGTATGTTCATATTGTATTCGGAGACAGCTAGAATGGCAGTGTTCACATTGAACTCTGGATATATCTAGACTGGACAAGCTCAGATTGTGGTTTGGAGATGAATGGACATGTCAGGACCCTTACCACTAATTCTAATAATATCACCTAGCTCGGCAGCATTGGCGTAGCTGGCGCATCCTTTTTAGGGCTTTATGCTAGCAGATAGATAATGTTAGTCCTTTTCAGGACTTAGTATCTATCAACGCTGATCAGGTTAGCAGTCAATAGAGTTGACTTATTTTTGGATGGTAAATGCGCTCTGATATAACCAAATAGGTTGAAGGGAACGTGCCTCACCACAAGAAGGAAAGAAAACAAAAATGTCAGGATCCTGTTACATGCCCATTGAGGCATATTAGGAATATGGTTTTATGCCCATATTTTCTTGACCATCGGCACAGTTGCTCTGGTACCCAATTCATGAGGCTGGGTTGACACCAGAACCACTTGTGGTCTAAAAAAAATCGCACCTCAACTGGGGATCAAACCATGGACCACCGAGATAGGAAGCCAGAGCACTAACTACTATGGCTCACAATTGACATGTTATATCATGTCTAAAGATATCCAAAATAGACATGCTCATATTGTATTTAGAGATACACAGTGCACAGTTCACTTGTGTATTCTGAAATATCTACAGCAGCCATCTTCAAATGATGTCTGGAGAGAGCTAGAGTGGACATGCTCAGATAGTATTCAGGGATGTCTAGAAAGGCATGTTCAGATTGGGTCTGAAGATGTCTGAGATATCTGGAGTGGACTGGTCAGATTGTGTCTGAGATATATGATATGGATTGTTCACACCCTGCCTGAGATACATGGATTGGATATGTTCAGATTGTGTCTGAGAAATCTGGAGTGGAATGGTCAGATTGTGTCTGAGATATCTGATATGGATTGTTCAGATGGTGTCTGAGATATCTAGAGTAGACTGGTCAGATTGTGTCTGAGATATCTGATGTGGATTGTTCACACTGTGTCTGAGATACATGGAGTGGATATGTTCAGATTGTGTCTGAGATATCTGGAGTAGACTTGTCAGATTGTATCTGACATATCTACAGTGGATTGTTCAGATGGTGTCTGAGATATCTGGCGTGGCTTGTTCAGATGGTGTCTGAGATATCTGGAGTGGAATGGTCAGATTGTGTCTGAGATATCTGACGTGGATTGTTCACACCTAATCTGAGATACATAGGAGTGCATATGTTCAGATTGTGTTTGAGATATCTGGAGTGGATTGGTCAGATTGTGTCTGAGATATCTACAATGGATTGTTCAGACTGTGTCTGAGATATCTGGAGTAAGCCTGTTGAGATTGTGTCTGGAGATATCTAGAGTTAATGTATTTTGAATATGTGTTTGAGATATTTAGAGTGGATATGTTCAGATTGTATCTGAGATATCTGGAATAGACTGGTCAGATTGTATCTGAGATATCTATAAAAGATTGTTCAGACTGTGTCTGAGATATCTGGAGTAAGCTTGTTGAGATTGTGTCTGGAGATATCTAGAGTTGATGAATTTTGAATATGTGTGGAGATTATTTAGAGTGGATATGTTCAGAGATATCTAAAATGATTATAAATAGACTGCTACTGACCCATCTCTATTTTTTTCTTTCCCCTGAAGTGGTTTCACCAGTGTAGCAAGTTTAGACTGCTGAAATGTGGTTTGTAAAATGTCATAAATATTATGACCAGATCTATGGACTAAAAAAGACAGATGAAATCTAGCACACTGACCTTTGTCAGTGATTTAGGAAACCCTTCAATTGCATTGTGGGATAGGTCCAAATATTTAAGCTGATGTAGCAGATCAATTAAACATGGGATTTCTGTGATCAAGTTGTTGTGAAGATCAATGCTTTCCAGGTTTTTGCACCTGCATATCTCAAGAGGAAAGCTTGGGATCTAGAAGAATAAGAGTAATAAAATACACTTTTTTCTTTCCCTATCACATCAAAGTAATATCATTCATTATCAAATATTTTCATTGAAGCTGACATTCCCCCCCCCCCCCCCCCCCCCCCCCCCCCCCATGAGATAGGATGCCTAGCCTTCTCGGATAAGGGCAAAAATATAGGAGGTCCTGTGTGCGTTCACACATTAAAATCCCTCTGCAGTTGGAAATCGTAAAGAGTAGGCCATAAGGCCGCTGCCCTGGCAAAATTTAGAAATTAGGAAACTTACCCACCACAAAAACATTTATAGAATGTATGATTCCTGTATACACACATTAGGATCCTCGCCGGTGCTAAAGAGTTTGTGCACTGTGCTGAGATCCCCCTTGTGTGATGTAAGGGAGGAGATCGGAGCACTGATGGAGTTGTCCGTGTGCAATGAAGATGGTCCTTAAAACCAAAACAAAACCAAACCAAACCAATTAAACAAAACTTGATAAGTGCATGAGCTGGAAGAAACTTTAAAATATCCCATCCCAACCCTGTTGGAAAGGTTCAAGGTGTAAGGACAACTCACATATAGTAACATTTACATGTACAACATCTCCAACAAACTGTTTAGCCAGATTTGGAAGTGAACTAGCCTTTATTTAAATGAAGTTTAGCATGCTGTAGAGAACAGGGCAGGAAGAGAGCTCACCTCTTTCCATTGGATTTGTGGATTATGAAAAGGCATTTGACAGTGTTGACAGAGAATCACTTTGGAAACTGATGAAGCATTATGGGAATTACCCTGAACATTACTAACCTTATAAAGAAACCACTGAAGTTCCTCAAAATATTCTGTCCATTTCTTCATTTGCTTTTGTATACTGTATTAATAAGAAATTTTCCATTCTCATCTTTGATGAGGCTATTTGCTTGCTTGTACTTCCCTGTTAGATTCTTCTTCGTTGTACACGTCCCTCATATTTCCTATGGCTGCAGCTTCCTCTGCTTCCCTTGCCAACTCACTGGCATATTTCCTCTTGTGTCTTTTGATGTTTCTTCTTACCTCGTTGTTTGCTTCTATGTGAAGTTCATGAGCCACAGCTTTGTAACTTCTGGTTTTGCTTCTGTTCAAATCAGTTTTCTTGTTTTTCCTGTCTTTCATCTTATTGACGGTTTCTGCTGTTATCCATGCTTGCACAAATACATTATCTTTTCCCCAATACTTCTCCTCATTCCAAATACGAGGAGGCTTCAAATGAAAACCTTAAATATTTTTTCTTCTAGATTTATTAAGAAAAAGTGACACACAACTGAATCATTTTTCGACGTAGTCACCATTGCATTCTATACAAGTCCCCCAGTGCCTACAAAGTGCATGGATTCCTCTAGAAAATAATTCTTATGGTCGCGTGTGTAGCCACTCATGCACCACCTGCTGCACCTCTTCATCGGACCTGAAAGTCTTTCCTCACATCGTCTCTTTGAGTGGTCCAAAGACGTGGTAATCACTTGGGGCTAGGTCTGGCGAGCACGGTGGATGTAGAAGACACTCAAAGTGTAGGTCCTCGATGGTTGCAACCGTTGCACGGGCAGTATGGGGCAGAGCATTGACATGTTGTAACAAGACACCTGTACTCAGAAGTTCACGTTTGGATTTGATTGCGGGTCGAAGATGATTCCTTAGAAGATCTGTATATGTGGCACTGGTGACAGTGTTCCCCCTGGGCATGTAGTGCTCTAAAATAACGCCTCGTTCATCCCAACAGTCAGCATAACCTTCCCTGCAGATGGCTGCGTGCGGAACTTCTTCAGTTTCGGTGAGGAGGTATGGCGCCATTCCTTGCTCACTCTCTTGGGTTCCGGCTGGTGGTAGTGAACCCAGGTTTCATCTCCAGTAACAATTCTTGCTAGGAAACCATCACCTTCTGCTTCAAAGCACCGCAAAAATTCTTGACAGGCATCAACACGTTGTTGTTTCAATTCTGGAGTAAGCTGCCGTGGCACCCACATTGCAGAGACTTTGTGGAACTGGAGCACATCATGGATGATGCGGTGTGCTGAACCTTGACTGATGTCCAGAAATGCGGCTATTTCATTCACAGTCACTCTGCAATTTTCCATTACGGTGCATTCAACTGCTGCAATTGACTCTGGGGTCACTATTTGGTGTGCCTGACCCGGTCAAGAACAGTCTGTCACAGAACTCACGCCGTTTCAGAATTTCCTACCCCACTCATACACTTGCTGGAGTGACAGGCATGCATCACCATACTGGACCTTCATTCGCAGATCAATTTCTATAGGTTTCACCACTTCGCTGTTCAAAGAACAGATAACTAAACTCTGCTCCCGAGGTTTAACCCCCAAAAATGAAGAATTTCATTGAAAATATCAAATTTTAGATACATATTGCACTGGAAAGTACATTCATTTGCCCACATTTCTGTATGTTTATTTTCACTAAAACCTTTGTGGATGATTTTATATAAATTTTTAAAGTATGTCAGGTAAGTGTATTTTTACCTAATTATATATGTAAAATATACAAATTGGTATATTTGTGATGCTATATTGCTTCTAATGCATGGATTTTAATTTTCGGTACCATATTCATTTCCCTGAAGCAAACAGAATTCAAGTTTTTCAAACATAGTTTCATGTGTAAAAATAATTTTGACTGGCTAATTTTTATTAACCATGGGGTCCTTTGATGGGTCATCGAAATAATAACGTGGCTGGAGGTATTCCAGTAGAGTGGTAGGGTACCTCCTTATACGCAAATAAAGCTGCAGGTAAGAACGAATCACAGGATTCTGGTTTCTCCTGTGCGAGCTTACATAAATTTGTAAGTAGAGTCCCGTTATATCTTTCCACTTGTCCAATCGATTGTGGATGATAAAATGTGCGGACGAGAATATTTTGAAAAATCCTAAAAAACTTCCTCCATCAGTTTCCCTCTGAATTGTGAACCATTGTCAGTTAATATCTGATAAGGGTATCCTAATCTTGTGAATATTGAGAGCAAAGCCTCTCCTACATGTACTGAGTCTGCTGAGGGTAGAGCAATCGCTTCCCCCCCACATAGTACATGTCTACCAGAGAAAGGATGTATTTTTTTCGGAAACTGACGAAAAGCGCATACAGTCTGCTGAAATGAAGAATTTAATGAAAAGTAAGCTGCAAAGTATGACACAGAACATGGAATCAATAAAGGAAAATACCAGAGATGATTCCTACATAGCAGGGGGATACTGAGGTGAGTAAATTTTGTGTAAAAGTGTAATTCCTCCCTTTTTTCTTAATTTTCTCAAAACCTCATTTTTCACACAAATGTGGGCACGTTGCCCATGATTTTTCAAAAACTATTAGTGATACAGCAGTAAATTTTGGGCCACATGCTGTACACATAGTGCTCATTAAAATAAACTAAAATAAAGGATATATGTTAACAAACTACAAAACTGTTGAGAAATAGCTAAGATACCCCCCTTAAAAATTTCAACTTTTTTTCGATTGGTATGTTAAAATCCAAAAAAAACTCAGATATCAAACCAATCAAAATTATTTTAGTATACAATCATTATCATATATTAACAAATGAAACAGCCAAATTTCATAACTCAAGTTGTACTCACATTTGAGATATCTTGGGCAACAAAATACCCCAAAAAGCTAAAATTTGCCTTTTTTTCACTGTTTTTCCGCCATAGATTGCAAGTTTTTAGTATATACCTCAATGTTTTGTATTTTTTTCAGTCATTTTGCTAGTATAAATGACCAGATATAGATATTAACTTATAATTCTGTGTTTTTCATTTTGGGGGTTTAACCTCCCCTTAAACTTGCACAGTGCATATAAAATCCTAATAACATGTTTACACTATTATATATTTCATGTAAATGTAAAAAGTTTGGAAAATAGCCAGTATACAGAGAGATGCTGAGCGCACAAATGCTGTAAACGGACTGAATTACCATCAATAAAATAGTGCCCGAAGCCATTCTCAGACTTAGTTGCTGAGCATGTTATGCCGTAAAACAAGCATCGAACATGATGAACATGTATATAATTGAAAACCGCCGTATGAGCGGAACGTCAAAAAGCAGGGCTTTACTGTACTTGTATTTGTTGGATACAGTGGCCATAAATTTGTCTTTTATTTCTTAGATATCTACATTAATCTGTTGTCTGTAGCTATGTGCGGTAGTTTACCTCCCGAGTTTTATCTTTGTTTTGGCTAACAGAAGATAGTTGATGCATATGCGATCAATCTGATTGTCTTCTTCTTCTTCTGCATTCAGTTTGTAGTCATGCTAAATCTGCAGGCCTGTCGCCAGGATGAAGTCCACAGTCTTCACCAGGTCGGCGCGGCAGCCCCATAGCTTCTGCTGGAGCTCAGCACCCCTTGGCCAGGTCGCACGTAGCGGTTCATCATGGGTTGGACAGTTCTGGAGAATGTGTTCTGGGGTCTGGATTCCTGTTCCGCATGGGCATTCATTTGTGTGGGATATCTTGAGGCGATAGAGATGTCCTAGTAATCTGCAGTGGCCGGTTCTTAGGCGGAACATTGTGGTCTGTTGGTATCTGTTTAGATGGTGTATTGGGTCATCTCTGCTGTATATATCCCCTTCCTCCTTCCACTTGTTTTTGTACTTGTTGTTATTATTTCTGGTCCCATTCTATGAGCACTTTCTTTGCATTAGAGCCACTCCTTCACTGTAGTGAGAATTTTCTTCCTCGTGTCATTTGTCTCTGCCTCTCTATGTTTTCCTATTTTGTCTCACAGAGTGCTAGGTTATCAATCTTGTAATTTCCCAATTCTGCTGCTACTTGTGTTGATTTCCCTGGTTCGTTGAATGTATAAACGCTCCAGATGCCAAGACTGAAGATCCTCCTAGATGTAAAAAAAAGGTTAATCAGAAACCCAGACTTCTTTCAGCATTCTCTGGGTTGCATCACGAGCCCTCTTTCCTGAGGACCGTCTTCTGTCTTGGATGGCTGAATTTAATAATGTCCTTTATCTGATCTGTCCATGATGTGTGGAAGTTTTTGTGGTTTAAAGTTTCTACATGATGGGGTAACTTGTCCTATGCCCAACCCTCCTTAGTCACTTTTTACATCATGCATGGTACGTAACAGTGTTACTATTCTTTGCTCCCCTTTTGGCCCTGGTAATACACAGGTGACTAGGTAGGTTGCAGTGTAGCTATTCTCTGTCGTCATTTGAATTATGGTACCAACTGGTAGCCTTGTTGTTGGTATCAGCTAACTAACTGGTAATGACAATAGAAATCCTTCGTATTTGGCATAAATTAACTTACTAGGCTATGGTAAAACAAATACTGTGTTGTTTGGATCAATAAACTAACTGACTTATGACATCAGAAATAACTTGTATGTGGTAAATGTTAACTTGCTGTATTAATAGAAAACTAATCTTCACACTCAGACAGCTGAGTGAAAAGGCCCTTGAGTATAAGAGTGAGATCCATCTTTGTTTCATAGATCTGGAAAAGGCGTTTGACAGGGTCCCATGGAGCAAACTTTGGGACTGTTTGGCAAGGAAGAACATTCCAGCACCTCTGATTCATGCTATAGAGAGCTTCTACAAGTCTTGCAGAAATTATGTGAGGACAGCAAACCATAAGTCAGAAGAGTTCAGGACCACCACTGGTGTAAGACAAGGTGATATCCTGTCACCTTATCTTTTCATACTCCTCATGGACGATGTCATCAAGGCATGTAAGGAGAGAACAAGAAAGTATTCAGTGGGGTACTGGAAGATGAGACAGGTCTGTATTTCAGAGCTGGCATTTGCTGATGATGTTGCCCTGATTGCTAAATAAGAGGCACATCTCCAATCCAACCTGCAAGTCTGGAAGGAAGAGCTGGAGAAGAGAGGGATGGTCATAAGCAGCTCTAAAACAAAATCCATGGTGATATCACGAGAAGAAAGAAGACATCAGATTAAGCTGGGAGAACAGGTCCTGGAGCAGGTTGACCACTTTAAATATCTCTGAGCTATTATAGTCCGAAAGGGAGGCATCAAAGAAGAGTTGGCCACTCGAAAAGCAGCAGCTGGGAGACTTTTTCAGGCCATAAATCGAGGATTCCTCAGCAAGAGAGAGGTTGGTAAGAAAACAAAGATGGCTGTATACCGCTCCACCTATGTCCCAGTCTTGACATGTGGAAGCAAGTCATGGGCAATGACTACAACCCACAAAAGCCAGATCCAAACCTCAGAAATGAGGTATCTGAGTAAGGTGGTTGAAGTAACAAAAAGAGACATGGTTCGCAACCAGACGATACATCAAGGCCTAAAATCCCACCCCCCTGCAGACCCAAGTAGTACAGTCCCAACTAAGATGGTTTGGCCATGTCTGCAGAATGGGAGAAGATCGGCTACCAAGACAAGCATGGGAAACAAAGAGCCAGGGATCCAGACCCCCAGGACGACCCAGAGTCCGCTGGGAGGACAACATTAGACAATCTTTGAAGGACCGAGGACTAGAGTGGAACCAGGCCAGGAGGAAGACAGCCAATAGGATAGTCTGGCGCTCTCTCTTCCAAACCTCTACACTTCATGGTAGAAGGGGAACGACTAAGTAAGTAAGTAAGTACGTATTAACAGAAAAACCTTGTTGTTCCCGTAAGTTAATTTATTCATTCATTTCTTTTTTTTCCCCCAATGGAGTAGGGACTCTTCCCCCCCTTCCATTTTGTAGCTAGTCACCGTACAGGGAGTCTGCATCAAAGCATGTGCTCTTGTACTTGTGGTTTCTGTAGCAATTTGCTTTAAATGATGAGGTTGCCATGGTGATGTAAATTTCAATGGGTTATGACAATAGAATAACTTGTTGCATGCATTATTTAACTTATCAAGCTAAGCTGGGATTTGACAACAGAAATACCTGGTTGTTGGCTAGCTTCAGCGTAACTAACATTCTCATAAGGCAAATGCTTGGAGGAAAGAATTCCAACCTGACGCCAGCGGAGTCTAAATCTGAGATCCGCTTACAATGTTCTTTGTGTACTAGTTGACTGAAAGGTGACTTATAGGTTTCATTGTTTATATCAAACGGGTTTTCTGCAAGGTTCAATTTCTGGAAAGAAAAAAATAACTGTACTTTCTAATTCTCTTTCATTATGATCTGCATTTAAAAAAAAATACTAAAGTTTAAGACAAGGAAAATTTCAGCAGATAGTAACTGAAAAAGAATTCATGGCTATGTCGATGACACTAACATATTTGGCACAAGGGAACAACTTACTGACTTACTTAGTTGTTCCTCTTCTGCATTGAGGTGTAGAGGTCACAAATGAACAACATAAGAATCAAATAAAATAATAAGAGCAAATGGGGCATAATTATTCCTGAATATAGGTCAGACAAAAATAATGTAGAGCTAGATTTTAAAAAAAAAGTTGATGTGAAATGTTGAAATAATAAAAACATTAAAAGATCTTCAAGAAGTCAAACTGCTTTAGAAACTGGATACAATATTTCTTCTTCTTCTTCTTTGATCCTTAGCCGCCAGCCGTCAAAGCAGTCAGTGGCCATCACACCTGGTGGCGTCTTGTAGGGCAACAACAAATTGATTCCACTTTGCTCGGTCGTGGCCATCCTTCGTACAGTACCCCAACTCTGGTTCATTCTTTGCATCTCAGCCTCCACCAAGTTGTTTTTGGTCGGCCTCTCTTTCGTTTTCCTTCAGGGGTCCATAGCATAGCTGTTCTTGTGATGGCATCGGGATCTCTTCTGAGGACATGGCCAACCCAACTCCAGTGTCTACCAGCTATGATGGTGTGCATGTCCTCTTGCTTGCTCCAAGTAAGCAGATCTTGGTTGGTGATGGTATTCGGCCAAAAGATTCGGAGGATTTTTCTTAGGCATGTTGTGTGAAAAGAGGACAATTTCGACATTTCCTTCTCTGTAACTCTCCAGCTCTCCACGCCATAGAGAAGCACAGAAAGCACACAGCTCTGATATAATCCTAATTTTGTGCTTGTGCTGTACTGAGAGGACTTCCAGATGTTGTTTAGACTTAAAAAGGCTGTTCTTGCTTTGTTCATTCTGTTGTTGATGTCTTTGCTTGCTCTGCCGTCTGGTGTTACTATGCATCCTAGGTATGTGAAGGTGTCTGTCTGTTCCAGTTGCTGATTCCTTACTGATATGGGCTCAGGGTTGCTCACATTGAGCGTCATGACCTCTGTCTTCTTTAGATTGATGTTCAAGCCCACCTGCTGGCTATACTTATTAAGTCTATCAATTTTTTCCTGGATGTGTAGATGTGAATGTGCTAGTAGTGCAATGTCATCTGCATACAATATTTAATAACAGAAAAAGACTGAGAAAAGAACTACAGATTAGAATCTTGGTTTGTTATGACTTTTATGTCCTACAAGACATTTTGGCATCAAATATCTTGACACAAAAAAAAGTCAAAAAATCACGATGTATGGTTTTTGTAGAAGTAAAAAAAAACTACTCCAAATGCTGGGTTTAATGGAAAAAAACAATTTATGACGTTAATATCTACAGAAAACATCATCTCCCAAGATATCACATACCCGAAGACTTTGACATACATATCCTATGATGTATTCCATAAAGAATGAAAATGATGGACACAACTAACAGATGCTGGATCTGGGCTTTAACAAGGAGACAAACGTGCAACAAAAACAAAGAAAAAAATACACATCTGAAGATTAGTGAATGAAGTTACGTTACCTCTACTTTTTTAGGCAGATAAGCTTCAGTTAACTGGTTGCCACTCACGTCCAAGTCTCTAAGAAACTCCATCACATTCATTGAATCAGGCAGGACCGAAATTGTGTTATTTGCAAGGTGAAGGACATCAAGGGTTCGCAGAAGCTTCAAGTCTTCTGGCAAAGCACTTAATCTAAGAAATAAAAGAAGTCTTTCTGTCTCTTGATCACCATTGCATCATCAAAATGTTGCTTCACCAAGTTAAACTGAAGCTAATGTTTTGCTATGAAATTACATATACAAAATTTCTGTGTCAAATTTTCTGGGTCTTGATTAATTATTCCTGGTATTTTACAAGTCACAAGGCTCACAATATATCCGTTATATATCAATGTAGTGCAAAACATTTAGTATGAATTACAGTCGTGGAAAGCGAGACTGCAATTCAGACAGATACAGAGACAAATGATAGTCAGGACAAATAAATCTGGAGGCAATCAGAAGACATAAGAGGTCACAATCTAAAGCATAGAAGATGATTACAACATACAAGATGAGATGTCGGAGAAAAACTGCAAGTCAACACAGAAGACAGATGAAAAAACATACAAATTAGGAATGAGTGAGAACAACACCATGAGTAGGCAACAGACAAAATGAAATGGTTTGCATATGTTATAAGAATGCAGCCATGTCAGCCTATCAGCACAAGCCTTAAAAAGCTGAAAATCTGGCTACAAGACAAGGGTACACAAAAGAACATGGTGCAAAGATGTGTACCTTATGAGTAGTTATAATCTACTTGTGCTAGTGATCATTCGTCTCTATATCTGTCTGCATTGATTAGTAACATAAACTGGCTAAAATAACAAATTTCTGTACTAAAATTTTTGTACAACACTTAACATAAATCAGCTAATGGAATAAACACAAGAGTTTACACCAGGGGTCGGCAACCAGTTGATTCTGACCACTGGTAGATCCCAAGACATAATTTGGTAGATCTCTAAGCGACACAGGAGAGAGAAGAATTTTTAACCTAGATAAATTTTGCACTAGTCCTCCACTACTGGCACTTGAAAGTGCAGCATTCTCAGGTTTAAAGATACTATCACCGCATTCCTAGTGAAAACCTGCAAGTTAGCTAACTAAATTCACTTTATTCATGCTGTATAAGATAGAAAGTGATCTTTTGTTTGAAGTGAAGTTAACTTTTGGTAAAATATTTAGTTTTAATTTTCCACCCCTATGCTGATGAGGGAGCCGCAGCGCATTGGTTAGTGCACTGGTAGCTAGGTGCTCAATGGTTTGAAGCCGTTGAAGTGGGAATTTTTAGACCGCAAATAATTCCGGGGTCGACCCAGCCTCATGAATTGGGTACCAGAGCAACTCTGGGAAGGTTAAGGTGGGCGACATGATGCTGACCACATCACCCCTAGTGTACCAATGGTAAAGAAAATATAGGCCTAACACCATATTCCCAACATGCTTCAGTGGGCATGTAATGGGATCCTTTACCTCCCTACCTTTACTATGTTGATCGGACTGAAGGAAGCAGATTGTGTGGCAGAGATTAAAGTTTCATGTAGACTGGACTTTGAATGCCCTCATAGATACTCTGAAAAAACTGAAAACATAAATGATTTTATTAAGGCAGATCTTTAGACATCTCAGTGTTTGTAAAGTAGATGCCTACAGCTGCTGGACTGCCTTTCGCTTGTTTACACTGCTCACAAGTTTGACCCAGAAAATGCATTCACATCAAATGCTGACTAATGGGGACCTCTGTTCCACTCTCTTTTAAGATTTTTTTGAACACTATGCACAGTTCAAACTTAATAAATTTAGTAAAATGAGTAAAGTATAGATCTATAATGTCAAGACCACTATGTATGGATCAAAATTCTAGTTTTAGAACATTAAGTGTGATTTAGAAAGGTTTTTCAAACAGCTTTTTAATGGTTTTAATGGACAGTCAAGAACATGAGCACTTAAGAGGCTCAGTGAGACTGCAGAGAAGGCATTGCGTTGGCTGTGGAGCAACAACAACAGGCTTTGGAACTCAGGACAGTAATTTATTTACCGCATAATGGGTACGTTCACAATTGCCTCAAGCTGACAGCATGGATAATACCAGGAGTGAAGTTGAAAGTTGCAATCAAGGTGGAGTAGGCTCAATTCCCAGTGCATGCTGGAAAACACAACACGAGGCTGACACTTGGGAGTCATGACTCGAGTGGGCCTGCTCGCCTTAGAGTGTAAAGGAGACGAAAGGGCCGAAACACTTGTCGAATTGGGGGGGGGTGAATGGACTACTTCTGATGATCAGATTGCATCTTGTTGTAATACTCTGTTATAGTTTCCTATCATTATAGATAGCTATAACTTTAACTTGCCACTTCTAGATTATTCTGTGCTATTCACTTCTAGCACATTCTAAAACTACTTAGATCAGTGCTCTTCAGCTGGAAGTATTCAAACCATTGGTGGTACAAAGTGGTTCATGATATGGATGTGTTTGAAAATTATAGTTTTTAAACAATTTTAATTTAAAATATTTATGAAAACATTGAAGTTTAAACAAATAATTTGCATACTGTAAAACTATTTTTTTTTTCTAAATAAATTATTGGAAACATTTTCTTAGAACACTAGTTGCCATCGGTCCAAGTAGGGGATGGTTTTCATAGAAATCAAATGAATGGAATACTCAGTCTTTGTGATTGTCATTTACCCTGTTTATACAATGTGTATTAAAATATAAAACTAGTATCATATTACACATTAATCATAATTTTGTTATAAGGTGGTTTTGTTCTTGTCCTTGGAATTATCTACTTTATATATCTTGGCTTTTCCTGTGGCTTTTTAGCTGTTTCAAAACTTGTTGAGCTGGAGTCATGAGCTTCACTTGTTTGCCAGGTATTTTATCCTGGCTTCAGATGCATTTAAAGGACACTCACATCTGGTTTCAAGCTAACATGGGGAAGGGAGGTGGCACACTGAGCCATTTCTCACCATACATGGATGCTGTCAAGACATGTAGGGCTAAAAATGTTGTGCTCTAGTTTTGAGCTCTACAAAAGAATCATTCTATCCTGCATGGAGCCACTACCCAGCTTCCCTTGCCTGTCATCTATTCATTGTGAGATCCTCTTGTTCGCAGCCAACCAGGTAATAGCCGAAGTTAAGTGTAGGGCTCTAGCAATTTCTCCCAAGCTTAGTTTGCAATGCTAGGTTCTCAACATGTTGCACCACAGGGAAATCATGATGTTGGGCCTCTTTAGTATGGCTACTTGATCCTTCAAGCATTCGCCATGCAAACATAAGGTTGCTTGTTTCCGGGATGCATCATGTGGTGGTGCTTTAGAATCTTGGTTAGAGGTCTAACTCTAGAGTTCATGCAAGAGCAGCATAAACTCCTTTCCATCCCATACAGTGGTATATGGAGATGTCTTGCTTGTAGTTTGTAAAATACAAGAGAGAGCAGTTAAAAGTACTACTTTAGATGTCAGTAGCATCAGAAATATCTATGCGTGTTAAATTGTTTGGATGAGAGATGACATGAAGAGCTTTATCTTTGTTTTTCAGAACTTCACTTCTAAAATATTCTGTCACGCATGCATGTGTGTGTGCATGTACATTATTGGGTGAGGGAAGACGGAAGACAAGGTGAACAGACCCCGCAGGCTCAGCATCATAAGATAATAGACAAGACTATTACTATAATAATAATAAATTCTTTAAGCGCCAAACACGGCGCATAAGGCAGAAACCAGTGCTCTCCAGGTTGTTCGTTGTGACGCCACTCCTCTTAGCTCTTGCACATTATTTAGGCCCAACGTTCTTCCTTCTCTTATTATTGTTCTTCTGAGTGTTTCTTTTGGTCTTCCTTTTTTCCGCTTACCCTCAGGAACCCAAGTGAGCGCCTGTAGTGGTATTCTGTTGTTTTTGCATTCGTAGGACATGACCGATATATGACCATCGTCTTTTCCTTATATAGTCGGAGACATATTTCTGCCTAGAGTCTTCTCTTATTTGTCGATTAGTCTTGAATTCTTTCCAACTGATGTTCATGAGTTTTCTAAGACATTTGATCTCGAATGTATTCAGCTTGTTCTCCAATGATTTTGTTATTTTCCAACTCTCACAGCCGTATGTTAACACTGAGATAACATTTGAATTAAACAGACGAAGCTTGGTATGTAATTCAATGATCGTAATTTCCAAATGTTAGATAATCTATTGAAGGCGCTAGCTGCCAAAGCAATTCTAGTATGGATTTCTCTTGTTGTGTCACCATCCTGAGTCATTTTACTGCCTAAATAATGAAACTTTCAACTTTCTGTAGTTTTTTCCCCGTTCAAGATGATATCAAAGGTCTCGTTAGAAAAGTTCATAGCTTTAGTTTTAGAGGCATTTATTTGGAGACCAATTTTAACCGAGAGATGACACAAATTATTTATTGCTTCTTGCGGCAAGTACACATAATGCAGTTGAATCTTGCAAACTAACTTATAACTTGTTAAATAAAGAAGTGAAGACAAAAACTCGAAGAGATAAAAGACATTTCATCAATGAACTGGCCGTAGAAGCTGAAAATGCTGCAAGAACTGGTAATAGTAGGTGCCTTTATCAAATTACAAAACAACTATGTCACCAGCCTACTGCTATGGAAACACCTGTTAAAGGTAAGTTAGGGAATTCAATACCAACAGAAAAAGAACAAATGAAGAGATGGGCTGAGCACTTCATGGAGGTGCTAAACAGACCACCACCAACAGTAACACCTGATTTTAATAATGAAACATCCACAACCACTTTGCCAATAACTTGCGATGAATTCACGCTGGACGAGATCAAACAAGCCGTTAAAAGATTAAAAAATTTTAAAGCTGCTGGAGTTGACGAAATTTCAGGGGAAATGATTAAAGCAGTTAATGACAACAACCTCTTGAGAATTTTAGATATTATAAATGAAGTATGGAGAGAAGAACAACCACCACAACAATGGAAAGACAGTATTATTGTAAAGTTACCGAAGAAAGGTGATCTATCAGACTGTAATAACTGGCGTGGTATATCTCTATTATCAGTACCTGGAAAATTATTATGTTGCATGATGTTAGAAAGACTTAAATTGTATGCTGACGAAAAGATCAGAGAAGAACAAGCGGGTTTCAGGCCGAAACGATCATGTATTGATCGAATATTCACACTAAGAACAATTATAGAAGAATCAGTGGAAAGGCAATCGCCACTTATTATCACCTTCGTCGATTTTCAAAAAGCCTTTGATAGTCTACACCGCCCATCATTGTGGAAGATACTTACAATCTATGGTTTTCCAACAAAATATGTGAATATAATCAAAGCGCTATATGACAATGCAAGATGTTGTGTTAGAACAAATAAAGGGAATACAGAATGGTTTACAGTAGAAATAGGGGTGAAACAAGGCTGTATTATGTCACCACTACTTTTTGGAATAGCTATTGATTGGGTTATGAGAAACTATACCCACAATGAACAATTGGGTATAAAATGGACAAATGGAAAATTCCTGGGGGACCTGGATTTCGCAGATGATGTAGCATTCTTAAGTTCAACACCAAGACAATCCCAAGAAGCAATGAATACAAACTATTCCAAAAGGGCTTAAAAGAGAGAGAGAGAGATAGAGTGAGGCATTTTGAGTGTGAGTAGGCTATACCAGACAGAAGATGCATAATAAAATAACAATGATTGCAACAATGATCAGTAAACTAAATTCTATTGTAAAGTTAAATGTAATTCATATCAAATGCATTATTTCCTGTGGCTGTGAGTGCTGATGGCATGTGATGATGGTGTATATAGTTGTATCGTATCGCTGCCCTAAACAGTAGGCAGTTGGATGATGATGTTAAGTTACTTCTGATGACCACTTTGACGATTACAACAGCTTATGACAGACAGATGGTTGATGGTTTTAAATATCTGGTAAACATACTTCACGCTGACAGCAGTGAACATAATACGAAGTTTATTTACATAAGAAATTCAGCAACAGTTGAAATGAAATGTTCTGCCCAACCTTCCACGTGAGGCTGGTAACTTTTGTACAGCAAAATTTATTTCATGATGAAAATTCTAAAACATCATCCTTACTCATTCTCCTTATATTCTCTTAGGCACTGTCACTGCTTCTGTATTTGTCTACTGACTCTGGTAGTTAAGATGGTTATGGCTTGAGAACCACTGTTGTCATTTTAAAACTTCTATCATAGCAATTATCTCAGTACTCGTTGTTCTTACTTCTGCTATTTCTTGCTCTGTTGTACTTCTATCTTCTTAACATTTGAGTCTTAGTGTGATTACTTGGTGTATCTTTAGAATAGACTGGCCTAACCACCAGGGGTAATAATTTCTACCAAATGTCTATTGTTTCACACTTCTCAATGGCTAGTGCCTATTGTTCTTCTCATTTTTCTAACTGTTTATCTAATTGTCGAGATTCGACATACCTGGTCATCTTAAGAAGGTGTACATTTTCTTCAACCTGGGAACACTGTCTCTCTTGTCCACCCTTCTTAGTATCTTTAACACTTGGAAGAGGACCCATATTTCTCAACTTACGCTTAACGCGTCTGGATCTGAACTGATTAAAACTAGCACCCCGATTTACCTTTACAATTATTTACGAAGTTTCTAGATCAGATTTTGTCACGAACCGTTCACTCGCTTCTACAAAATCCCGTGCAAAACTTACTTCGTTCGCATTACCTGAAAAACCAAACACTCACTTTATTCAAGGGACATAATTATAAATTATCGCCCTTTGCTTCCCAATCAACAAGTCATAGTTTTATCGTCTTCTAACGCAAACTCCAAGGCCGCTAAATCAGCTTATGCAAATTTATGAAACCGGAATGTCTAACACATGACTCCCTATTAACTAAAAACACGACTTTTTCTCAAGGGCGCGATTAAGGAGTTATCGCCCTTTACTTACAATTCAACAAGTCATAGTCTTATCTCCCCTTCAGTTTAACACAATAGTCTGTCACTCTCTGTATACAAATTTCCTACACCAGATTTTCGACACTTGCCCTTCCTATCACATTCCCTTCTTCAGTAGTCTAAGCCACTAAAGTTCTTTCCCTAGATTCCTCTATGTTCTTAAGTGCTCTATTCAGTTCTCTTCTTCCAAACAATGTGGTTTCTACTTTATACTGACTAATCTCTTAAGCCCATTCTTACACTGTCAGTCAGCTTCAAGGTCATCAAACACTGGTCTCAATATCTTCAAAGTCAATCCACATTGTCTTAATCAAGGTCATAGTCTCTTGATCTGGTACCTACCATGTATCTTACAAATACTTCTTTTGCCTCCCCACAATTTTCCTATAAACTGGTAAAATTACAACCTGGTCATCTATTCTTCCACAAAAAAATATTAATCTGCATCATAATCATTGACCTTTTACCTCCACATGGAGCACACAGCCACCACTGAGCAGCTGGTCCCCTCATAGAAAGCCTGCACCAAGCAATCCCATGCTTTAGCAGTGGTGGTTTCTGTAGAAATTTGTTTGCATGGTGATGTTGCCAACCCCATACACCACCTTGTGTTAGTCACCTTGTGTTAGTCACCTTGTACCAGATACCTGAACGAGAAGTAGGCCAATTCTTTCTTAGGCTCCTCAGATACCCCCAGAAACTACACGTGAAAAAAAAATTACTAACAATATATCAGTCTGAACTTGACAACACTGTAAACTGTCTTTTAGACAACTTAATAAGATGAAGAACAGAGAAGTTCGGCAGCCAGCCTCCAGTATAGTGATGGATGGATGGACATAAAGATATTCAAATACAGACACACACAGCTTTATGATTACAACCATTAGCAGAAGACTATTTAATAAGGTTACCCCCCTTTTAATTACAAGAAAGCTTAATTCAAAATATTACCTATTGTTTGTTAAGTCAAGCGTACGTAACAACTGGTGCCGGCCTAGAGAGTCATCAATGACTGAAATCTCATTATTAGCTGCAAAAATGTCTTTGAGGGACTTTATTCTGCATGGGAAGAAAAAGTGGCAAATAAAATTATTCAGCACGAGCTAATGACAAAGAAGAATGTATGAATGAAGAATTCTACACTAGCCTCAAACTATTATGGACATAAAAGAGAAGTAAAAACATTACAATCTTGATGGTGTGATGGTATTGCCTCCCCTGCCTTGCAGTAGTGGTCCAACAGTGGCCAAAACTCAAGAGTATCTATTATAGGCTTCAATGGAGTCTATCTTTACACAAGATTACTCTTGGCAGAAATGTCGATAGAAGAGTGGTAAAGCTTCTATCACATGGGAGTCTTCATAAGATATTCAGATAAGCGAAAAGAATGCTGGCTGTCGCTAAGCACGTTAATTCTATAATCTGCCGACACTTTTATGAAGAATTTAGCAATGGTCGTTCTAGCTCGTTAAGCCCCCACTGGTGAGTTAATCAGTGGAATTTATTATTATAATGTATATATAGCTCTGTTTAGTGTGTGTGTTTAGTAACTTTGACTGAGACAACCATGTAGTACATTTAAAAGATTAAATCGAAGTTAAATTTGTAACCTTACAAATAACAAAATTTAATAATCACTGTAGGTTTTAACAGTTGGAAAATAATTTAAATAGTTATGAATCAAGAAAAGTTACTCATCACGTTGGTGATGGTAGTGTGGGGTAATAAAAAGTTCAAGTGGCAGCATATAGGTTAACTTAGCTGCCAATGATGATTCTAATCCTCCTCCTGATGGGTAGGTTTTCTGTACACTGCTGTCACTCGTCTCTGGTCAAGGTTTGTAGGGTGAAGCTTGTTTCCCAGGAAAGTCTAGGAGAGTCTTCAAAGCTGGTCTGTCGTCTTAATGCGTAAACCGCTTGTCCCAGAAATGGTCCTTTCTGCTGGTACCACCAATAACTGGTAATAGAAATAGAAACGAAATGCTCTTCTGAGTATGGCGTTCTCCTGACACAGTTATGTGCCCCCCACCTTCTTCTATTCTACCATCCCATGTCAGAATTCACCCTCGATGAGAATTAAATTTAATCCCTCGGGATAAAACTTCCTTTCAGGGTTCATAGCAAATTTCTTCAAGCAAATTCCAGGCTTTTTCCAGGTTTTTCCAGGTCCAGCACGTGATTTTCAAGGATGGGAAACTCTAATATTTTTCTCATCTAATTTTCTCCGATATAATTATCACTTTGCTGACCAGCGATCCGGAGCATTACCATCTCCCATTACCAAGGGTGTTTGCAGATTTCTTTAAAAAGAACTTTTTTTTTTTTAAATTCATAAAAGATTGAAAAACAGACATCTTTTCCAAGTTTTTAGTGAATTTGTTCAACATCAGCGCAATAAAATGTTAGTGACATGGATGGTAATGAATAAAATAAGCTTGATTGACGTATTGATTTAACGATTAACCACGTATATCAACATAAAAGGCTAATAAAATTGGAATAAAATGTTTTTAAAAAACTGTATTTTTCGTGTTTGTCTTTTTTGAATGTATTCTGCGTCTGTGGCATCTGACAATGAGCGTTTGTAAATGTTTGAGTAGTTAAGTACCTCTAGTTGGAGTCTGAGCTGCTTTTTTTATTAACTGGGGTTGAAGTTGTAGCTGTAGGCCTCTGCAAGAGTCTTTGTCAACGATCCACGTTGATAATCCTTGACTGTGTGGTATAACTTGAAGCAGGGTATCAGGCATAGAGGTACATTGCAATCTGGGCAGTACATGCAAGCCTGGCTTCTGTTCCCTGCAGCCTTACACACTTTACAGTCTGGTTTGTACTTTGCCCTTTCATATTTATCAATGAAGTGGTGCTCAGTAAGTCGTGTTGTTGTGACCTGTGGTTTTCAAGGTGTCACATTGCGTCGAAGAATAGCAGGTTCAATAAGTCATACTGACATCCTGATCTTCGCTTTGATCTTTTTTTGTAGAGTTGGCAGTGTTGTAGGTTATGTGCCCATTGACCAGGGCAGTTTCAACTAAGAAATAATATAAAAATAGGATCTGTGTGGGTAGGGGTAGCTTGCACCTAGTTGGCTGAAGTTTCCACACCTCCCATACTTTTGCTGTATTTTTCTGCAAGCACTGGCTTCTGAATTGTTCTGCCCTAAAGAATTTGTCTTTCTAACTGTCTTGTTTATATTATCATTGGAGTGAACAGTGGATATAAGGTTAAATCTTTTCGTATCATGCCAGGTGACTGTCGGCATGCCTTATCTTCTGTCGCACAAAACACAGGATGATTTGTCTTTTTCAATTTGAGTTGTTTTTTTTCTTCAGTGCTACAGGAAAATGCTTCCTATTTTCCGCTACTGTTCCAAATGCACCAATCTGAATTTCAGGTCTTGAAATAAAGCTGAAGGCTGAATCAAAACTACCACAGAAGAGAATATGTCCCTTGTTGCGTATGAAATTTGAATTAAAACTATGGTGACTTTTCACTGAAAAAAAAAAAGAGTCCAAATAATCTCAGCTCTCAAGAGTTTTTTTCCTTGGTCACAAATGATGTCACATCTGTAGGTCTGCTAGTAATGTTAGTTTTTAAAAAAAAAGGGGAACACAAATAACTTATGAGTAGGCCTAAGCTATATATATTTACCAATTCAAAATTCTAAACGCATACATAATACAGTCAAATAATATTTAACTAGAACAAAAGGTAATATATATAGTAATTGGGAGGGTAATACTTATGATAAGTGAAAATCTATTAAATATCTAACTGGAGACCTTTACACCCCCCCCCCCCCCCCCCCCCCCCATCTTTACTATTTTTGTTGGGTTTTGTTTGTTTAGATTTTTTTTTTTTTTATTTAATTTAATTTTCTTAAAAAATTTTAAATAACATAGGCCTACCCACAAAATTGCTGATTTTCATTTATCCTAATTACAGTGATTTGACAGATGTGATGCCACTTTCGTGTATCGGAGGTTATTCATGTTATCTGAAATTGAAAACATGTAGGCCTAGGCCTATCCTAATTAGCCTATAACCCTTCAGAGGTAGAACGGGATAAGTCTTTTCATCATAAATATAATAAAAAAGCATTCAAAATATATTTATTTCCAAAAACTGTGGTGAAATACAGACGCAAGTACAGTAGGTCTATCTATAAACTGGACTTATTTAAATAGGTTTTATAAATGAGATAAATGAATTTATTACTTACGACGAGTGCTAAAAATAAATCTGCGTTTACGTCGTTAACGCAAAGCGCCGAAAACTTCTGGAAATGGATTTAATGCGCAAAGGGAAGTAAAAATTGTACGGTAACTTTGCGCTAAGGGAAGTAAAAATTGTACGGTAACTTTACAATTTTTACTTCCCTTTGCACTTCCATTTCCAAAAGTTTTCGGCGGTTTCGTTTTCGGCGTAAACGCAGATTTATTTTTAGACTCGTCGCGTCTGTTGTTGCGAAAAATACCATCAATAACAAAAAAATGGACACAAAGTAACGAACTTTCAATTTCGTATTATTTTTCAAGGTCCGATGCGGAAAATTCAAGGCTTTTAGCCATTTTTCCAGGCTTTTCAAGGCCTGGAATTTTTTTTTTCGTTTTCCAGGTTTTTCAAGGTTTTTCAAGGTCGCTACGAACCCTGTCCTTTACATTTAAACTGAATAGCTTTAGCTTTTCATTACATTTAAATGAAAAGGCTAAATGTACACATATAATATGTTTTACATTTACATCTCCACTGTTTGAAAAGTATTCACAATATAAATACATTTATGTTTCCTTTACATTTACACTTGTGGAAAAGTTTGAAACTTCTATTAATTTAAAATGAATATTTTCACATAGACATTTACGCTGGTTTTAAGCGTGAAAGCTTACATTAATTTTAAAGTGAATATGTTTATAGGGACATTTACACTGCTTTGAAAATGTAAGTCTTATGCTTAGATTGTACATCATTTCTTTTGCAGTGGTGGTTCATGAATCATCATTCTATATGCTGAGGTTGCCAGCTTCAAATGACTATGACATCCAATAGCGAGTTTCACACACAATAAAATTCACATGGTAATATATATATATATATATGTTAGTTCACATGTAAGTAATAAAATATGAAATGTAAATCACAACTTACACCAATCCTGGCTACAGAATTGTCGCACAGATGAATAAAAGAGACGAACCATTCTCTTACACGTGTCTTGGATTTCTTTTAATTTTACAATAGATTGCCCCTTCTGACTCTGTGTTTCTTCAGTTTCCTAGTTCCGGTGTTCCTTATTAAAATGTAGAGATTTCCTGTGCTTTTGTAAGTCTTATCTGGTTCTCCAATAAAACGTCCGGTTAACAAATAGGAATTATGAATCTAGTTCGTCACTCTGGCGAAGGTCTGATGTTGTCTTGGCGAGCGTGCAAATCACATAGAAATAAAACTGTGAAATTGTCAGCATATATTCCCTCCAATGATGTTATGAATCTAATCAGAAAGATCCAATCATTTCAAACAGGTCGGGTGTGGCACTTTCCAAATATTTCCTACACGAAAATTTTTTTCAAAAGGTCACGTCTCCCATATATGGTAATATGATGTCGTGCATACACTCTCACCAACCCATTTGTAGACTCATATTGTCTAAAATTTAATAAATCCATGATTACTTTTTAACAAGTGACCGGAAGCGATTATATCACTCTTGTCTGCCCACATGGGTCACACAGATGGTAATGTTGGTGTAGCAAGGATGACCCGGAAGCGCTTATGTCATCAGTTCCGCCTCGTGCATGGGTTATCGTGTTTTTCGCCAGACAAACAAATCTGGTTCTATTCAACACTCCTTGTTGCTTGAAAAGATGGTTAGACCGATATTGTGATAAAATACTGTCGCTGACCGTCTAATAATCTGGCGTAACTTAACACGTCTTCATGGAACGTGAATGCGACACAATAAGATAAGAATTACTCCCGTAGCAAATACTGCCATAGGAGAGTGGCATGTTAGAGACTTCACCATGCTATGTCCAGCATAGAGCTAAATAGTGAAAATACAAATGAAAAGGCATGATTTATGCCAAATAAAAGCGATGAGTGAGAAAACTGAAGAAAAAGAGAGGATACTGCCAGAGGGCTGAAGGTGCGAGAGATCACACAAAAGAGCATGTTCAGACGTTTTGTCACATACGCCCTCTCCAAAGATATTTCATTGGGAGCCGCGGTAGCATAGTGGTTAGTGCACTGGCTTCCTAGCTCAGTGGTTTATGGTCGATCCCCAGATGAGGTGGGATATTTTTAGGCCGCAAACGGCTCCTGGGTTGACCCAGCCCCAACTGGGTACCAGAGCAACTCTGGGAAGGTTAAGGCGGCCGGCGCGATGCTGACCACATCACCCCTAGTGTGCTGATGGTCAAGAAAATATGGGCCTAACACCATATTCCCAATATGACTCAATGGGCGTGTAACGGGACCCTTTATCTTTACAAATGAAAAGGCATGATTTATGCCTAATAAAAGCGATGAGTGAGAAAGTGAAGAAAAAGAGGATACTGCCGGAGGGCTGAAGGTGTGAGAGATCACACAAAAGAGCATGTTCAGACATTTTGTCCCAGATGTGGGGACCTAAAAGCAAAGATAGGATCCAACAACAAAGGGCCTCAAAAAGGCCAAGTAAAACATGGATTTACCAGTACAATCAAGTTATCTGTTTAATGTAAAGATAGGAAACTCTTTACAGAGAGATACAACAGGAGGCAATTAGATCAACCTTCTGATGATCAGATTGCCTTCTGTTTTATCGCTCTGTATAGAAATTCCTATCTTTACATTACACAAAAGGATAGGAAACTCTATATGAAGTTACCTGTTTAATGCAAGTGGTAGACTCTGGACTTTATTCTGTGAGAAATCAAGCACAATAAGATTTATTAGCTGATGGATCCTCTCTGGTAGCTTTGAGATATTGTTATTTGCCACTCTCAGCTCCTCTAGGGCAGTCAGATATATCAGAACTTCTATATTTGTTATCTTGTTGTCAGAAAGATCTAGTATCTATAGAAAGAATTAAAATAAACATATGTAGTTTTTTTTTAAAATGCCTTCACTCCTAAAATGTTAATACAAATAACTGGGAATAAATAGAAACTTGTACAACATGTATAGAGCAACCGAGTGTGGGCAAGGCTTGGAATAATCTATGTTAACTTATACAAGACAGGTGTAAATCATAAAAATGTGTTACATCATTACGCCCTACAAGAAATTAGAACTACTGCATGTATACAAACCACCAGTTAACACCAAATCTACATGTGTCAAGTTCCCCCAGTGAACAAAAGCTGATTTGCCTACACGTCTAATATGAAGTCCTCCTTTATAAACAGCTGTACATGCTTTAGGGCATTAGTGACAGCTCATGAGTTCGGGCAGTGCTAGTATTACACAATCCATTCTCCTGAAGCACATCAGGCAGAGACAGGCTTGGATAGAGCAGATCTTAGTGAGTTTGCGCTGTGGTAGTGTTATCACATCATCATCAATTTTCCTTATGCCTTGAGGCACATCAGGCAGAGGCATGCTTTGATAGCTAGGATGTTAGTGAGTGTGGGCAGTGGCAGTGTTACACAAACATTTCTCTTCATGCCGGAGGCACTTCAGACTGAGACAGATTGGACAGCCAGGACATTAGTGAGTGTGGGCACTAGTACTGTTGCAAGATCAATACTTCTCATGCCCTGAGGCATTTCTGACCGAGACAGACTTGGACAGCTAGGAGATTTTTTAATCTGAGCAGTGGTAGTGTTACATTAGCATCATTTCTCCTCATGCCCTGAAACACACAAAGCAGAGACACAAGCTCTCAATTCCTCCCATGTTTGGCCTTCTCTCTATTTATCACTATCATTGCACATTATGAAATATTGCTTCAGTGTCCTGGGCGTATTTTTCCCCTCCGTATCCTTCTGAAGAAAAGTTTATTGCTCGTTTTGGGAGCCTGTCTTTTTCCATGCACAGTATGTGACCAGTTTATCTTCATCTTTTTTATATGAGCTTGAAGTTGATGTCAAATATGATGTCTATGTTAAATGAAGTTATGTGTCTGTCCACTGTTCTCCCAGTACTGTTCTTACAGCTTTGCCTTCAACTGATGGGTGCTTGTAATCTTCTTATGTTTACCATGCGCTGCATACAGCAGGAAAGTACGCTCAGACCTCATAACTCCAACAACTCCAGTTTTACACTGATCTTTTGTGTTTTCATAGTTCTGTCTAGTTATATTATATTCTCACGCATATCAATCATCTCATCATGCCATGGAAGACTACAGAGGCAATCATTTCTCTCCACAATCCTATTTGTCTGTTGCATGTGAGCTCTATTGTTGACTTAAACTTTCTGCTGCTAGTCCATCTAATATTCTCTCTTCCTACTCAAGTTTCTTCCATTAATCTTTCGTGTTGTTATCCTTTGCTCCAATTTCCCCCCTCTCAGAACATATTCTATCAATTTTGACTTCAAAAATATTTACACGATTTCTCTTTTTCTTCTCTCAGCGCCACAGACATTAAACAATGCCACAACAAACTGCAGACAAATTGCAGCCTGGAAGAGCCAACACACACGAAAAACAACAATGTAATGCATTATATAGAATGATGAATCCTTTATAACCAAATTATAACCCACAAGGGGTTGTACCGGGTATCCCTTGTACATGACAAACACCAGTTTTCAAATGCAGGGGTAAAAAAAACACAAAAAAACTCTCAGCACCTTGTCATTGACATTTCTTTGTCTCTTATGGTATTTAATCATCCTTATATTTCAGTGGCTTCCAAAAGCTCTGTATTCATTTATTCACTGACCATGCTTCACTTCCTTATAGTACTGGTTCAATTTAGCACTGAAAAACTTTTTTTTATAAATTTGACAAAGGTTTACTGATAAAGTGCATCCGTCAAGGAAGAAACATCTGAGCTATACCAAACAAATAAAGAATAAAGCCAGAAAGTCAAGGACAGACTCAGAATAATTGCCAATTTTAGTCATAATGAACATAACAGCCACAACAATATCAGCACAACATCAAAAATATCATTACAATAATAACAGCAGTAAAAATATCATTAAACGATCCTAACAGTAACAACATCATCACACTTATAACAGCAATAATAATACAATACTGAATATAAAAGTAATAATATCACTGTACAGTCATGCGCTGCGTAACGTCCGTTCAGACAACGTCCGACCGCATATACATCCGTGGTCCCATAAGGTTATAAAAGAGTTAAGAAATCCCAATCGGAGAACAGGACGAAGTGGACGTAACCGGACGCAGCGAAAGCAACAGCTTTCCGCACGCAACACGTGTATCTCATGTCTCTTGTATACAGTACAAAGCGATTGTGATGCAGGCGTATAATGGTACAGTACATATATATCCTATAATACAGTATATATTTCTAAAGTCATAATAAACGCCCATGTTACAGGCCTATGTATGTACTGTATTGTACTTACTATCGTTATTTTAATGTGAACTTTTGAAAATACATTACCGTATGCGTACAGTATCTTGGCTATTTAGTCAATACAGGTACACTACAGTATCCCATATAACTTTGCTAAGTATAAAGTATGGTGTTCGCACAACGTCCAAATTGCATAACGTCCTATTTCACAGAACGTATCGTGGATGTTAAGCGGCGCATGACTGTATTTATATTTGCCCCATGTAGTTGCAGGGGATTTCTGAGAGGACAAAGAAAGGACTACTGTGCTCTCAAGCATGTTGTAAGAACAGACTATTTATGAGGTTGTGCATGAAGATGGATTTAAGACAGACCCTGAGCTAGCAGCAGAACTATTAGAACCACTATTTGCACAAGTCTGGAAAACGGGGACAACACCATCAGAGTGGAACAAAGGAATAATTGTCAAATTGCCCAAAAAGGGAGATCTTGCAGACTGCAATAATTGGAGAGGAATCACTCTTCTCTCAGTTCCCAGCGAAATACTAGGCAGGATAATTATACAGAGAATTTCAAAGGCAGTAGACTACAAACTGAGGAAAGAACAAGCAGGATTTAGAAAGAACAGAAGATGTGTAGACCATATATTCACTCTCAGGAACATTATAGAGCAGTGCTCAGAATGGCAAAGACAGCTTTACATAAATTTTGTTGATTTTGAAAAGGCTTTTGACAGCATACATAGGGACAGTTTATGGAAAATACTGAGGGCTTATGGAATTCCAAGCTGCATAGTGGCAATCATAAAAAGCCTCTATGCCAACTTTACGTGTAGTGTTGGGCAGAGCAACCTAACCTTCGAGGTGAAGACAGGAGTACGACAGGGATGCCCCCTTATCAACCACTCTTTTTTTAACAGTCATAGACTGGGTGATGCGCCAGACAACAGAGGGCAGTCCAAGAGGAATAAGATGGACTACATTTTCTACATTAGAAGATCTGGAATATGCAGATGACATTGCACTGCTGGCACATTCACATCAACACATCCAGGAAAAAACGGATAGACTTAATAAATTTAGCCAGCAGGTGGGCTTGAACATCAATTTAAAGAAGTCTGAGGTCATGACGCTCAATGTGAGCAACCCTGAGCCCATATCAGTAAGGAATCAGCAATTGGTACAGACAGATACCTTCACATACCTAGGAAGCATAGTAACACCAGACGGTGGGGCAGGCAAAGACATCAACATCAGAATGAATAAGGCAAGAACAGCCTTCTTTAGCCTAAATAACATCTGGAAGTCCTCCCAATACAGCACAAGCACAAAATTAAGATTATACCAGAGTTGCGTGCTTTCTGTGCTTCTCTATGGTGCGGAATGCTGGAGAGTCACAGAGAAGGAAATGTCAAAATTGTCCTCTTTTCACACAACATGCCTAAGAAAAATTCACCGCATCTTTTGGCCGAATACCATCACCAACCAAGATCTGCTTACTCGTAGCAAGCAAGAGGACATGCACACCATCATAGCTGGCAGACGCTGGAGCTGGGTTGGTCATGTCCTCAGAAGAGACCCCGATGCCATCACAAGAACAGCTATGCTTTGGACCCTTGAAGGAAAGCGAAAGAGAGGCCGACCAAAAACAACTTGGCGGAGGACTGTGGAGGCTGAGATGCAAAGAATGAACCAGAGTTGGGGCACTGTACGAAGGATGGCCACCGACCGTGCAAAGTGGAATCAATTTGTTGTTGCCCTACAAGACGCCACTAGGCGTGATGGCCACTGACTGCTTTGACGGTCGGTGGTTAAGGATCGAAGAAGAAGAAGAAGCGTGAAGATGGCAACCTCATCATGTAAAATAAATTACTACAGAAACCATTGCTGAAAGAGTATATGAATGCTTAGGTCTGACTTCCTGCAAGGAGAAGAGACCAGCTGCAGAGAGTAGCTCCATGTTCTATACAGATCAAAAAGGGAAATGATCATGTTTTAATAATGATAGCAATAATAATAATACTTTAATTTTTGATGGAAATTTTAATGATACAGTATCTGGTCATCTTTATTTTTAGTGCCGTTGAGTATGTATAATATGTGTATTTTCGTACCATTTAGAGTTAGGGTTGGGGTTTTAACTCTATTTCAATACACATATTATACATACTCGAAGGCACTAAGGTAAAGATTACCCATTATCGAATGTGGACTTTCAGGCCTGATACTGGAGAAGAAAGAATAAGACCACTGGGTACGTATAAACCATATCATGAAAGGCAACTAAAGAGACTTCTGCTTGAGGCTAGCTATTCATCATGGACAATAATTTCCTACAGAAACCACCACTGCAAAAGGACATGAAATGAAGTGCCTTGGCACATGCATTTTACAATGGGGAACTGCTAGGCTGGCTTAAAGAGTGAATAAAGGATGAGAAAAAGGTGTAATCTGTAAGAATTGCAGGATTCACATATTACTGGTACTATGTTATAAGCTTTTGTATCTTTAGTGTTTGGGGAGTGCAGGGAATTTAGATTAGGCACTTTTTTGTTTTTCAAGCCTGAGCTGTTTTAAAAAAAAAACTTACTTACTTAGTCATTCCTCTTCTATCGTGAGGTGTAGAGGTTTGGAAGAGAGAGCGCCATACTATCTTCCTCTCGGCCTGGTTCCATTCTAGTCCTTGGTCCTTCAGAGAGAGTCTAATTTTGTCCTCCCAGTGGACTTTGGGTCGTCCTAGAGGTCTGGATCCCTAGTACTTAGCCTCCCAAACCTGCTGTGGCAGCTGACCTTCTCCCATTCTGCAGATATTTTTTTAAAACAATTTAACTACTTTTTATTTATATGCTGTCTGTAAGTGTTGTGGAAGGCTTGGAGAGTGGAGAGGGAGGCTGGAGGAAAGATGATATATAGTGGGGAAAATTCTGTTAATAATATTACATCCAACAAAAAAATAAACAGCAGTCATTTTGTATGACTCTGAAACATGGATAACAGGCAAAAATGACAGCCAGGGAGATACAGACTTTCATAAATTGATGCTTGTGCAGAACAGTAAGACTGAAATAGGTGACAAGATCACCAATGTGGAAATGATTAAAAGAATTAGATAAATATCTACTGAACAAATGGTGAGGTGAAGATGCTGGCGTTGGACAGGACACAATTAAAAAAAAAACAAAAAAACCACTGATAGCTCTAAAAGGTAGTTAGTGTTCTTGAATCCCCACGGTAAGAGAAATAACGGGAGACACAAAAAAAAACTCATGGAGAAGGGAATTAACTCTTTCAGGACGTAGGGGTTTTCCCATGTTTTACGCAAGGAATTTTTTGCGACTCAGATTTTTCATATAGTGTTACCATGTAAGTGTCAGTTATTTCAAAGTTTTTAACAAATATAGTCATGTTATATATATTTAAAAAGGAAAATGAATGAGGATTCTGAATATGTTCAGTTTATAAATTTAAAAAAATTTTTATGAGTATAAAATAGTTGGAGACTGTGAAGAAAACATTTTTACAAAAAAAAAAAAAAAAAAACATATCAGAATTACCCACTCAAGATAGCAAATCAATCACTTATGTTATCCAAGATACAGATATTTGTAAACTACATTCAATTTGGAAATAAAATACATATGGGTTCAAGTTTATACTCTAACTACTTTTCAATTGGCTTCAAGAAAAGGAAAGACACTCTTTTGTCACAAATTTTCTGCGGCACAGGCTTTTCATATAGTGTTACCATGTAAGTGTAAATTATTTCAAATTTTTTAACAAATATAGTCATGTTATATATATTTAAAAAGGAAAATGAATGTGAATTCTGAATATGTTCAGTTTATAAATTTAAAAAATTTTTTATGAGTATAAAATAGTTGGAGACTGTGAAGAAAAACATTTTACAAAAAAAAAAAAAAACATGTCAGAATTACCCACTCAAGATAGCAAATAAATCTTTTATGTTATCCAAGATACAAATATTTGTAAACTACATTCATTTTGGAAATAAAATACATATGGGTTCAAGTTTATACTCTAACTACTTTTCAATTGGCTTCAAGAAAAGGAAAGACACTCTTTTGTCACAAATTTTCTGCGGCACAGGTTTTTCATATAGTGTTACCATGTAAGTGTAAATTATTTCAAAGTTTTTAACAAATATAGTCATGTTATATATATTTAAAAAGGAAAATGAATGTGGATTCTGAATATGTTCAGTTTATAAATTAAAAAAAATTTTTATGAGTATAAAATAGTTGGAGACTGTGAAGAAAAACATTTTACAAAAAAAAAAAAAAAAAAAACATGTCAGAATTACCCACTCAAGATAGCAAATAAATCTTTTATGTTATCCAAGATACAAATATTTGTAAACTACATTCATTTTGGAAATAAAATACATATGGGTTCAAGTTTATACTCTAACTACTTTTCAATTGGCTTTAAGAAAAGGAAAGACACTCTTTTGTCACAAATTTTCTGCAGCACAGGTTTTTCATATAGTGTTACCATGTAAGTGTAAATTATTTTAAAGTTTTTAACAAATATAGTCATGTTATATATATTTAAAAAGGAAAATGAATGTGGATTCTGAATATGTTCAGTTTATAAATTAAAAAATTTTTTTATGAGTATAAAATAGTTGGAGACTGTGAAGAAAAACATTTTACAAAAAAAAAAAAAAAAAAAAAAAAAAAACATGTCAGAATTACCCACTCAAGATAGCAAATAAATCTTTTATGTTATCCAAGATACAAATATTTGCAAACTACATTCATTTTGGAAATAAAATACATATGGGTTCAAGTTTATACTCTAACTACTTTTCAATTGGCTTCAAGAAAAGGAAAGACACTCTTTTGACACAAATTTTCTGCGGCACAGGTTTTTCATATAGTGTTACCATGTAAGTGTAAATTATTTCAAAGTTTTTAACAAATATAGTCATGTTATATATATTTAGAAAGGAAAATGAATGTAGATTCTGAATATGTTCAGTTTATAAACTTAAAATTTTTTTTTTTGAGTATAAAATAGTTGGAGACTGTGAAGAAAAACATTTTACAAAAAAAAAAAAAAAATGTCAGAATTACCAACTCAAGATAGCAAATAAATCTTTTATGTTATCCAAGATACAAATATTTGTAAACTACATTCATTTTGGAAATAAAATACATATGGGTTCAAGTTTATACTCTAACTACTTTTCAATTGGCTTCAAGAAAAGGAAAGACACTCTTTTGTCACAAATTTTCTGCGGCACAGGTTTTTCATATAGTGTTAACATGTAAGTGTCAGTTATTTCAAAGTTTTTAACTGAATATAGTCATGTTATATATATTTAAAAAGGAAAATGAATGAGGATTGTGAAAATTTTCAGTAGGCTATAAAAATTTAAAAATTTTTTATGAATATAAAGTAGTTAAAGACGAGACAGAAAAATATTTTACTAAACAAAAAACAAAACAAACATATCAGACTTACCAATTGAAGACAGCTAATCCACCATCCAATATAGAAATCACTGTAAACTATATCCATTTTGGAAATAAATAACACATCAAGTTTATACTCTAACTACTTTCCATGTGTCATCCAGAAAATGAAATACACTCTACTGTCACAAATTTACAAATAATTGAAAAAGATCACAAAATGTTAGGCCTATATATATGCTGAACTGCTCTCACAAAGAACACTCATTACACCCCAACTTATATTTACAACTTAGCTTTAGTGTGCCATTTTAGGAAACATTCTTGTAAAACTAAATTAGGTCCTACTGGGTCTGATGTTGAAGAATCAAAGTTAGGTGATAGAACCACGCCCACTCTTTCTAACATAATAGGCCTACCTTCATTCTCTGAATCGACATCACTGAAAGACGAATTATTCATCGAATTAGCACTAAAATCACTACTGCTATAGCCGTCCTCATCTTCGCTGAAATTTTCTAGCAAACTCAGGGCCTGCTGAGCACTTAAACGAGCAGGTCGCTTTCGAGAAGATGAATTAGATGCCATCGAAAATATGTATCGAAAATAGGTAACCCAAATTTCGTAAAAAAAAACACGAGGATGCAATCGGAATCGTTTTGAATTTAATAGAAAGAGTGACGTTATAACTCTCCCGCTTTTGAAATCATAATAAAAATGGCTATACTTCCGCTTCCCAGTCATTGAAAACTTCTAACTGTGATGAAACGAAACAAAAACTTTGTTCAAACATGTCGACCAAGATTCGGGGCTTCCCGTCATCTAAGGCTAGAAACATCGACCAAGAAAACTGGCCGATCGACCTTTAAGAGTTAATCATAAAGGGTATAAAGAAGATATGGACAGATCTTGAACACATGATTAAAGGACAGGAGGACTTGGTATATATTTGTTGAAGGCCTATGCTCCATGGGAAGCTGAAGTATAATGAATGAATAAATAGGTTTTTGTAATTTTTCCTTGTGATAAATGTTTAAGACATTTCTTTCTATGTACCAAAATGTCAATTTTTCCCCCCAAATATTGTTGTTTTGCTTCTTAACAAGTCAGGGGCCACCACTTAAGTTGGACCCCTTGCAGGAAGCTGCTCCAAAGCACTTGATGTGCTCTTGCGGTGGTAGTTTCTGTAATAGTGTTTTGAATGACGACATTGGTAATCTAATGCACAACACCTCCTTGGTGGACATTTATGATATGCTTTGTAGGACAGTGTTCATATTCCTTACTCCCCAGTATCAGATATTCTGAATGTAGCCTACCTTTAAATGTTTCAGAGCAATAATTTCATAAGGCAAGGTCTCTATCTCATTGTGGGCCAAATTTAGCTTCTCTAGAACTTTCATTTGGTTGAAGCCATTGGGTAGAGCTTGAATTTTGTTGTAACTTGCATCCATGATGACCAAACAATAAGTCTAAAAGATTATTTAAATGGAAAATAAAGTCACTTATAACTGCAGTGTATCTAGAAAAAAAAGAAAGAAACTAAATAGTTTTCATCTTAAGTGCTTATGATGACTGCCATCAACCATGTGACACGACCTAATGACAAACTGAAGTGTGGAGTCAAGTAGGCTCTACCAGTGTCCACATGCTCGTGCGATCAGTGCTAGATTAAGACCTTCCAGGGCCTTAAGCACTAAAATTATAGTACCCCCTTCCTAGAATAGGTGGAGCAGAAAATAAGACCGAAAATGTATTTTTATTCTTTGAAATGAAACAGCGATCATATTATGTTTAATTTAAAATAGATTTTCTGACTGCAAAATCCATGATTAGGCCAGAAAATTTAACAAAGAGTAACAAATGTTATATCATAATTGTATTAAAATTCCCATAATTTATGTTTCCTCAGTACTGTTGCCCTGCATTTACAGGCATCCTTGCACTGGACAATAAACAGCAGAACAGCTAAAATGGTGGGAAAATACCTGCACTGCATCATTGCAAATCAAAATACTTGTACATGCAGACTGAAGTGGTTATATATAGTTATTTCAGTTTTATCACTACCAATTAATATGAAAAAAAAAACAGTGTGTATATGCTCGTTGGGCTGATTCCCTAAAAATATGCTTAGTGGGTTATAATCCAAACCAGCTTGTGATTTATCAAGATTTTAAACATTTCATAAGTAAAACCCCTCTAAAAAGCAATAACCTGGCTAAGTAAAAAAATGGAAAGCCTGGTATGCTATTAATTACCTTTATTTATTTACTTATTTATTTACTATCCAGAGGACTCAGGTTTCCTTCATTATTTATTTAAGAGTTCACCCATCCGTGACTATAACCTACCCGTCTATTCTGTGTTATTCGTCTTCCACTAAACATTACTGGACACAAGTATTTCGGCCTTTATTTAGTCTATACTTGCTGATAGGAAAGTTATATTAGTGATTGCATCTTTAAACTGTCTGGGTTGTCCATAGGTCCTATACCATAGTTGTGTGAGTGTTATGGGAATGACCTCAGCTACTAATGCATTTTTTTGGGGTGCAAAACTGGCTGAGCGTCTATTCACGATGTACTGTCACAGCAAGGAGATGGCGCCGTTTGGTGGGTCCTGGGTTCGATTCCCGGTAAGCCTATCACTTATATTTTCTTTTCTGTTGTCTAGTGTCATCCTTTATGTCCAACGAGTACCTGTTAATTACCTTTATTTATTTATTTACTTATTTATTTACTAAAAAAAAAAAAAGAAGAAAAAAATTGTCATTTGCATTAAAGGCATGGTCATATTATCCCAGGAAAATGAAATTTTGCCATGTTTAGTTTGTCTATCCAAGTGTTGGATTAAGAAAACAACAGCTGGTGTTTCATCACTGCATTATTAAACAGTTCTAAACACAAAAGTAGCAGTTTACTCTTTTTATTTTTTACAATCACATAACAGCAATTTCTTTGTTCAAAAAAAAAAAAAAAAAAAAAGGAAAGGCAAGCAGGTAATGGCAACACAAAAATTTGTCACATCTGTTTATTATGAAAACACACATTTCCATAAAATAAACAGTACAGGCTTCCAATTGTTTAAGTTTAGACAGAAGTAATGATATATTACATCATATTCTCAGAGTGCTTCTCTGGCTAAACATACATCTTCCTCAGTGAATCTTGTAAATTCAGGCTTGTGAACATCACTATGTGCAAATTGCAAAAAAGCTGGATATATATCCCTCATTCACCACAGTTCAATGTGATGTACTGAAATCCCAGGCTTTCCTGCCAAGGTGACAGGCTTCTCTCAATTTGAGGTGCCAGTGATATGTTGATGGAAGAGCTGTTATCTGCTACCATCTGCTTGATTATTCCATGATGGTAATGTAACCGTAAGACCAATAGAATGCCTTGGTCCAAAGGCTGGATTTCTGACGTGTTTTTTTTTTAAGCTAACAGGCATTGATCTTGCTGTCATGACTAACAGATTTCTACTAAGGATGGCACAGCAATAATCCAACGGACAGCTTTTTTCTCCAGCTTCAATTTGAGCAGTCTGCAGGTTGGAAGAAGATCGGCAGCCAAGGCAGATATAGGAGGCTAAGAGCCAGGGACCCAGACCTCCAGGACGACCCAGAGTCCGCTGGGAGGACAACATTAGACAATCTCTGAAGGACCGAGGACTAAAATGAAACCAGGCCAGTAGGAAGACAGCTGATAGGATAGTATGGCGCTCTCTCTTCCAAACCTCTACACCTCATGGTAGAAGAGGTACGACTAAGTAAGTTAAAATTTGAGCAAAAGAGCTTGAATGGCTGGCACGAGAGTTTTCTTAAACCAGTCATTAATTATGGAACTATTAATGCATTCTTTTTGTTCATGTACATGACGGGAAGGGACTTAGGCTGACAAGATGATGACATCTAACCTTGATTTTAAGGCTGCCAGACTTGTATACACAAAACAAGAGAATAACTGTTCTTCCTCTGCTTGAAGCTTTCTTGTATATAAGTAGCTGTCTGGGTTGCAACGTGTGATTGCATAACACTTTAATCCTTAAACCTGTATCATCACTGCTATAAACTTGACTGGCTGTGTAGCCACTTTCCCCAGACACAAGAACTTGACTAATAGCAGGCCTTTTCATACATCTGTCCAGTAGCCATTACTGACTTGAATTTGGAGCCATCTCCACTGATATGAGGATCAAATTTTTCAGCTTGTGCTTTCAAACCTGTAACAGAAATGGGAATTTATTCAGGACAAACCATTGGTACAAAACTAAATCTAAACTTGTGTTGTAAAACCGTTTTCTCTTTTAGAATGCAGGGTAGGTGAAGGAGCTTTGCATTTTTTTTTTTTTAATGCACACATAGCTATTTTCAAGATCTCTAGCAAACTGTGTTGCTTGCCTTCTTTAAATGATCCATGAAGCACAATTTCTCAAGGGTAGAGAATGACTAGCATTTGCAAGGCTTATTTATAACAGCAAAGTATTCTTAAATTAACAAAAATAATGACAAATTCATTGGCAAAAACCACTGACATGTACGGCTCAAGAACTGAGTAGAATGGGCACGCGGTGCTCATGAGTCATTCTCACAAAGCTTTTCAAGTGGACAGAACCTTCTTTCTCAGATCTCATCATCTTATGTCAACATAGTTAACCATTTCAGACCTTTTCATCTCATCCTAACAAAACTGTTGGAAAATCTTAATTTATTAAAGCCAGTGTATGTTAAAAACATAAAAAATACAAAGTTTCTCACTGCCAGTCCTACCTTTATGCAGGAATGTTTTGCTCCATGTGCTTGAGCTGAACGACTTGCAAACAAAAGGGAGCTAACTGATGATAATCTATATTAGAATTCATCTCATCACAGGGTACATTATTATTAGTGCATACATGCCACACGCTATGGTTTACCCATAATCTGTATGGGGTGTTTGCGTTTTCAGATGTGTACGGCCCGTACAAACGTCTGTATGGGTTTTCCACCTAATTATTAAACATACATATAAATTGATCGTCTTGTGCCACTACCGTAGCCGTAATTTGCGTCATTGTACTCGGCAAGATTTTAAGCCACGTGGATAAAAAAAATCAACCAATGAAAATCAAGCTGCCTATTTTTCAATTGTAATGTGACTAATCTCGAGGTGTTGTCACGTGCTGGCCTTCAAAGTATGTATACACTGCTTAGACAGCGCTGACTTTGCTGGCTTGGCTACAAACGATTACGCAGCACAGAGTTCTTTTCGGAGTCGAGCCTATTTTTTAGTATTAATTTCCAGTTTAGTATTGGTAAATAATTCATCTTTTTTTGTAAATATTACAATAACATTGTTTAGATGAAGTTAGATTTAACTGTCAGATAACTTAGGCCTATGCTTTCTTTTCCCGTAAGATTTAGCATAGGCCTAATTTATAATTTACGGCTGCTTTAAAAAAAAAAAAAAAGGCGGATGCCACTTCATATTATTTGATTTCACTAAAACTTGTAGAAAGTGCGTAAGAAATGTAAATTTGAATAATAATACAATACAAATTATGGGTAATATCGGAATGACGGTCGCCGAATGCTCTGCATGTATTTTCGTAGCCTACCATTTCGGCTAGTAACACAAACCTTAAATCTAAATGGTACGAAAATACATGCGAAGCATTTGGCGTCCGATATTACCAAAATATGAAACTGAAAAAAAAAAAAACACACAAAAGCAAGGCAAATTTGCATCTTAACCCGATCAGAGAAAAGTTTAGCCTATTTGGAGTTAGGCCTACTTCTCGTCTTAGTTTTATTTCGTTTCTTTAAAAAACAATGCGATTTTGCCTTGGGTGATCATCATTACGGTCAACTAATAATTTAGGCTATATTTATTAAATAATTAATTACTATCAATGTTTGAATGACAATAAAAGTCGTATGGGTAGGTCTATTTAAAGCTACCAGTTGGGCTATAACGGCTATTCCAATTATTGAAGTTCGGTAGAGACTAGTTGCGCCAGTTTATATTTTCATTGCTAGTAATAGTATATTTGATTTAAGATTCCTAAACCTAACCCATAACGCTTATTACTGGTCTCTTTAGACCTATACTTTTATTAGGCACTATAGAACAGACACCAAACTGTTCTTCATTTCCACCATAAATTGTATTAATTTTTTTGCAGAAATAGACTAAATGATGATATAGTCACAGCATTTCTACAATGCAAAATAAATTCTAACTCCTGTTGTTTAGTTTTTAAAGCAAGTGAAGACATGCTTAAAAAGGCAAAGGGCGCATGTCACTACGATGGTGCAGAACCATCTAATTGAATATATTTTTACATGAATTAACTCTTTTGTTATGTTTTTCAGTCTTTGTACAGGGTTTTTGGAATTTTTGTACAGGTTTTTCATGTCTGAGGTGTGGCATGTACATACCTGTCAACCTCCTGAGACAAAAATCTGTACGCCGGACCCAAAAAATCCTTACAAACACCCAAAAATCCTTACGCAAAAAATATATTATTATTAATAAATTATACGCAATACAGTGTTAAAATGAGAAATTACATATACAAATCTATTAGCATTTGAATTATTGTGATATAAAACATGCTAATCATCTCAATCTGTTCTTTACGTATAAAAAACTTAGTGATCATGATGTACACTATTCTTTCGATGTACAGTGTTTTGTATTATAATCAACACATGCACTTTTAGCACTTTGCAGAATTGCATTTGTGGGCTTAAAGTCTGCACAGCATGTATCAATGTTAATCTTACACTGTAAAATAGAAGTAAGTGTGTCCGCATTCATAAACCTCCTGCAAATAAAACTTCAGCCCTTATAATGCCACCCTCTTCCTGCTTTGGCTGAGCAAAAAAGGTCTTAATAGATGCTCCCTTCTGCATTGCAAACATTTGTGCATGCAATTTCGATTTAAAATGTACTTTCAGATCATATAATCCTGAAGCTACTACTTTAATATCTTTGCTGCATAATCTACAAAAAGCGTGGGTTGATCCTAACTTGGATGCATCTACAATGCCAGGGAAGAGTTTAACCCATTCGACTTGAAACTTACCATGACCTGCAAGCTTTTGTTTCTTTGAATTAGGCTCAGCCATCATTCAGTGGATGAAATATTTCAACTAATAATATTTGTAGATGAAGAGAATGAATAAAAAATACAACGAACAAAGCAAATGGCTAACAGCCACACAAAAAAATAATAATAAACAAAATTATGAACAGAATATCAAATCTAGGAAGAAAAAACGTACCACCAAAAATTTACAAAATTATTATTTATGAGTTGGTAGCCTAGACCTGTGATAACACATTGCCACTTTATTAAAAAAATAAAGCAGCGAATCTCGAGAGCTGGCATAAAGTAGGCCTACTCAACGCAAACAAACTTTTTTTTCTAGTTATGTAGGGCCTACACAGATTATTATGACAATTTATTGGAAATACATTGAGGGGCAAGATGTAGGCCTAACTGGAAAGATTAAGGCAGCGATTAAATTGCAACAAAGCAAAACAACAGCAATATTTAATAAGTTATAAGTACTTAGCTTTTTTAAACAAAATGGCGTCGAAGTGTGGTGGCAAGCAAGCGTCGTCGTTAATAACAGGTAACTTTAAAAATACATCATGTCACGCTGAAAACCGAAAGCGTTTGTGGCCGAATTCAACGTGTTTGCTGAATTCTTGGGTATAAAAGGATTTGAGTGATTGCTGGGAGAGACCCCAGTTTAAAAACGAACGCCAAGATTTCCGGAATTAAAAATTTAAAAAATTGGTTTAAAAAAATCCTGGGCTAGAAAATATTTTCTGATTTAAAATTTAAAAAAAACTTGGGTTGGAAAATATTGTTAGAATTAATTAAAAAAAAAATTTTTTTTTTTTTTTTTGGGAGGGGGAGAAAAATACGTACAACGAGTCTGTACGGCCGTACACTGCTAAAAGTATCAAAAATCCGTACATTGTACGAAAAATTCGTACAAGTTGACAGGTATGCATGTATGTTAGTGCATTTTTAACAGAATATATATCCTCATTTTAAACATTATTTTACCTAACATTTTAAACAGTTATTTTCAACCAGTCTATTTATAACACAAACAACAGAATATTAAGCAAAATAACAGCATATTTACCATCATTTTAAACAGCATGTTGATCAATATAACACAACAGTTATACGAATTTAAGTATCAGTATTTTAAACAGAACATTAGTCAATATTTTAGAAAACAGATTTGTAAGTATTACAAGCCATACATTTATTTCAATTTTAAACAATAAGAGGCATTACACTCTTCCATATGTTTTACTCTTATATTACCAATTTTGAAACCTAGTCTTTTAGTGTTGCTTATTATTGTTAAAGAAGATTTATATGTATTTTTGCATGTTGACCACACTTAGTCTATTAGCAGTTAGTCTACGCGGTAATATGTCTATCTGTGGTCAGTCATGATGTTGCACGGGATTTAATTGGTATTGAATGCATAATATTTAATACGTCACCAGGAGTTTATGACGTAATCCGTTCTGCATCTAATTTATGCAAACGGTTTTTTTCTAGGCCTTTCGTTAATTGTAGCTGTAGAAGAAGGACGTGCCTTTCTAGCTCCCGCTATGGTGGAAGATTAAGTATTTTTCGTGGCATTTATTTCACTTCGGAGGCCGCCACTTATTATGAGAAGATTCCGGACTATGGAAAAGTTCCGTGCTTGGTAGAGAAGTATTCTACATAATATTTTTTGCATCTTCATTATCTAGTCCACATTACTTGGGTGATAAACTTTCATAGGCACCCCTAGTACACGGCTAGACATGAATTGATGACATGAGACTGTGGAGATGATCTATTGAACATGTATGTAACTAATGATGATGCCATGAATTCAACTTTACTATTCTACATTAAATGTTGTTATCTGTGGACCCAATCCACCGCAGCTTTCTAAACTGTTTGATTCATCTTGTCACCCCATGACATTCTTCACGTTATCAGCACGATACACTAACAGAATTGCTACAGGCACCACCTTCGACACGCTAATATACTGAGCACAGAATCCCAACTGTAACAATTATCAACACTTAAACGGTCTCCCTGTATGCTGATTTTCATATTAGCAAAAGTATAAAGCACAACACTGACAATGCCTAAGTGATGTACACACAGAAACGCACAAGAACAACCTGTTTATAAATTTCCTCTGGTAAAGCCATTAACAAGTTGTGGGATAGGTTAACCTCATGTAGATACTTGAGATGGGCAAGCTCCTCTGGAACCACCTAACGGAGCAAAATAACATTCATTCTGTCAGTAAACAATAAGAGTGATTTGGCCATTCAGTCATTATGCAAAATACACACAATGAAAAACAGACCAGCATCATACGATTTTAGTAACAGGAGACAGAAATGCCATGTTCATGAGGATGACTAAAAACAAACTGGACAGTGTAAATAAAACATGCACGTGAAACATATAATCTAAATCACAAGACAGTCATTCTACTTACCGTCTGTTCTAACATTTCTGTTTTTAAGCTGTCTTCAAATGTTATTTCTAATATTTTGTTTAAAGCTTTGTCTTCAAATAGTATGAGGGTGATTTTTATTTCTCCATCTATTTTCCACATTTGATGAAATCATTCTTACAGTTTTAGCTATTTTCAGACTGCAGATCTTATATTTCCACCTAGGCCAGTCCCAATTCTGCGCTGAAAAGTGAGGAGGGATTCTGAATGACCTGAGTGCTTCATGCGTCTAAGGAAGTAGTGGGTCAAACAGCGAGCCAGCCAGATGGCATGCATGGAGGGCGTAAGGAGGCAGCCCCTCCACCTTGAAAAAGCACAACAGGCCAATCACCTGTCTGTCTTTAAATCTGTTTAACAAGATTTACATATGTGATAAACTTTACACATTGCCATATTTACTTTTCTAGTTCTCTGCATAATTTCCACATACATGCTGCCATCTCCTGATGGTATGCTTAAAAAGTTGCTGAAATCCTTCACTGATTGTTTTTATTTCTTGCTTGGACACTTTCATTTTTTGTGTGTGGCCATTTATCTTCATCATATAAAAAATCTTGGTTCTCGTCACACCATTTTAATCCTTCTATTGTGTGCTAGCACCCATTTTATGACATTCTGTTAATTTGTCATTTTTGTTCTCGAAGTTTCAAAGCTGCACAATAGGAACTGGTTTGATATTTGAGTTGAAAACTTTATTTTTTAAACTTATTTCCATAAATTTCCCAATTAAAAGAAAGTCTCTCTTGCCTTCTCTATTTTTTTTGTCACATCACTGTTGATTTCCCCATCTTTATGCTGCAGCCAAGATATTTGTAAGTCTACATCATTTATAGGAGTGTTTCTCCAAACACAATCTGATTATCACTTACCAGTTTATTCTCATACTTAAATTTTTTTTTAAATATAGATTTTTCAGCCTCAATTGCTGTGTCATCTCATCTAGTGGAGCCGCGCTAGCGTAGTGGTTACAACACCGCTCTGGCGACCGGGTGATTCAGGATCAAACCCGGGCGACGGCATTTGAGGATTTTTCGTCGACTGGGAATTGGACTGGATTAACTCGAGACCTGGCGAAGACATTTGAAGGAGTGTCGTCGACCAGGGATTGGCGGCTCCTGAGCCGACCCAGCTCTAATGGGTACCTCCGAAATTGGCGAGTATCTGCCTGAATGGCGAGGGACACCTGTCTGTGTACAAGAAAAGGGATTCTCACGTAAAATCAATGTCAGGTTAGACATTAATAATAACCTGAGATTTCGCTTCGAGTATTAGCGGGCGTACGAAAAAAAAAAAAAATCTCATCTAGTATTTTCATTGTTTTGCATTTGGTTTTGTGACTGAAGAGCCAGGTCACCAGCAAAATGTATGATATCACACTGTTGTGTTAGAGTTCGCTAAATTCTATTTCTGTTGTTTGATGTTGATGCTCTCATAATCCATTCTACAGCTAGTAAGAAGAGAAACTGTCAAGAGGCATCTAGCTGCACTCCAGTTCTTATATCAAAGGGTTCTGTAAGTTGTCCTTCATGAAGAACCTGCATTTATTGTCGTCATATCTTTTCCTTATTAGATTAATGAACTTATGAGGAAATCTATGATGCCTCTTCAGTTTCCAATGTGATTCCTTGCCTAATCTATCAAAGGTCTTTTTATAGTCCACAAATCTATCCTACTGTTATGCGCAGAACAGCTTTTAGGTCTGAAAAGGTAGAGAGCTGCATAGCAGATACTCCCTTAGAGTAGTGAAGTGTTAGATACTTCACTACAGTAGGTCTCAGCTTTATGGGGGTGGTGATCAGTTCTCTTTCTCAATGCCTTTGCCTTCCCTAACTCAAGAGCAAAATTCAGGTCCCCATATGCTGCTGGGTATGCTGGAGCTTGACGCTACCTGGTTTCAAACCTGGTAACTTTGCCCCGAACTGCCTGTTCCTCTCTCAATAGTCCATTTCTGGCTTCTTTTAATCTCAAGGAATATCCGGTTTAATATTTTTCCTGATAGTGATAAGAACAATATTTCTCTGCAGCTTGTACACATTTGAAAATCTTTCTTTCACAACTTGTCCACATACATGTCTCATTCCTTCTGTCTGCTGGCATTTTTTCTCACTTCAGACTTTACCAAGCATTTCTACAGTATTCTTGTAGTGGTGTCTATGAACAGAATAGGAAATATCAAACTGTCCACTTTTCACATAACCATCCCAATGAACTCAATCACATCAGCAACCAAGAACTTCTAACCCAGAGTCACAAAGAAGGCATGAGCACCATCATAGCGAGAAGACACTGGAAATGAGTTGACCACATCCTCAGACGAGACCCTGATACCATTACCAGAACTGCCATGCTATGGACTCCAGAAGGAAAGCAAATGCAAGGCCGGCCAAAAGCCACCTGGTGGAGAACTCTAAGCAGAGACATAAAAAGCATGAACCAGAGCTGGGGGGCACCACGCAAAGGATGGCTGCAGACTGAGCAAAGTGGAGACAGTTTGTTGCTGCCCTACAAGACGTCACCAGGTCAATGATTGCTTTGTCAGTCAGTGGTCAAGGATCAAAGAAGAAGATGAAGTAGTGTCTATGTCTGCTCTGTTGTAATGCTAACTAGTACAGCAGTTTTTCTATCACTCAGAAGCTTTATGGTTTTCTTTACTTCTTCCTCATTTGGTTTTTCACAAAATTAGCTTGTAACTCTTTTTCTGCTGACTGCATGTCTGGTTAATTTAGAGCTTCCTCAAAATGTTCTGTTTGTCTTCATTTGCTCTTTCGTGTTGCTAAGTAGTTTCCCATTCTTTTTCCTTGACAATGCCATTGTCCTTTGTCATTGGGTTAGTGCATAACACTTGATGATGTTCATTTTATTTTTCTTTACGTTTTGAATGTTGCTGGTATTAGTTTTGGTCCTCATTGCCTCCTTCTGCACTTCTTTTGACAGCGTTGAAGCAAAACATCTTTGCTGTTCACTGTGATTTCTTGCTCATATAAGGATAGCAGTATTTCTCATCTCTTTAGTTTCTTCTTTTCTATTCCCTGTCGTATTTTTGTGTTATAGTACTTCATTTCTGCAGCCACTTGTACAATTATTCCTTGTTTAGTGATAGAACATTCCGGGTGCATAATCTGAAGATTTTCCAAGGAAAACGTGTGGAGTCAGTAGTTTAGATTCCTGTAGGCTTTCTCTGAACAGCATTTTACCCTTCTTGACAACTGGCATGATTATTTTTTTCTAACAGTTCATTTGCTATTATTTATTTTGGCATACACATTTTAAAATATTTTTTTTAATTAAATACGCATACACCTACAATTTAATTTGTTTATGTTTCTTTTTCCCTCTCTCTCTCTCACTCACACATGCCATGAACAATTTTAAGAGTAGTTGCTCAGATATGTGCTCCACAGGGAGATGTATTGGTCTGGATATAATGGTATGATATGTGAATAAGGGTGAGCTGTGAGAACATTGTTGGTATATATGTGTGAACCCTCATGATATGTACATGAGTTGTTGTGAGCTGATTGTATTCGAACAAGGGGAATATTTTAACAGGGTGAATAAATGCCAGGGTTGTTTGGAGATGACCAGTGAGTTGGTTCTGATAAAGGAGAGTTAAACGAGAGACATTATGGAATCAGGTAGAAAGTGATATGTTGTGGTTATGTTGTACTTGAGATACCAGGTGTAGTTCTTTGTGGAGAAGCTGTCAGTGATGTATTTTAAGAAAATGGTGTGAAGTTATCTGCAAATGTTCCTTGTTCTAGCAGTCATAGTGCGTTGTATCTTTAGGAACAGCTGTGCCTGAATACCAGTTTAATATGTTGTGGGGACCAGTGAATAGTCCAGTTTACCACTTTTATTATTTGCGCCACACTATTTATTTGCTACTGTGATGGGTTGTGGATGTATTAAAATTATGGAGATTGCCTCGGCAATTGATATAACATCTCATTATTACATGCGAGTTGGTGTCCCACTATTATGGTGATCCTAAGTCTTGGATAAGAAGTCTGATATGGCAAGATCTAGATTTGCCTGTCTGTGACTGTTTAGGCCTGTGTGTGACTTTTGTTTATATATATATATATGTGTGTGTATACATATATAAACAACCACTTTTTTCCCAGGTCTTTGCTACTTTATCTTGTCATTTCTATTACTATTTTATTCTCCTCTTACTTTCTCAGACCCATCTCCTTACTCACTTGCTACCTATTTATTCTCATTCCTACAGATTCTAACTTGCAGTTTAGATTTTCCTTGTATTTTCACAAATAAAAAAAAAGGGAAAAAGTATGAATTGCAGATCATTGATAAACAGTTTAGATAGCAATGATCTGCAATTCATACTTTTCTCTTCTTTTTTAAAAATATGCACTTAAGATTAGTTCTCACTTCTTTTTTTCTATTGTTTTCATACATTTAGTCCCAGACTTTGGCCTTGTGGTTGTATTGAAGGCTGTATCTTCATCCGTTATTTCAGTACCAATTTTTATTCATCTTACCATAAAATCGGGTCTCTAGCTCTTTCAGTCCCAAGCAAAAAAGTGGGTTTGGCCCAAGCAAAAATGGCCACCCCAGTGCGTTTTTATTGTTGTTGTTTGGAAATAATTTTTTAAAATGTTCATATGCATAAATAACTTTGTTGTTGTATATGAAACTGAAGGTACAGTTGACATTCAAAAATCCGGCCATCGATAATCCGGTTCCTTCAGATTTCCGGCACGGATTTCGGAGCGCATTTTTAAATTTACCGCGTTGGCGCGCCACTGTTTTCTGGAGCAGTTTATGTTTTGATGCAGCTGTTGGGTCTTGCTTGCACGTGTTAACAGGCATTCCTGCTCATTCCTTCTCATTTTATCATTTATTTGCTGCTGTTTAGCCCCATTATGGATTCAGCAAATAAAAGAAGTGGTGTAAAACGTAAACATCGTGCATTGTTGATCGCAGATAAAGTGTACAGGTAGTCATTTTCTGTTAAATATTTACAGAATATATAACCATAAAAAATCCGGCATTTTCAAAAATCCGGCACTCCTCAGGTCCGGAGGTTGCCGGATTTCTGAATGTCTACTGTAATTGGATGTACTTTACTCTTGTGCTACAAGTATAAAAGCTTTCATTGAAAAATGATTAGTTATTGAAGGTAAAATGGAGGATATGCGCTTAAAAAAAATGCTTAGTTATTCAAGGTAAAATGGAGGATATGCGCTTAAAAAATCTAAAATAAATATCTCAAAACAGAAACACGTTCACTCTTAAACACGTGCAGTATTTAAAAGAATGTACTTGCAGTCGGAAATGACGTTTTGGGTGGTTTGTAGGTAGTTATAATTAGAAACAGTCTCAAACAGAGGCACATATACTAAAGACTTTTTAAAGTCGATTGGGCCAAGCGCGTCTAACCCCTGAGCCTTTATAAAGTCGATTGGGACTTAAAGAGCTAGGTTACTGTAAGATGCATCCAGACAAACTAATATGCAAAATATGTCAAAGCCTACCTCTCTATGTTATTTTAAGACACATCCATATAAACTAGTGTGTAAACCATCAAAGCTTACCTCTAATTTATTGTAAGATGCATTCAGATAAACCAGTGTGTACACTTTGTAAATGTTTGATGGAATACTGCTCAGCATGTTGTGAGATATGTCAAGCCACTTGAGAGCTGGTTTTTTAACTTTCGCTGAAGGAAGTTTCTGCACACGGTTGTATGATAAATCAATATTTCCTGGAAGTTCATATATGTGTTTGTTCAGCTTCTTTATCTGTAGGACAGAAAGTCACGTATGGTACACATCATTTCTCTACATGTAAGAAAGTGTTAAAAGTCTTATTTCAAATATCTTCTTTGTATTCTTTTCTTAAACTTATTTTTCCTTTTTTTTTTAAAATTCCATAATGAGCCTGTAGGTACTGTTATAGTTGGCTCTCTTGCAGAAAGCACATGGCCAAAGAAGTCATAGGTTCTTGTAGTGATGGCATCTGTTGCATTTATTGTAAAACATAACCAGTTAAACCAGTGTGTAAGAAACTGTAGTCTTGCTAATAACTATTTCAATAACTCATAGAGAAGAGAACTGGAGACAGAGAAGATATGTGATATGGAAAGAACTTGAAGGGATGGTACATGACAGGAGGGCTTGGTCTGAACAGACAGTAGGCCCATACTCAACAGGGAGCTAAAGGGTAATGAAAGAATTGCCAATAAGAGAATGCAGTGTAAACAATTTTTCTGTGTACCGGGTACTAATAAAAAGTCAACATTTCAAACTTTGATATTAACTTCTCATATTTCTATTATTTATTTTCCAAAATTAATATATTTCAGGTCAGCTAAAGATATTACAAATGAACACTAAAAACACTGGAGTATTATATCTGGCTCCTCAGTTTAAAAACACTGGAGTATTATATCTGGCTCCTCAGTTTAAGTCTGAGGGCACTGCCAATTATGTGTCAAATACATTTTTAAAAAAATCTTTGACTAATTTTATTCAAACGATTAAAGACCAAAGAAAATGGTCTTTACAATCATTTAGCAGTAAATGAACTACATTTTTGTTTACCCCTCCAACACTGATCAGGAGTTCCTTAGCATATGACCAATTATTTTAGTGGTTCTACATAGAAAACAGGTAGGCAAACACAGCTCTACATTGCCTTCTACGAGTGTCATCCTGGTTGGCGTAGGCAATCTTATCTCTCCATAACCTCCTATCCACTGTGCTGTTTATCAATTGTTGTGGAATTCTTTAAATGCCATGAGAATACATTGTCCAATATTTTATCTTGTTTTGTCATCCTCTACCTCATTAAAAAAATTTGTTGTATCTACATTTCTTGTTATCACAATGTATCCCATGAGTAATAAGTTTCTTTTTGTGCATTGGCTCCTTTTGGACATTCTCATTACTTTTCTTATTTGTTCATGGTATTCATAAAATTTGTGTGTAAAACACGTGTGTGGCCTCCAAGGAATGTCTTGCTTGTTTTACTGACTGTCTATGACTCGCTCCCATATGATAGGATTGGCTCTTTGTAACACCAAATAACTCTCTTACTTCCATCAACAAAGAGTAGTTTCATAAAATACTTTTCATTTCATAGAGTGCTGCTTTTTGCAAGGCCATTCTCTTCTTCACCTCTGAGAAGCATTTTCTGTATGAAAATAAGTCTGAGGGCATAAGTCTGAAGGATAATTCAAGATATTTGAACGTATTGGCTTATTTACTTTTATGGTGCATTCTGGAGAAACCTATTTGTTTAATATCACCATTAGTTACATTTAATACCATTTGGGAAAAAGCCTTTATTTTACTCTCTGTATCAGTCATTTTTGCCATTATTACTTTTCACTCTTCAGACTGTAGCCCTTCAGTCATAAATGACAATGGGAATGCACTCATGAGGTGATAGCCCTCAGCTGCTTTTTTCCTGGTGTTCCTTCCTTTCAGCATGTTCTTTTCTATTCTGCTTGTTGTGATGTCTTTTTTTACCCAATCTGAGGAGCACTGTAGGAAGCATCCCCACTTTCATCAGTGTATCGAGGCAGTTTATATCATGCCTGCCAAATTATTTTTTTTGCAAATTCTCTTTGAATCTTAGATTTTCATTGTACAGACCAGACCAGGTGATGGCACACAGCTCTAACACAAGGACGTACTCAAAGTATTTGGTACCTGGAGCAGATCCTACATTTTGATACACACACACACCCCCCCCCCCCCCATAAACACTGAGAATATCATGCTTGCAAGTAGATTTTTAAACAGTACAGTACTGTCATATTAATGTCTGATGGCACTCCAACCCCTTTACTAGCTGTCACATGGGTCAGATCTTCTCTCCCCCCCCCCCCCCCCCCCCCCGATGCCACTGTCTAACACCCTAATTTCTCTGCTAAAACTTTGGTTGCTGATTTATTCGGCTACTTGTTCCTACTAAATTTTCTTCATTTTTCACAGGTCTTTGCTATCAATGTTTATGCCTTCTAACATGTTGATAATTTTCTCAGTGTTTCCTTTTCAAAAGCCAGTTTTCATTTTTGTACTCTTTCTATTAATGTTCTTATCATTTAATGCCTTTGTGCTGTTTATCACCAATTTCTGGTTTTATTTTACTTCTGAAGGTAATTCTTAATTTCCATTTCTAACTGTATTTTTGGCTGCAGCTAATGGCCTACTTATTTTGTTTTCTTATTCCCCTCCCTATTATTTATCTTTAATGATATGTTAATTTGCATGAGTAGACCAGCTGGTGATTTAAACAGCCACCTAGGTAATGTGGGAAAGTATTATGGTGGGCTCTTTCTGTTATATTTCCTGAGGAAGTAGCACAATACAGTATAACAATTACCAATAACTACTTTATTAAATGATCCAAGGAGTGGATTAATTTCTTCTTCTTTTTCGAACACTCTCAGATGTCTACTTGAATGTTTTCAAAGAAAGCAGTAGTCAGTTTGAGACTTTCTGCATCTTCATAGAGCTTTTCCACAAATGGTGCTGGCGTCGGCCATAAGCGTTTTCTGTTCCACATATGTTGGGCATCTTTGAAGCAGATGTTTAGCAGTCATTTTATCAGTGCCACAGTTACACTGTGGTAGTTCCTATCTTTAGCTTGTTGACAGATGGTATCCCCATCTGTTTTGGCCCATGCAGAGTCTGAAGATTGTCACTTGTTCTCTTCTATTTAGCTGGTAGTATTAGGGATATTGAAATGTGCTTTAATCACAGATAAACAATATAATAAATAAAAAATAAAGTCAACATGTGGTGTTGACCTAACCAGAGTAACTTCAGTAGACAGCATGTTTATTGTAACATAGAAAATTTAAAAATCTACACAAAGTTTAAAGTAAAATTATTACTTTTACAAAAAACATGTCAACATAAGCTTGCTAAAAGCAACTACAATAAAAAAAAATACTCACCGTAGAAGAAATGTCCTCATTGAAATAACAAATGTATTTTAAAAAAATAACAAAAGGAAACAGATCTAAAGAACTAGTAGGTTTTAAAAAAAAAAGTGACAACATGGAAATGACATGCTGACCTCATTGAACTTAACATCAAGATTGCATAGACTTGTACATTTGTTGATAGTTTTTGGCAGAGCTTTCAGCTTGTTGTGGTCAGCAATGACAGTGTGCAGAAACTTGCAGTGTCTGATGCTGGATGGTATTGTCTTGATCTGGTTATCTCCACAATTGACCTACAACATTATTCAATTCAAATAACCCTTAAAGTGAAAAAAAAAATACCCATCTGGGATGGCTTGATGTAGAAACTGAAACAGATATGATTATGTACAATGAGTAATCACCCAGACATTGCACCTTAAAAAAATGTCAATGTGTCTCACCAAGATGTTTAATGGTAATGCCTGAAAAAAGACAAGAATAAGGAAAAAAAAATAACGAAATATGAGAACTAACAGTTATACACTAGTATAACATGACATTAAATCTAATTAATCTGTACTTCTGTAGAAACCTGTTAATGGCAACTGTAGTCAATATTTAACAATAATAATGAAAACAGAAGACACGTAGTAATACACCACAGCAGCCAATAACGCTTTATGACCACAGCAGAAAACAGCACATTACTATAACAAAAGTATTAGCACAACACAACCACAACAGCACAACACAGCAGCCAACAGCACATTACTAAACAACATCATGAACACATTACAGTTTACTTCAATAACAGTACATAGCAGAATATAACTGTAACAGCCACGAGCAGATTATTGTAATAACTGCCAAGTAACAAATTACTAACAGAACAGTCACTGAAATTTTTACCAACCTAACAGCCACAGATAGACTGAATAAGTATAGCCAGCAGGTGGGTCTGAACATCAGTCTAAAGAAGACAGGGGTCATGACACTTAATGTGGGCAGTCCTGTGCCCACAATAAGGAACCAGAAGTTGGAACAGACGGACACATTTACATACCTAGGATGCATAGTAACACAAGACGGCGGAACAAGCAAAGACATCAAGAGCAGAATGAATAAAGCAAGAACAGCCTTTGCTAGTCTCAACAACATCTGGAAGTCTTCCTAGTACAGCATAAACACCAAATTAAGATTATATGAGAGCTGTATACTTTCTGTGCTTCTCTATGGTGCGGAATGCTGGAGAGTAACAGAGAAGGAAATGTTGAAACTGTCCTCCTTCCACAGAATCTGCCTAAGGACAATTCTCAGAATCTTTTGGCCGAATACTATCACTAACCAAGAACTACTTACTCAGTGTAACCAAGAGGACATGCACAACATAACAGCTCGCAGACACTGAAACAATCCTCAGAAAAGACCCTGATGCCATCACAAGAACAGCTATGCTATGGACCCCCGAAGGAAAGCGAAAGAGAGGCCGACCAAAAACTACTTGGCAGAGAACTGTGGAGGCCGAGATGCAAAGAATGAACCAGAGCTGGGGCACATGAAGGATGGCCGCAGACCAAACAAAGTGGAAGCAGTTTGTTGCTGCCCTACAAGACGCCACCAGGCGTGATGGCCACTGACTGCTTTGACAGTCGGCGGCTAAGGATCAAAGAAGAACAGCCATAGCATATTACTACCGCAGCAACTAACAGCACATGACTGTCACAGCAAGTAATAAACTACTACCACAACAGCCAACAACACCTTACTGCTGCAAGTGCCAACAAACACTGCTACCATACCATCCAACAGCAATACAGGTCTGTAAACCTTTATCTGAAACCCTTGGGGACAGCGTTGTTTCAGAAACCAGATTTTTTTGGTTTTCAAAGATCTCCCAAATCATTTGAAAAGTGACCCAAATTTACCCAAAAAATATTCTCATAAAAAAATAACCTAAGTTGTTTAAAACAGTCAAAAATTGCCCAAATTGTGATCAAAATGTAGCCCTAAGAAACTTTCAATTTTCAGAATATTTTGGTTTTCGGGTGTTCAGATAAAAGGATATAGACCTTTAGTACATTACTGCCACAACAAACTGTGCACTGAACAGGACTTTATTAGTCAGAAAGATTAACTTACATATTCCAAGGTCAGAATTCTGAACAATGAACTTGGAATGGACTTCATTCTGCCACTTCTCATTTCCAAGTATTTGAGGTTTTTCAAGGCATCGATATTTCCAGGCAATCTTTTAACTTTGTTAGACGACATCAACAATTTTGTTGCTATCTCACTAATTTCTTCATTCTTGCAGATCTCAAGGGGCAGGAACTTAAATCCAACTGAAGTAAATTCAATTGTGAGTTGTCTGTTTTTACCTTCTCCAGTAATGATTAGCATTTTTTTAAGAGCATCATTCAGGGCGCGTATTGTGGAACCTGGGCCCATCTGAGGTTCCTCTGCTTTCTTTTTTTTTCTCCCACCTGTTTTTGGCGGCATGTTGGCTGTTGTTTAGGGCTATGTCAAATATAAGTGACTCAGTGGATAAGGGACTTGTTAAACAAAACGTCTTTAGTTATACCATGCTAAATCTGAAAGCCTAATTATATGTAAGGCTATATCAAATCTGAGTGACTGTTACGTAGGACAGGCTACAGATGACCATGCTATATGGTCACATACAGGTGGCCGTTTACACAAGGTGCTTGCTTACACAAGATTTGGCACTGCTGAAAGTTAATAAATGACTAGATAAAGCTATGTCAAATCTGAGATGCTGGCTGCATTGAGCGACAGATTACCAAGTTGTATGATTGCATTCAATGGACAGGTTCCACACGGTGATTGCTTATAAAGGTTTGGCACTGCTAAAACTTAACAACTGATTAGATATGTCATATCTGAATGACCTGTTACATTTCATATGCAGGGTCACAGAAGCTGACTGGTTATACAAAGCAACTCATTCTTTTACATCTGAATGATCTATGATTTTAAAAAATAAAAACCTCCATACTGAAAGTAACTGAATATTGTGTCTTGGCAACTTGTCAGATTAAAAATGTCAAGATGGGCATCATGAACAGAGAAATCTGCTGTAAGGATAGTCTGTATGCTCTGATATATGTCACACAATTGTTTTTAATGCAAACCATAGTTAAATATATCACCATATGTTAATCCAGTTGTTAAATTGTGTTACATAAGTGAACAAAGCCAGCCATGGTTTCTTGTGCTGAATAATCTACTGTAAAGAACGTAATTCAAAGATAGTAAAAAAAAAATTAGTTTGTGACTAATTATGGCAGTTATATTTAGTATAACAATAGTTTCTTTTACATTTATGAATGAAATTTGATTTGTCAATCATATTATAACGAAACGTTTGAACCGTAAATGTCACTAAATTCATGAGAAACTGGTACAGATATTAAATGGATGCTGGTGACATTTGATTATCTGATTTATTGATTCTTTTGCTGTTTGAACACCACTGCATTGTTTTAAAATTTTTGTTGAATTATCAGAGGGTACAGCTTTGTCTTCATGATGCTGGTTTTGCTGATGTGTCTGAATACGATGTCTTATGAATCTGATTTGCTGAACCCATCACTTGTCTGATTTTCTTGACTTCCATTTTTACTGGTGGTTATAGAAAGTTCATGTGATGTCATAAGGAAGCACTGAAAGAAACAAAAAAATTTGTTTAAAGAAAAATTATGGGTCAACCAAATAAATAATTTTCTAAAATCTAATAAAACGAGATAACTTTCTAAAATAATGGAAAATAAGTGGAAAAAAAACAAAACAAAGCACAGTTTATACATCAAATATTTATTTAAAATAAATAAAAAGGCTACACAACAAATCTGAGATAAATGAAGAATAATGGGACATGGTTCTTCGATGCCATCAAATAAGTCACCCGTCTCGTTAGAGGTTAGATTCCTTAACATAATTTTGACCCCTTATTACTGTGTAGGCCTATTTGAGTTCTTTTGCTACACATGTCCCACTGCAGTTCATATCAACACATATTTGTTTTAAGATTGGGAAAGCGGGAACTTGAGAAAAAAGATGATAATGAATTGACATGAATGAAGGATGACAATGTAATAGTCTTCATCTTCTTCTTTGATCCATAGCCGCCAACCGTCTAAGCAGTCTGTTGCCATCACGCCTGGTGGCGTCTTGTAGGGCAGCAACAAATTGATTCCACTTTGCTCGGATGGCGGCCATCCTTCGTACAGTGCCCCAACTCTGGTTCATTCTTTGCATCTCGGCCTCCACAGTTCTCCGCCAAGTTGTTTTTAGTCGGCCTCTCTTTCGCTTTCCCTCGGGGGTCCATAGCATAGCTGTTCTTCTGATAGTTTCAGGGTCCTTTCTGAGGACGTGGCCGACCCAACTCCTGCCAGCTATGATGGTGTGCTCGTCCTCCTGGTTACTCCGAATAAGTAGTTCTTGGTTACTGATGGTATTCCGCCAAAAGATTAGGAGAATTTTCCTTAGGCAGATTGTGGGGAAGGACAGTTTCGACATTTCCTTCTCTGTTACTCTCCAGCATTCCGCACCATGGAGAAGCACAGAAAGTACACAGCTCTCATACTGTCTTAATTTGGTGTTTGTGCTGTACTGGGAAGACTTCCAAATGTTGTTGAGACTAGTAAAGGCTGTAATAGTATGCAGCAAATAATAACAAGTGATGTAGAATAAGCAGATTGTAGGTAGTCTATTATTTATTGTATCATACAGAAAAAAAAAAATGTGTGTACACTTCGTTTGTTAAGCGCGTACTGGAAAAATGACAACAGTTTTTACACATTTAAACGTTTACCCGCCAAAACTTCTAAAGGTCTCTTCTGGCTACAAGCTTCACAGCCAACTCAAAGGTAGAAAATCTGACTCCATGCCGACTTGCTTGTCCCTAAGAATCGAGCCATTGAAGTTTTTGAACTGGGCTCCTTCCCATTTGCTTTTCACCGCAAGCCAGTCCTAGGCCGGAGGCGTCGGTGCATGTGAAAGTTGTACTCAACATTGAAGTGTCTGTTAAAAACAAACAAACAAAACAAAACAAAATACTTTGCACTGGGATTCAAATATTTAAAAAGTGTAACAGATTTATGTAACACATTCGTACAGAGTATTTGTCTCATAAGTATGTCATTAAACACTTTATTTCATACATACTTGCTACATCACACTAAATAAGGTCGGTGAAGATTTATGGCAAAATAATTTTTTTTTAAATTAAAAGAATACTCCAAACATCAGCTTAGATTTTATTTAGAATATATGGTGTGGCTAATTTAAGATAATAATTTTGTTTTCCAATATTCGACTATGATATCATTTCGCGCCTCCAATCAGTCCAAAAGAGTAAATCAAAAGTCAAATTGTGTGAATATATATATATATATATATATATATATATATATATATATATATATATATATATATATATATATATATATATATATATATATATATGTGTGTGTGTGTGCGTGCGTGCGTGCGTGCGTGCGTGTGTGTGTGTGTGTGTGTGTGTGTGTGTGTGTGTGTGGGCATTCCCCGTTCTGAAGCGGTAGTCTCTTTCACCTGCCCTAATTTTAACAAGGGAGAAAATGGTGGGAAAGCCTGTTGTATCTGGGATGACACCCAGTTCTCTGTTCATCTGTCATCATCAATATGCATTACGAGAACTTCAACTGACTCTCACTTTATCGCCATACCCTCACCAATCCTTATACTGTATATTAATTTTGCTCTTGTTATATATTGTAATGTTTTACTATTTTGTGTGGTTCTCTAGGTATATCGATTCTGAACACCTGTTCTACATTTATGAGTGAATCGGATGCCTGCAAATAATCTAATATTGATTATCTCTGTTGTTCATACTTCTTACATTTTAGTAGGAAACGCTGTATATTATTTTCTTGCAGACATTCTGTACAGTAAAGTTCTTCTATTCTAAAATATCTCATTCCTAGCTGTTGTCTAAGTAGTTTCTTGTTGCTTGGAGTTTTTAGTTATGTAGATTCACGACACGTTCTAGTTGGAGCCCTGAACAACCTATATGCATGTCTCCCCTTCAGACTTCCATCCCTTGATATTGTCCTTTCATCAGTTACTATTCTTTTAAAATAGCTTATCTCTGCTCTACTCATACCCAACATTTATTTGGTTTCTATTAGATCTACTTTTCTTGGCTTCTTTATCTGCCTTTTCATTTCTGTCTATTTTTATGCCGAGCGTTGCATCATGAGGCAAACCGATCATCAGAAATCCCACACCCCATCAAACAAGTGTTTCGGCCCTTTTATGTTCTTTAAAATTAAGCGGGGCAGGGCAGCATGAGTCATGATTTCCAACTTTCAGCTTCGTTTTGATTTCCTCATGTGTAAGGGAATTGAACCTCCTCCATCTTGGTGGCACCTTCCTAATTCACTCCTGGTTTTAACCATGCTGCCAGCTTGATAAAATTGTGAAAGTAACCATTGTGCTGTACATAAATTACTGTTCTGAATTACATAAGTCTTCACGCTTGTTTCAAGGGCAGTACAAGATTTTTCCACAGTTTCCTCAAACATTTTTAGGTGACCGTGTTCTGGACTGTCCCTTCAAGGCTAGCTACAGGCAGGTTTTGAGAACAACAATCCTGAAGAAATGTAAAGTAAAGAAAACAGTAAATAACATGAACAAAATTAAAGTATAATGATTAGTTGGGCCGGGGTTGGGGGGGGGGGGGGGGGGGGGATGACGAAAAAAGTGAAGGTCTAGTGAAGTTATCTTAATACATATTGACAGTAACAAATAAATAGTAGCTTATGTATCATCCCAAACAAACCAGACGTTCACACCCTTTAACCCCTTATGAGCAGCAGGACAGATATGGGGAGATTACCATTTTAGGACGAAGGAAAACAACACACGAACATCCATATAATTTTACACTTTTTATTTACTCTACTTACAATAATTGGACAGTAGAAATGATACCATGATCAGGTATCGGCAATTGAACGTATTATCTGGAATTAGAGACACTACATATCAAAATTATAGCCCACCAGAGGTTGAACTGGATAACTGGATAACTGGATAGTTTCTTCAAAAGCAAAAACAGTACATAAATAAATAATGCAGGACCTCTTAATCCTATTTCTACAGCTACAATAATTTTTGGCTGTGAACCCCGCATGTCTCAGTTCCGTGACCAGATCATTATATTTGATCATTTCGAATGCGTGCTGCTCATCTAACCTGGATTCAAAATGGCACTGTCAGCTAAATAATTATAATCTGGAGCAACCACGAGGAGTTAATACATCACTGTAGCTTGTTGTCTTCGAGACTTCTTAATGATAATCATTTCAGGGTATTCCCTAGTCCAGATAGGTCCACCGCCATTTCTGAATCATTAGTGCCATCAAGCAGGTGCGTACTTAAAGTAGTTGGCACCGGGGCGGATCCTACCTTTGGCACTCCGTTCCTAAATAAAATTAAATAATGAAGGAAACCTGAGTCCTGTGAATAGTAAATACATATAGTTAATCAACAGGCACTCGTTGGACATAAAAGAGGACTAAAGGCAAAAGAAAAGAAATATGTGATAGTCTTACCGGGAATCGAACAGAGTACCAACTAAACAAGTGGTTCTCAAGCTATTTTTGCTCATGGCCCCCTTCTGAGCCTCATTTACATCTGTGCCCCCCTCCCCCGCATAGTCGCCGTTAGCTGGAAAATTGGCACCTTACCATTTAACTGTGGCCCCCTAGAAATAGTGCATGGCCCCCGGGGTCACATGACCCATGTTGAGAACCACTGATCTAAACAGCACCATCGCCTTGCTGTGAAGGTAAATCGTGAAAGGACGCACATCAATTTTTGCACCCTAACAGCCAAGATTCAGATAAATCATCGTTCATATACATGATCTTCTTCTTCAAGCACCATGCCTGATGACGTAAATGATCCTGTCAATTCAATTTCCAGTCTTCGGTACCTGTTTATCAATTACTCTGTGAATTCTTCCCATGCCATGATGTCAAACTGTTTAATATCTTTTCATTTTGTCATCCTCTATTTTTTTTCCTTCAATCCTTTCCGTTTGTTATGATATATTTCAGCTTTCTTTTTCTTAGTACAAGCCCCAAAAAAGTTTATAGCTTCCTAGCTTTCTAGCTTCCTAGCTTTCTAGCTTTCTAGCTTCCTTTGTGCACTGGATTCCTTCAGAACATCCTCATTATTCCTTGTCAACGGCGCTCTTAACGTTCTTCTGTGGAACCACATCTCTGTGGCCTCCAGTGATTTTCCTATTTGTTTACTAGTTGTCCATGGACCGATCCATGGCTGTACAAGGGACTACGGTGGTTTCCCGCTGCCTAAAAGTCTAACCCACAAGGCAAAGAGAAGGGGAGAAGTTCCATCTTGCCAGCTGCGATGTAAAGCTTCAGATTTGTTTTATACAGATAGCTGCTCCTCACAACTGTCCTAACTCACCTTCAGTGATAACCACCTGTTTTGATCCATGACTGCTTATTCAGTACACACTGATCTATCTGTCTCCCTTATTGTTCGACTTCTTGTAAGGTTTAATCATTGTACATGTACTGTATACCAAAATATGATTTATATACAGGAAACAGCACTCTAAGTAACAGACTTAGGAACGTGTATTTATTCCAATACATCACTTTAAACATAGCAAAAAAGTTAATACTTTATTTACACTTATAAGAACCATTTTAAGTGAGAGAAAGTGAACACTGAACGCTATCACCAGACATTATGCTCAAACAGTAACAAATAGGATGAAAGAGTAACGGACAGTATTTTAGAGAGAAATAGAGATAGAGAGACAGACAGACAGTCAGACAGACAGAGAGATAAAGAAGACAAGCACAGAAAGAAAGAGAAAGAGAGCATACAACAGATTAGTAGAAAATGTCACAATGTGTAGATGATGCAGCTATTTAGAGGACGGGGAAAATCCTTCCCAGATTATATACAGATCTGCAAGCCCAAATTAACAAGATCGCAGAATGGATGGCTAAGTTGGGCTTCCACCTAAACGCTAAAAAGACAGTCGGAATGATATTCAGTAGAGAAAGAGTTATAAAAAAATAAAACAAGTGATAAAAAAATCCAAGGGCACAAAATTAAAACAGTAGAAACAACCAAATATTTAGGCATGACTTTAGTTCAACAACTAAACTGGAAAAAAACATGTAGACAAGCTGGTTGAGAGCTGCAGAGGACTCACTAATATGATGAAATACCTAAAAGGCAGTGGATGGGGAGCAAGCATCAAGTCACTTCTCATGTTCTACAGGTCATTTGTAAGGGGGAAAATGGACTATGCAAGCATAGTATATGACTCTGCAGCTCACAGCAATAAGAAAAAAATTGGACAAAATACAGCACCTGGCACTATGTACAATAGCTGGAGCCTCAAGATCAACATCACTAGAAGCACTACAGGTAGCTCTAGGAATAATACTCCTCAAGCTAAGAAAAAAAGAACTTAGACTGAATTACATGGGCAAAGTTCTAATCGACAAAAACCACCCAGCCCATGCAATGTTTATGAAGAATTTCCCGACGACCTGGGATACCCCTCTGGAACCCACAAGATACCCAATAGGATGGAAGTGCATGGAAGAAATTGAAGAAACAGTATTATAGCAAATGCAATAAAATGTAGTAGTAAATAAACACAAGTGATTCCTCCTTGGGAGCTCAAGAGAGACTCTCATCTTTCAGATATAATAAATAAAAAAGCAGGAAAAGCCAGAAAGGCAGACACGCCTATAAACTGCTAAAAGATCCAACCCGGACATGTCAGATATCCAGAGAACCAAAAATACAATGCAACAGAAAGCTAATTAGAAATCAACTAGGAACAGGCTTTTTCATGGCGGAGGAACCCTTCTGTATAACATGTCTGGAGAAAAACACCACAGCACATTATCTGTTAACATGCAAAAATACGAACAGCACAGAAAACCACTAATGGAATACTTGAGAACCCAAAACTCGACATCACTGTCACTGGAAAATGTACTGAAAGTTTACCTGCCCAAGGAGCTACACAACATAATAAAATGTAATATTACTGTGGCAACATGGATTATAAATTCTGGCCACTTAGACTGAACTCCCATCCATCCTAATTTCTATCTGAATTTTGTCACGCCAATTTCACTTCTTTCGTTTCTGTAGATACAAGTGGGGTAATTGACTTGTGATTCTGGAAGTTGATAGGTTCACTACCCTGTTTCTGTAAGGTAGGTAGGATATAATTGACGCGTCCCGGACTCACTGTCGTGGACAGTGGCATCTTTTTTAGAGTTCGTTTGACCACGAGTCAAAAGCCGATACCCAGTTTGAGAGTTTAGCGGCGAAAAAGTCAGTCCCGGGTCTTTGACACAGGAAACTGTTCCTAAAGAGTTCCCTGTGCTTTGATGGCCAGGAAAGTCTGGGACCCGCTAGCGTAACCCTCTTTTCCCTGTTGCGCCAAATTCTGTGTAGCAGGTCTCCTACAGAAGTCTCTGGGTAACTATTACGTGTTATGTTTCTGCTCCTCTATGCAGGTGTTCAAGCCATGATGAACACTTGTGGCAAATTCTCACAATATATAGGCAGTCTTGTCTATCTCTCATTGTTTCAGTCCTAAAATTCTTGCCGGGAGATAGTAGCAGACTTAACATCAGCTTGCATGCTTTTGATTATAAGAGTGGGAGATTCTGACAGTTGCGGTAAGCAAGTTTAGAAATTGGTACTTAGTATAAATTTTGTGCTTTGGATATGTGATAAGTAAAGGGGTTCGTAAATGGGTTTTTTGTAATGTGGTAATTACAGCAATCATTCAACCAGAGATCTGAAGCTACAGCCAGTTTTTTTTTTGATGATTTGTGTGCTGTTTCTATATATGAACCTACTGGGTAGAGAATTTTACGCCTGATGTAGTGCATAAAAAGTAGAATCGGTTTCCTTTACCTATGGATAACCAAGTTAGGAAATCTTTAACACACACAAAAGGTTAACCTGAGCAAATGTAATCTTTTTTGGCCTCAGTGGCGGTTTGTGTACATAATTTTGCTTCGCAACATGTACTTTGCATCTAAGTGAGTGCTTGGGTATTAACTCACCCCCCCCCCCCCATGCTGTTTTTGGGTTTTACCCAGGCCCGAAAATGGATGCAATTTTTTCAGACAGGTGAGGTTTTAAAAATAGACAGTGGACAAATACATAAGTCCGGTAGGTACTTGTGTTATACATTTAAATGTGTGAAATTGACTGGAGAATCTTATGAAATGCTTCATATAATTAATTAATATGAATAAGTGTGTGTTATGTCTTGGGAAGTGCAGACTTGATTAAAAAAGTGTTAAAATTTTTTTTTTTAATTGTATACTTAAACTTAAATATTTCAGCTCCCAATTAATGTATAGCAATAAAATGTTCAGAATGTCAGTGCACATTTAGTTTGAAACATATCTAGAAACTTTTATCACTATCACTTCATAATTGTATTTTTTATGATTTTTTTCTCAAAACCACATATGTTTGTAAAAACAACCAGTCAAAATGTGTGCAATTTTTCTCTTCAGGTTATATTTTAAAAAACAGGTTGTGGATACACATTTTATTTAACTAGGTGTTTATGTTATACATTTAAATGTGTGAAATTGACTGGAGAATCTTATGAATTGATTCATATAATTAATTGACATGAATAGGTGTGTGTTATGTCTTGTGAAGTGTAGACTTTATTTTAAAAATGTTTAAAAAATAAAATAAAATTGTATACTTAAATATAAATATTTCAGCTCCCAATTAATGTATGGCAATAAAATATTAAGAATATCAGTGCACATTTAGTTTGAAACATATCTAGAAACTTTTATCACTATCACTTCATAGATGTAATTTTTATGATTTTTTTCTCAAAACCACATATGTTTGTAAAAACAACCGCTCAAAATGTGTGCAATTTTTCTCTTCAGGTTATATTAAAAAAACAGGCAGTAGATACACATATTATTTAACTAGGTGTTTATGTTATACATTTAAATGTGTGAAATTGACTGGAGAATCTTATGAATTGATTCATATAATTAATTGATATTAATAGGTGTGTGTTATGTCTTGTGAAGGGAAGACTTGATTTTGAAAATGTTTAAAAAATAAAATAAAATTGTATACTTAAACTTAAATATTTCAGCTCCCAATTAATATATGGCAATAAAATATTAAGAATATCAGTGCACATTTAGTTTGAAACATATCTAAAAACTTTTATCACTATCACTTCATAGATGTAATTTTAATGATTTTTTTTCTCAAAACCACATATGTTTGTAAAAACAACCGCTCAAAATGTGTGCAATTTTTCTCTTCAGGTTATATTAAAAAAACAGGCAGTAGATACACATATTATTTAACTAGGTGTTTATGTTATACATTTAAATGTGTGAAATTGATTGGAGAATCTTATGAATTGATTCATATAATTAATTGACATGAATAGGTGTGTGTTATGTCTTGTGAAGTGTAGACTTTATTTTAAAAATGTTTAAAAAATAAAATAAAATTGTATACTTAAATATAAATATTTCAGCTCCCAATTAATGTATGGCAATAAAATATTAAGAATATCAGTGCACATTTAGTTTGAAACATATCTAGAAAATATAATTAATTGATATTAATAGGTGTGTGTTATGTCTTGTGAAGTGAAGACTTGATTTTAAAAATGTTTAAAAAATAAAATAAAATTGTATACTTAAACTTAAATATTTCAGCTCCCAATTGATATATGGCAATAAAATATTAAGAATATCAGTGCACATTTAGTTTGAAACATATCTAGAAACTTTTATCACTATCACTTCATAGATGTAATTTTTTATTATTTTTGTTCTCAAAACCACATATGTTTGTAAAAACAACCGCTCAAAATATGTGCAATTTTCTCTTCAGGTTATATTTTAAAAACAGGCAGTAGATACACATTTTATTTAACTAGGTGTTGATGTTATACATCAACATGTGGGAAATTGACTGAAGAATCTTGTGAAATGCTGTAGATAATTATTTGATGTAGGAAAAGAGTCTGTCATGTTATGTGAAGTGTAGACCTAATCAAAAATAACTGGAAAAAAGATAAATAAACTGTACTCACATATGTCAGCTCCAGTTTAATCCATAGCAGAAAAATCTCAGAATATCAGTGCACATCCATTTTGAAACACAACACATTTTACCACAATCACTTCAAATACATAATTTATAGGATTTTTTCCTACACCACAAATTTCTGTAAATACCAAACAACTATGACTAATATTATTTACACCAACTATATTCTATTTTACATTTCCCAGAAGAATTTGCCACTATTCACATGCTTTTATGCACTGGCACATGAAATCTTGAACCTCATCTGTAAACAAAACACTGAAACATTTCAATGGGGTTGACAGGTCAAACCCCTCAGTCACACCTGGTGTTCTCTTTGGACAAAATCGAAATGCATTTTGTGTCATCCCCTCAGCAATTTCTAACCAATCTGGGACATCTTGTGAGGATGCACCTGCCTCTAGACTTGTGGCAGTTCTCATAGCTTTACTTTTGGTCACAATGGTGTTTTTGCCTCTTTATCCTTCTCCTTTAGTGACTGAAAGTTTTGCTCTTTTTATACCAGCCCTACCTGATGCATGTTCAATCAGCTGATCGACATCGCCCTCAGAATGATCACTTTCATGAATATTCTGACACAAAGTCTTTACAATGTCTTCATTGGAATTACTAAACCTAACTTCTAAATCAGTGTCGCTCGAGTTATCTTCTGTCCACTGAGAAATTAGCGTCGTGCTAGCTCCGCTGAAAGCAGGTGTTTAGAAGAAGATTCTCGATCCATTTTGTATGTAAACAAAGGAATAGAAATGGATATAAAACACACAATTTTAGCTTCACAAATTTGTTTTTCGCTCACAAACGTCCATAAACATGTCCTGGATGTAATGAAATGATTTGAAAACAAGCTAGTTGCTAGGTATTTATAACTTTTCGTTCAAACTCGACATATATCACACTGGCGCGCCACGCGTCATTGTCTGAAGATTCTCGATCCATTTTGTATGTAAACAAAGGAATAGAAATGGATATAAAACACACAATTTTAGCTTCACAAATTTGTTTTTCGCTCACAAACGTCCATAAACATGTCCTGGATGTAATGAAATGATTTGAAAACAAGCTAGTTGCTAGGTATTTATAACTTTTCGTTCAAACTCGACATATATCACACTGGCGCGCCACGCGTCAATGGTCCGAACGGAAGTCCTATCTGGTGCGTGGCGCGTCCGTTTGGACGGAATGAGTTAATGGGTATCTTAAATGCAATTTGTATACTTAACTAGCGCATACTTCTATTTGTCGTCATAACATGTTTGCAATGTTTAAATGTGTCAAACGCCCCTATTACCAGTTTAGACTGGTCGGCGAATTGTGTAGAGGCAGGTGGGTTAGCCGACCTGACTGCTTTTAAGGTCACGTCTCGCCAAGAGGGAGAGGGAAGGGCAGTTTGTAAACATGCCTGAAACCATTCCAGCATTAGACGCCGGTACCCGGGCTGTGTAGGGTTATACAAAACTTACTATAAGCCGGCCCTGCACTTATTGTTGATCGGACGGTGAGCGGTGGGAGAGTAGGAAAACTGCAGCTCAGTTCAGCCTTGATCAGATTAATAGAAGGGGAGGCGGGTATGTTTTTCCTGTATCTAGTTAAGACCTGTTTATTGTTGTGACGTGTTGTAATGTTTATGTTATATTTAGCACGATGTTATATGAGTTGTTTGTGTTTTCTTTACTGCTAACCCCGGTTAGTTCAGGCCCTACGCTGAAGCCTTAAGCATGATTACCTTCCTGGAGGAAGGGCGCACAATTCATCGACCTATTCACAGCTGGGTTGCACGTAACTACAAGCGTGCCTAGTTCATCACCCTATTACGGGCACATTGATGAGTGGCCTTTGCTTGGAGTACAAATACTTCGCCCAACACCTAATAAGAGGAGCGCTCATGCTCCGTTTGCACCAGTTCTCTTTACCAAGCTACATCGTCCCTTATCAGTGAGGACCGCTACAGTAGTAGTGGGCCATTACACAAAAGGTGGATTATTTCCTCATCATTTGTTTTATCTTGAGTGTTGCCATCGCAACCCCCGATTCCTGGATTTACAGCCGAGTGCAGTCAATTCACGGATTAAATCAGCAATTACCCTGGAGAAGATAGGGTCAAAATTTCTCCATCGGCTAACTGTGATCCCAGTGAAGCACCAAAGTACGCGTGCCAACGAAGAATGATTTTGGGGTAGAGTGCACTCAAATGACTTGAGGGGAGGGTAGATTGTTCAAGAACCTGTGTACCTAAACATCGAGTGAAGTGATTAGCAGTGTTGCTGACAGGGACAAGTCAGCGGGAGTGTGTTTGTGTAGGTACAGTTCTTTATTTTAGGTGTTTCCAGCAAAGGATTATTAATTTTATATCCACCCCAAAATTGTGGGAGCGTGGAACCTATGGGTTTTTTTCGGGAGTGTTCCCAACATGTTTTATACTAATTGTCGTAAATTTGGATAGGTATTTAAGATATATTCTGGTCCCGTCTGAATAGAACTGAAAAAGTGGTAACTCAGTGAGAGATAAGGTTGTGGTGAACTTCTAAATACAATATCTAAATTAGAATATAACAGTATAGTGCATAACGTCAAAGATAGGATAGTACTACAAATTTTCGGCGAAAATTGTAGTCGTCGCCTACGCCTTCAGCGTATTATTTGATAACGCTTTGGCCGAACCAAAAAGGGTACCCTATTTTTCAAATTCGTCCTTGAGACAAACGTACCACTTTTCCAAGTTCAATGAAGTATTTGCCTAAAATACATTGTAGAAGGGAGGGGGACGGATAGATAACCAACGCAAATCACGTCTCACATTGTTTCTAAAAATAAAACCAACTGGCTAGCCTTGCCTTAGGCGGTTTTCAAATTACGATGTAAACGTTGGAAAATGTGAACACTACGGTCAGGAAAACACGCTTAGCTCTTGTTGCGAATGACGTAATTCTCGTGTATTACGAGAGACTCTCGTATTTAGCTTGAAAGTACATGGAAAAAGAATTGAACAGGAGGTAGTTTAAAAATAAACAACTAACATAGAAAAAAAGATAGAATTTTGAACCAAGCCACTTAGCCCCATAAAAATCATATATTCGTGTACCTGAAGACTTGTTGACCAAGAATATGTTGTTAGTTATCTAAATAGTCCATTAGATAATCAACTATTGGTAATAATACATAGAGAATCGGAGATACTGTCAGGTCAAGTCATGTCTGCTTAGATTGGATAGCATATTTTTTTGGGGAAAAAATTAGGTGAAAGAAAGGCTAAGATAGTACGATGAAGCGGGTTGGATGAAATTTGAAGGAAGCCGAAATATTATTGGCTAACCTAAATATACAAATCTAGTTGGTAATAGTAACACATAGAGGTTTGAGAAAATTTTTTAAAAATAAAGTTTCATTCAAAAAAAAGAGATGCTTGGTCTCATTGGCCAAAGCTTTTTACATGATAGGAAAAGTAGGCTGCTCGCTGCCATGTTTTCAAAATATTCTGAGGAACAAGCAGCGATGAGCAGACTTGTGCTTTGTTTTAAAATAACTAACAACAGAAAGCAGTCTGAACAGAGGCAGTAATGAAAGTGTGCCATATTCTATTGCCTAATTCATCGTTACTTGTTTATATTTCCTTGATATGTGGTAAGATTGATTTTATTGACTTTTTAATTAAAAAAGTGTTGTGTGAAAAAAGAAAAGGCCATGTAAAAGATTGTAATTAAATGGTTCCATGGCAGACTTAGGCATAGCCTAGATGTTGATCCATCATATAAGGGACTATCTAAGAAGTTTAAAACTACAGGACTATATGTATGATGGTCATACAGGAACATTACACCTATCTTATTGCATGGAAAAGATTACTGCAGGAATGACAGAGGCGTAGCATCCATTAGGGAAGAGAAAAGAATACTGGTACGATTTGTTCCATCAAACTAAAGTGGAGAAGCAGAGTTGTCAGAGAGAGCTGACCATGTTCTTTTGTATTGAATGTATGTTTACATGTAAATTAGGAGGAATTAGTTTGATATTAAGACAGAACCATAACTTGCATCGACAGGGGTTCCTGCTGGCACTTGTCTGGTGCTGGTACTCGATGATAGAGAAATTCAGCACGATTTCTAAGAGTCTCTGGTACCTGTTGGTATTAAAGAAGTTCAAGACCAGAGGAGACTGAAGTGTTTGGCCAAACCAACTACAACTGCTGTGATTCCAGGATCCAGATAAGTGCAATATCTGGCCTGGGACAACTTATCACGATTAAAGAAAAATCTCCTGTATAGACAAAAACGTTCCTCCAAAAGACTAACATAAACAATCCTGGTGAAACAAAAGAACATTGGGATGATGATAATCCCCACCCTGCCTTCTAGTACCAGTAGTAAATAGAGTAATTAACATCAACTTGAAAATTTGTAACAATGTACTATGGACATATTGTCTGTTGTATGTAAATATCTTTATATATATTTGTAAATATATCTATCCATCTAAATTGATTCTCATTGAACTGTAGTCCTGACCAAAACAACTTTAGGCTCAGGGCCAATAAAGTTTAACAAAAGAATTTTTAAATATAAAATTTAACAGCTGGAGTTAGTTGATTTTATCATAGTAATTAGTATATGTTTGTATATGGTTTTGTATTGAGATTCTTTAACAACACTCTTACAATACCCTAGACACTTTATGTAGCTTTCAGTCACGCTAGTCAATAAAGAATATAACTTAGAGTGAGATCGTAGGGTGGTAACAAGAAAGGTACTCTGTAACACAATTGTCCATTGTTTACCTCAGAGACCTTCACAGTTGATCTCACTCAAGTACATCTATACGCACACTATTCTTCTTAACATCTAAACCCACCGCAAAGGTAAAGAAATAGATTTCACCAGTGAACAGTTTAAGGGTATAATCTTTCACTGGATTGAGAAGACACTCTAGTCCAGCCTATCTTTACGACTGTAATTTGTTATCAGACACTTCTACGCACCGTACATTTAACATATACGTTTAACCACACACACACACACACACACACACACACACACACACACTCACACACACACACACACAGAGTTAAGTGACGACCACAAGACTAACAAACGTGAAACTATAGTAATTGGAGTATGGATATGGGCGGAGCTGACCAACACAAGTAATTAAGTTTTGTTAAGTTTATTATCATATAAACTCCTCACAACATCAAAACATATATATATATATATCAATGAAAAATCATAGGTACAGAATTTGAAAAAAATAAACCCGTAAGTGTTATCCCCTCTGTTGAGAAAAGATCCCGCAAGAAGTTAATAACCCCAAAAGGTCAAAAGATTAACGATAGGGTATAGGAATAGACGATAAAGTAAAGAACAGAGTTCCTAATTAATCTATCCTGTAAAATAACAGTATTAGCGAACAAAAAAAAAAAAAAAAAGAAGTGGGTACAATGATTGTACAAATAAAAATTATTCACTCCTCCGATTCACACTCCTGTCAATCTGTGGCCACATTCAATATCGCTTACCTACTAGTTGTTTAACAACATCTTGAACATATCATCATGGTATATGTAACAGAATCCAGTGTTGTGTTTCGTCGAAGTGAGCCCCAGTTCCTCCACGAATAATTAATCCTCCTAATTGGGGAACGCTTACTTTGGTGGTGATTATTGGATATGAAACTGTCACGTCAGATAGTTTAGGTAGCAAAATAAATACGAAGATATAGTTTTCACAGTAGACAGTAGTTAGTACTTCCAATAGTTAAATGAAATGTCTGGTGGGTAAATCTTTCTGGATAAATCCAATTGACAACACAATGTCAGTAGTCGGGAACAATGTTATGGTTAGTTATTTCGCCACAGCGGGCTGAAGAAATTAAAAATGAAAAAAATCTGGGTATTGTGTCCTTCCAGTTATAATTAATTGTTAGTGTCTATAAGTTTGGACTCTCTATCTCTCTCTCTCTCTCTCTCTCTCTCTCTCTCTCTCTCTCTCTCTCTCTCTCTGAATCAAACAAGAGGACCGCACAGGTCAACATCGAAGATCCAATAAAGACTCAGAATTGTTACAGGTTGTATTTAGACTTAGACTCAGACTCAGATCTATGCTCAGATCTAGGCTTAGGATCAGACTCAGGCCGCTGGCAGGCTGGTTTGTGATCAGTACTAGATTTAGGAGAAAACAAAACACTTAATCACAAGATCAATAACCTATCCTATCATGCGCACAATATCAGTGTTAATTTTAATTATGACTACTCTAAAAATATCGCTTGCCATTACTAGCTATTTAATATAATTATAAATATAGAAGAGGTGTTAAGAATAGACAGACCTAGGGAACTGCATAATATAGTCAAAAAATATTTAACACGAACAAATGTTAATATATAGTGGCTGGGAATGTGAAGGTCTGATGCTGTTCTTACAATGCATATGACTTTTAACAGATGAAAGTCAATTAAATATCTGTTAAAGTCAGTTATATAACTAGATCCACCAGGCCTTTACACCCCTCCACTTTAATATTATTCTTGTTCAGAGTGTCTTCTCGATTTTTTTTGTTTGTTTGTTAATTTTTTTTTCTCTATTTATTTAACGTATAAGCACAATTGTGATTGTCCCTATTTACAATGATTTGACAAATGTGATGCCACTTTCTCATATCGGCAATTGTTCATATTATTTGGAATTGAAAACAATATATATCCTAATTATAACCCATCAGAGGTTGAACGGGATTTTTTTTTTCATTAATTAAAAAAAAAAAAAAACATAACGGAAAACAATTTTGTTGTGCTTTTTTAGCTTCATGTCCAGAGGACATCACCGTGTCTTACCTGTTCAGTTTCTTCACTTCCATTCGTTTTCATCTTCAGTGGAACTTTGTACTCAAACCTATCTTGATTTTTTTTTTAATAAAGTATCCCGTTCAACCCTTGATGGGTTATAATTAGGACATATGGTGTACTAAAGCAAGAACATAAAGTCAGGTTTCCAATATCTATCTTGATGGATTTTCTGTAAATCCTCAAAGCAACGCGTCAAAAATGTCGAACAAATTAAATAGACTGTAAGTTGATTAATTACGTAACAGCTCTTTTATCACAAAGTTTCTTGTACATGTATGGTTATCTTTTTTTAAAAATGTTTTTCACTAGATGGCCTGTATCCTGATTATATATTTTATGACTGTCTAGGTTCTGGGGAGCTCTTCTATTGTGAAATTAAATTATTAAACTTTCCTTTCTTGCTTCTTTACTTGCGAAGAGATCTGTGTGTAATCTTGTGCTTTAGCGTCCTAAATTACGGAACATCAAACAAGATTGTTAGTTACCCACCTATGCGCATAGAGGAATTGCTTGAGAAGATAGTTTCAAGACAAGTGATGTCACCTCGAAACTGCACACATTCTCCCTGATATGGGTAGCTATAGGCCCATGAAAGCAACGTGAGGTAACGCGGGAACATTTGCGTGCGGTGTATACGAGGGATTCCAGGGTAAAAGAGAAACTGTGGCTGTGGTATTTGACCTAGAGGATGCTTACAACAGTGTGGACTTTGCAACCTTAATGGACTGTGTAATGGCATGCAGTGTAACCACAGGGTCCTCCACTGTCACCTGTGCTTTTTAACATCAATACAGTAAAAATTCAACCTACAGGTTTAGGACGAACATTAACTTTTGCTGACCACTTGCTCATTTACAGGACTTGCTCAGATAGACAAGAAATGGTCAAAAGCATACATAAGGCGCTTCTGGCAGTTCCTAAATGGTGCAAGGAAACCAGCTCCAAAGTCAATCCCAACAAAGCCTGTGTGCTGTTGGGCTCCTTGGATGCCTCCATATTGAGAGCAGATCTTCCAGACATTACTCTCAGTGGACAGAAAATTGAAAGGCAAGACAAGCTGAAATACATTGGAGTAACATTCGATCGCGGGATATTGCATAAGCACCATGTTTATCATATCATACAGAAGTGCAAGAGAGGTCTGGCAGCCCTAAAAACAATGGCTGTAGTGCACATGAGGCATATGCTACTGTTTCTCCTGTATCAGCCTGTTCTCCTGGTCATGTCTGTAATCGAGTTTGGCCTGGGAATACTCGCGCTATCAGTATCACATTGTGAACGACTGGAACGCATTCAAAATGAAGGGATGCGTATAATCTTGGGCTGTACGCGAGATACCCTCATTGTGATGATGCGGTACTTTCTTGTATTGCTGTCAATTAGATCCATATACGTGATGGCCCAAGGAAAAGCTTATATGCGAGTAACCACAGACAAAAGGCATCCCCTGCATGGGAACATAGCTGACATCAAAGAAGCAAGAATAAAGAGGAGAATGTCAAGGATGGCGCAGGCAGAGGCAACTGTTAGACAGGTGACCATAGTTGAAACTATATTCAATGGGGAAGAGTAGAATAAGTCTGGTGAGAACTGAATGGACTACCAGCAAGTCATCATCAGCCTTGGCAGAGAGTGCAGAACTTGGGCCAATGCGAAATCAGAGCTGGAAAGTGATCAACTGATAATTGATCGTACTGAAGATGATGATGCCGTTGTGTACGCTGATGGGTCTGTAATATGTGGTGAGAAATCAGGATGAGGATCCTCTGCTAGAGTAAAGGGCAGAATCATCGCTGAACATAGCGGGGATTACATGATAACAACCTCTAACGTGAGAATGGAGGCAGAGGCAGATACTGCAGTCTTAAGGTGGCTGTCTGAAACTTCCTTAATAAGGCCAGATATTGTGTCAGATTCTCAGTCCATGCATCGGAAGGTCCAAAATGGATGGCTACGACATGAATGGAAAACATCTATAGAAGCATCGAATCTTCAAGAACTGATATGAATCTACTGTCCTGGTCATGCAGGGGTACGCAGCAATGAAAGAGCTGACAGACTAGCTTCAATAGCACCCATAGAAGGTGCATTGGCCATGGATAAGAGAGAAATACTGAAGGCAATTCATGATCGCCTATTAGAGAATGACACTGCAATCGATGAATCATCATGGCTAAGACTGCTGGAATTTGGCATCAAACTTAAAACCAGCAGGGATGGACGTATGAGAGGACGCATCCGGTGTGTATACAACCAGTGCGCAACAGAAACAATTAGCATTCATACCCTTCAACATTTGCTAAGGGAGACTGGGCACCTATGGGTTTGCCCGGAGGGCAGTGATGTCGATTCTGATCAACAATAACAATAACAACAATAAATGGGTGCTTTCCACGAATAGAAGGACTGAAACGGTACAAGGTCATGAATTTGGAATTTATGACAAGAACTTCACAAGTGCCAGTGGAAAGCTCGATGAGAAGAAGACACTGGCATGGACACACATTGAGGAAACCTGTTGCTAGCATTACAGGTCGGTCTTTGTTCTAAAAACCCCAGGGTAAGAGAAGTAGCAGTAGACCGAGAAACGCGTGAGTAAAAAGAGCTAGAGACAGAAATGAAAATGAAGAGGAAAGCATAGAAAGACCTTGAGGTGATGACACACGATATGATGACTTGGCATGTGTTTGTTGAAGACCTAAATCACCAAGAGCTAACACTCAGTGGTGGTTTTTTTTTTATGTGGATCAAAGACAAGACAAAACATGTTGAAGACCTATTTTCTTTGACAACTATGGGTAATGAATAACTAAATGAATAAATTAGTGAATGAATGAAAAAGACATTCGTGCAGAATGCCGAACGTCTACATGTGACTTATGTAACTGTTTTGTACACATTGCGCCCAATATGCAACAAGAAGATGCACTGTAACCAATAACCTGCCAGCCAGCCACGATGCCACACATCAGGAAAGTTTTACAAGAAGCACAACATTGATCATCCAAGTATTAATGGATAACGAGGAGATTGTAAGTGTAAACAGCCAGAAAGATGGGGGTTCTCATCAATATATTAATTATAGGTATAGGTTCTTTAACCCCGCACTTGAAAACTGGTGTTTTTGTGTGCAAGGGATACTCTGTTCAACCCCATGTGGGTTATAAATTGGGTATATAGTGTTCATCTTTCCATATAGTGTATTACTTTGTTGTTTTTCTTGTGTGTTGGCTCTTCCAGGCTGTAGTTTATCTGCCGTTTGTTGTGGCATTGTTTAATGTCTATGGTGTTTGTAAAGTATCTTCTTCCATTATACCATATTGCTCTCTCTCACTATTGACATCTTTTTTTCTGTTGGGCTTTTCTTGGTTTTGGATTGGTGTTTTTTGTTTGTTTTATATTTTATTTTTTAATATGATTCTTCTACTGGTATCGAATGGACTTATTGGTTTTGTTTTTGGTTTTTTTCCCCTTGTCATTCTAATTTGTTCTAGTTGTTATATGTTGGTTCTTGTTCTGGTAATTGTCCCGAGTGGGTTATATAAGTCTGTCTGAAGAGAACCAAGTTGTGTGATGTCAGAGACAAGACGAAATGTGAGAGAGATCTGAGATGATAGACGAGAAACGGTGTTGATAGTGGATAGTGTGACTTATAGTTATCGAGGGTGAGAACCTATACTGGCTATCACCTCGCCACACTACCTCTTGTTCTACTTAGGAGATAAGGTTGTATTACACTACATTGTATCCACATACAACAGTACGAGTACAAGTTAAAGAGTACATGTACCGTTAGGAAAGGAAATCTGATCCGAAAAAATAAATTATATATATTTTATTAACAACAGAAAAAACTCTGGTTAAATAAACATGAAATCAATCACGACAACAAAAACAACTTCAGTAATATGCAGGTATCAAATTTACTCCTTCTTCTTCTTCGTTCGTCCTGAAAAGGACGTTGGTTGCATTGTGTCCGTTTACAGCGAAGATGCTATATTTTCGCCTTTCGGCCGACACATCCGACTTCAGCATGGCATTTTTGGAACGGGGTTAGTCTTCCCTCTTCGATCCCTACTCACTCAGCCAGACTGCAGTGATGCAGTCTGTTTCCAGGACCACCACTTGGAGGTGGAGTAGGGTCTTGATCAGCTCTGGTTCGCTGACCCTGACGCAAGCAGTCTAGCTATGGGTCGCTAACTGCATTTCTCAATGTTGACGCGTCTTAGGTCCCATCAAATGTACGAGACACTCAAACCAAAGGTTAGTGTGACATGTATATGCAAATATCGCTTCTTTTCTGTACACCTTCGCTTCCCCCTCCAGCGGTATAATTTTTGCTACGAAAAACCCACGCAAATCGACTGTCTTGACTCACATTTAGCCATGCCTATTTTTTTCTGCTTTCACGAGCTTGCGGTTTGTTTACATACGTTGAAACTGTCACTCATTTAGTTGAGCGTAGAACGCTTGTCTAACAGCAGTTCTCACCCCAGCGGAACAGTCAGTATTATGATGACTGGCAGATGGTACGTGCCCACAACACGTGGAAGGTAAACAAGCTTTGAAGTTCTCTACAAAGGGGAAGCAAATCCTGGGATGTTGTTCATACAGGGAGACAATCGCTGAGATCAGAAGCCTTTGTTGTCGATTGGCAAGGTCGAACAAAGGGACCGTAAAAATTCTTTATCTCGGGAAGGAAGTTTCTTGATTTCCCTGATATGGCCGTAGGCGCGATTTCTAGCACCTGTTAGTGATATCACAGCTTTTCCGTATTTATACTCGGTACCCCCAAAGTCAGTTATCTAGTCACTTCAGATTTTTTTGAAATATCTAGCTCGTCATTCTAGAGCCATTATACAAAGTGGATTATTTAGATTTCATGGAGATAGTTTCATTTTTCTGTTTTGCGGTAATAGATATTAGCCTTTAAGTGATTTAATGTGTTAATTTCGTCATTATAATTCACTGGGATTTATCTGTGTTAATTGACTAGCGTAGTAAATTACATACAGCTAATTTTTTTTCCAGCTGTAATGTAAATTTAATCACTCGCTAAGAGATGTTTTAATTGACTAGTAAATACATTAGGCGACTGACTATTAATAATAATAATAATAATAATAATAAATTCTCTAAGCACCAAACACGGCGCATAAGGCAGAAATCAGCGCTCTCCAGACCGCTCGCCGTGACGCCACTCCTCTCAGCTCTTGCACACCATTCAATCCCAACGTTCTCCCCTCTCTTACCACCGTTCCTCCAAGTGTCTCCTCCGGTCCTCCCCCCTCCTCCCACCCCAGGAACCCAAGCGAGCGCCTGCAGTGGTATTCTGTTGTTTTGCACCCGTAGGACATGACCGACATACGACCATCGCCCCTTCCCTATACAGTCGGAGACACACCTCCGCTCAGAGTCCTCTCTCACCCGTCGAACAGACTCGAACTCTTTCCAACCGATGCTCATGAGTTCTCCAAGACACCCGCCCTCGAATGCACCCAGCCCGTTCTCCAACGACCCTGTCACCCTCCAACCCCCACAACCGCATGCCAAGACCGAGACGACATCCGAACCAAACAGACGAAGCTTGGTATGTATATTCAGTGATCGTAATTTCCAAATGTTAGATAATCTATTGAAGGCGCTGGCTGCCAAAGCAATTCTAGTATGAATTTCTCTTGTTGTGTCACCATCCTGACTCTCTCTACTGCCCAAATAATTGAAGCTTTCAACCCTCTGTAGTTTTTCCCCGTTCAGGATGATATCAAAGGTCCCGCTGGAAAAGTTCACAACTTTAGTTTTAGAGGAATTATTGACGGAATATAAATTTACTTCTAATTCATTACGTGTAACTGTGTAAGTGACTAATGTAATATTATGTGGCGAAACAAATAGCTAGTAATGGCAAGCGATATTTGTAGAGTAGTCATAATTAAAATTAACACTGATATTGTGCGCGTGATAGGATAGGTTATTGATCTTGTGATTAAGTGTTTTGTTTTCTTCAAAATCTAGTACTGATCACAAACCAGCCTGCCAGCGGCCTGAGTCTGATCCTAAGCCTAAATCTGAGCATAGATCAATAAGTCGAAATACAACCAGTAACAATTCTGAGTCTTTATTGGGTCTTCGATGTTGACCTGTGCGGTCCTCTTGTTTGATTCAGAGAGAGAGAGAGAGAGAGAGAGAGAGAGAGAGAGAGAGAGTCAAAACTTATAGACACTAAGAATTAATTATAACTGGAAGGACATAATACCCAGATTTTTTTCATTTTTAATTTCTTCAGCCCGCTGTGGCGAAATAACTAACCATAACATTGTTCCCGACTACTGACACTGTGTTGTCAATTGGATTTATCCAGAAAGATTTACCCACCAGACATTTCATTTAACTATTGGAAGTACTAACTACTGTCTACTGTGAACACTAGATCTTCGTATTTATTTTGCTACCTGAACTATCTGACGTCACCACCAAAGTAAGCGTTCCCCAATTAGGAGGATTAATTATTCGTGGAGGAACTGGGGCTCACTTCGGCGAAACACAACACTGGATTCTGTTACATATACCATGATGATATGTTCAAGATGTTGTTAAACAACTAGTAGGTAAGCGAGATTGAATGTGGCCACAGATTGACAGGAGTGTGAATCAGAGGAGTGAATAATTTTTATTTGTATAATCATTGTACCCACTTCTTTTTTTTTTGTTCGCTAATACTGTTATTTTACAGGACAGATAAATTAGGAACTCTGTTCTTTACTTTATCGTCTATTCCTATACCCTATCGTTAATCTTTTGACCTTTTGGGGTTATTAACTTCTTGCGGGATCTTTTCTCAACAGAGGGGATAACACTTACGGGTTTATTTTTTTCAAATTCTGTACCTATGATTTTTCATTGATATATATATATGTTTTGATGTTGTGAGGAGTTTATATGATAATAAACTTATCAAAACTTAATTACTTGTGTTGGTCAGCTCCGCTCATATCCATACTCCAATTACTATAGTTTCACGTTTGTGCGTCTTGTGGTCGTCACTTAACTGTGTGTGTGTGTGTGTGTGTGTGTGTGTGTGTAAGTGGTTAAACGTATATGTTAAATGTACGGAGAGTAGAAGTGTCTGATAATAAATTACAGTCGTAAAGATAGGCTGGACTAGAGTGTCTTCTCAATCCAGTAACAGATTCTACCCTTAAACTGTTCACTCGTGAAATCTATTTCTTTACATTATCTCTCACTGAGTTATCACTTCTTCAGTTCTATTCAGACGGGACCAGAATATATCTTAAATACCTATCCAAATTTACGACAGAATGGAGGGCTCGCTCCAGGATTGAGATCTAAGTTTGAGTCTAGTAAATTGACTAACGTCTGTTACTGTAGGCTAGTCAAACTCTAAATAGAGCGTGGTGTGGTTGTCTCGTGAGTTAAATAATAATAATTATCCCCTAGACAAACGTTCTGTTATTGGGTTGCTGACCACACAAATTATGTATTGTTTTTTCCACAGCATTTTAGAGTTACATGCAGTTAGATTTTGTGGGTGATCTTTGTCGGAGATAGGTTATGTAAAAAATCTGTACTACAAGGCCACCGGTAGCGCGTGATTGTCTGACAATCACCAGGTTTTTCTTGAAGCAGTAGAGGGTGAGCTAAGCTAAGGGAGTGCATTCTGTCTACTCGTCAAGTTAATCGCCTCCCCTACCTCTTTAAACTGACTTCAGGTGTGGGCGAGTTTTGGTGGATTTATAAAATAGGAGGAAATTTTTTTTTCTCTCCTAATCTTTTTAAACAAAAATTTTTTTTTCCCACTGTAGTAATAGTAGTTTTTCTGTTGTTAGCCTGATCTACCATTTTCATGGTTTAAGTCGTCTGTGTTAGGAGCTTTGGCCAGGTAACAGCAGCGATAGAGTAGATAACTGACAACGGGAGGAGGTATCACAGTTAAATAAACCGGAATTTTTGTTTTTGGTTTTTCTCGTAATCTGCTGGGGAAGCAGTCTATTCGTTTCTTCTTTCTTTCTCGGGTAAGTCACAGCCATGGATTAACGTGCAAAACTTAGAACAATGCTGAGAGAGGAAGCAAGGGAAAAGGGATTACAAGGAGAAGAAGCGAAAGTGTTTGTCAATGAAGAACTCGACAGATATGACGCGGAGAAGAAGGCAGCAGAAGCTAAAGAGAAGGAAAAGGCAGCAGAAGCTAGAGAGGAGAAGAAGGCAGCGGAAGCAGAGAGAAGAAGGCAGATGAAGCTAGGGAGCAGAGGAAAATTGAGGCGGAAATGGAAATTCGCAGGGCGAACGAACAAGAGAAGGAGAGACAGCATGAGGAAAGAGAGAAAGAGAGACAGCACGAACTGGCGCTTAAGACCCTAGAGGTCCAAAGTCGTGGGGCTGCCTCTACCTCCAGCAACGGAGACTCTCCACATCAGTCACAGTTAATTGATTTTTCCAGCACTCAATCTCCTCAACTAGTTGATATATATTTTGCCCTGGAATCCTTCCCAAGCCCCAATGAGAAAATTGACTCCTATCTAGAACAATTTGAGAGAATAGCAAGTCTGTATGGTTTGGAAAGTTCGCGATGGTGTTTAAAGCTTTCTCGGGCTTTAAAAGGCACTGCGTATGATGTGTACGTGAAACTGGGAAGCAGCCATCAAGACAACTACGACATGTTGAAGAAGGCTTTACTTGAGCGTTTCGAAATGAACGCTCGCAAATTTTTGCAACTGTTCCGTAACAGCAGAAAGGAAGGGACTGAGACATTTCACCAGTTCTCTTCACGTCTAAAGGGGTATTTGACAAAGAACCTGGAGCTTTCAGAGCTTCCTCTCACTTTTGAAGGGCTTGAGGAGTTCGTTCTTACCGAACAAATCAAGAACACCTTGTCAAATGAAACCAGTAGATTTCTGGCTGAACAAGGCGCAGTAAAGCTGGAAGACATCTTGAGCAAGTCTGAGCGATATATCAATGAGCTGGCCGAACTGACAGGCACAAAACGCAAACCGACAGATGAGCCTTCTCGGAAAAATAATCTAGAGCACTCTTCCCATTCTTCCCATCACCATAACCAACGAGAAACTGTACCCCAGAATCCTCCCCATGAAAAATCGAAATTCTACAAAACCAGATACCACACCAACAACAATTCTGATCAGCCCAACCGGCCTACATGGCACAGCAGCCAGAAAGGTCAAGAAAAAGGGAAAGACCCCTGCACAAGGGACATCTGATCAGGGCAAGCACACCAGGACAAATCGATCAGTTGCTTGCTAACAGACTCGCAACGGAGAATTAATGTCAGTGATTCTCAACCTATGGGTGAGAGGCTGTGGTAAAATGCACCATTTTAACCCTCCAGCTCAAATTATAATGATAATACTGTATTTGAATTTTGTTCCAATACGCCAAAATAGATTCTCTACACATCCCGCCACCATTGCCCTACCCTGCTCATATTTCTCAAAAGTCCAATTCTAGTGACGTTCTTCTTCTTCTTCTTGCGATCGCATCTTTGATGATTACACCGTCAGACGAGTTCTCATGATGAATTCGACTGTTGTTTGAAGTTCCTCTTTAACTCCATATAGCTTTGAGTTTAGTGTTGAGTCATTGGGCCAGTATATCTTTCTTAACTGGTCATACAGAGGACAGTCCTGTAGAACATGCTCAGCAGTTTGTTCGTTTAATCCACATGTGCACAGTGGTGAAGCAGACAATCGTAGCTTGTGCATGTGTTTATTCAGTTTGTTATGCCCTGTCCTGAGTCGAAAAATAGTTATCTGTCCCTGCCGGTCGAGAGTGTGATAGTCGTCTTTGGGTTGGTTCTGTTCTCTTCTGATAGTCTGGATAGCTCTCTTTTTCTCAAAGTATGTGACTTCATTATCTTCTTGTTCACATTCTCCTCCCTTTTTTGCAAGTTTATCTGCCTTTTCATTTCCGGGTACACCACAATGAGATGGTACCCACTGAAGTATGGTTCTCTTTTTGGCAGCTACCTTGTTTAGTTCATTTCTCAGATGCGGGAGTTTACCACCCTTGAGAGCTTGCAGGACAGACAGTGCATCTGTGAGGATGACTACCTGGTGGCAGTCAGAGTTGGTGTTATAAATCATATTTGCAGCTTGCTCTAGAGCTTGAACCTCAGCTGTATAGTTGGAACAGAATTTACCAGTGGGAATGTGCCTAGTCTCATAGTGGTTGTCAGGATATGAGATAAAGATACCGGCACCTCCATTCCTAACAGCATTAGTTGCTGATCCATCTGTATAGGCATGTATCCATGATTGATCGGGATAGCTTTCTTGGATCATACTCAATGTAGCAGTTCGTTTTTGCAGATCATTATACTCACATCCACTTGTGAGACCACTGACTGTTGTATTAATTACCGTTTATAACCCGCTACTATAAAAATTTGAAAATTGTCAAGGACGATAAAATCTAATGCAAAATATTGGACACTCCTTGAATTTTTTTTTACTAACGTATTCTAAGAATCTATTATTAGTTACAACATGCGACAGTTGTCGTTAGAACGTCGCATTTTAAAAAAAAACGCCAGCGAGTGGCTTGCGATTTGAAACTATTAACGCCACGCGAGGGTACCCACCCTATTACCAAAGGCTTCTTTGTTACTCTGTCATAAATTTTTTAATATAACATAAAACCGTTTGGCAGTCGGCCAACACGTGTTTCGTTCAAACAAAGACGAGTGATAGAGAGAAGAGGGGGGGGGGGGTTAGTATGGAAAAAGTCTAAACCCACTTGGGTATTTTCAAATTGAAACTAACGAACCAAATGAGTGCAGGGGAGGGACATGGTCTAAAGAAAGACAGAAAACGTAGATAATGTATTGCATTCTATGGAAGAATAAATAAAGAGAAAAGTACCAAGTTGAAAACTTAGATAAAGACGTAGATGAAAATATACTGGCTAGATAAAGGACATTAGCCTGATTAATAATCACTTTTCATTTTCTAAATCGCTTCAAAAGTGACTGAGTTATCGCATAAAATAAAAATTGGCAACAGATAGACGGACGCACTAATATCCAGCTCAATTTAAAAGTAACATTTTTCTAGTCACGTGGGTTGGAAACAAGTCAAATTGGCTTGCCTCATTTTGATAGGCACTCCTAGTGAGGAAAGGAGGAGGTAACTTTGAAGTTTTGCCAGCCTAAAGCGACACATAGTCTAAACAGTAATGTTAGAATCAGACAGGCGAACTTATTGATAAACGTACATAAATGTTTGGGATTTAAAAAAAAAAGAGTCAAATCGGTGTAGTTTAAACTGATTGGCTAATGTTAGTATAGACATAGAGGGAATAAAACTAACGCATCTGCTACGCAAGGTGCCACTTGACAGAGATTTTTCATACAAGCAAGGTTCAAAGCAGAGCAATTAATGACCAAATTGCCTTTGCGTCTGAAGCAGCAGCTATCTAAAGTGACCCATTGATAGCCTGTTAACCTTTAACAAATTGTGTGATTATTTCATTGATTGCGGTAAGATGAATAACCTTTTTAAATACATTATTAGATGTAGAGGCCAACCCAGATAGGGCGCCATAACATTGTGTGTGTACGACATTTTGCCTTTGTGGAAGATTGCGACATACTAGGAGCACAGGCATGTCTAAGCAGACCTAGGAAGCAAATCAAAATAAACTTGAGTTGAATAATATCATACATTATTTGGACTGTAAGACCAGAAAGTCACTGGCAGGCCTATTGTTATATTAACTCTGTAGAAAAAGAAAAGATTGTATTCCAGCTGTCCTGGAGCAGGTCGACCACTTTAAATACCTCGGAGCTATTATAGACCGAAAGGGAGGCATCAAAGAAGAGTTGGCCACTCGAAAAGCAGCAGCTGGGAGATTTTTTCAGGCCAAAAATCGAGGATTCCTCAGCAAGAGAGAGGTTGGTAAGAAAACGAAGATGGCTGTATACCGCTCCACCTATGTCCCAGTCTTGACATATGGATGCGAGTCATGGGCAATGACTACAACCCATAAAAGCCAGATCCAAACCTCAGAAATGAGGTATCTGAGGAAGGTGGTTGAAGTAACAAGAAGAGACATGGTACGCAACCAGACGATACGTCAAGGCCTAAAATGCCACCCCCTACAGACCCAAGTAGAACAGTCCCAACTAAGATGGTTTGGCCATGTCTGTAGAATGGGAGAAGATCGGCTACCACGACAAGCATGGGAAACAAAGAGCCAAGGATCCAGACCCCGAGGACGACCCAGAGTCCGCTGGGAGGACAACATTAGACAATCTTTGAAGGACCGAGGACTAGAATGGAACCAGGCCAGGAGGAAGACAGCCAATAGAATAGTCTGGCGCTCTCTCTTCCAAACCTCTACACCTCACGGTAGAAGGGGAACGACTAAGTAAGTAAGTAAGTATTCCAGCTGAAGATGAAGATGATGTATATTGACAGGGGCGTTGAAACTATTTGGAAAAGAAGATACCCACTGTTTATGAAGAAGTCACAGTAAAGTTAAAGACTGTAGCTAATTTGGTTAGCTCTTTTATCTGATCACAATACATGTTTAATGATGTTAAATTGGTAGTGGTGGAGATAATTAACTAGAGACTTAGGGAGGCCTGTTCCTCTTGTTTCAGGGTTACATCACCCAGTATCAAGTTGGTCAGAAGCCAGAGCTGCAGAATTTGAGGCAACCTACCGGTTGTTTCTATATCGAAGCCGGAGAATATTAGCAGTCTCCAGTATACACTGTAGTAAAGCAGTGTGAAGTTTTCTCGAGCAAGTCATCCAGTGTTTACAAGAATTCACAGATAAGCAAAAATCTTGCGGGCTTATATGCAAACTCAAATGTGTTTAATCTCCACCCTATTCAGAAACAGTTTGTGAGATGATGCGAACACCAGTCTTTCCCAATATTGACTCTTCATAGAACAGTATTTTCCAACAGGGAATAAAAGTTTATAAACATTAACTTATTAAGATGTATTAGACAGATGTCCTTCATGTGTATTTAATTTGGTATAAAACCATATTTTCACTTTTAAGTTTTAAACATTCCTGTCCTAAAAAATTTGAGGGACAGGAAATTAAAATTGTACATACATATCACAACTTTAAAACCAGTCTTGTTTATTCGATTTTAGTGAGTTAAAATTGTATTTGTTTAACTCAATTATCATTACATTTTTCATTACCCTAGACGCCAAGCCATATAAATAACATCACAAACACTAGATACCCAAAATAAATCGCAGAGTGAGATCGTAGGGTGGTAGCAGTCAGATACCCTGAGAACATCTTCATCAACTATTAGACTCAGGGACTTGCATAGCTGACCTCACTCTGTAGACACATACTGACTACTTTCTTTAACATCAAAACCCACCATAGAGGCCCTCAACGTGAGGAACTGTTATTTTGAATGGGACTTCAACATCTTGTCTTTTTGACACGGGTTATCTTTTGATTGTATTGTCGCAAGGCATTTGGTCAAACCTGGTCAAGAGACATAAGAAACCGTCAAATTATGTGGAGTTTTCAAAAGTGATGCACCCATGACGCTTCCCATCGCATTGGTGAAGATAAACTCTGATTTTGTCAGAGGTGTTATCAAAGCGGCTATAATGGATGATCAGATTTACCCAGTCATATTTGGATGTAGATACGTGTTTATTTAGAGAACGAAAGAGCCGATTGTGGCAGCAGTAATCACAAGAGGGCAAACTAGAAGGAACGGGAGCCTGCGCCTAATATGTTGCCTAAGGAACTAAAAGAGGCGCAACAAAAGGACCCTACCTTGGAGCCCTGCTTTAGGAAACTGCCCATGGCCAAGGACCCCAGACACAACGGAGACATATTTTTCTAAGGATGGCGTAATGTATCGTAGAACGGGCACCCCTGAACAGGGGCACAATCAGCTCCTAGTACCGACGCAGTACAGAGACCAAATCTTAGAAATGGGGCACTCTCTTCCCTTTAGCGGACATATGGGACAAAACGCCACTATTCAGCGAATATCGACTCACTATTGGTGGCCAGGAATGAACACTGATATTATCAGATACATGTCATCCTGCGCCAGGTGCCAACATGTGGCACCCAAGCATTGGACAGCCCCAGTTCCCATGGGTGAAATGCCAATAGTGGGTACACCATTTGAACGGGTTGCTGTCGACATTATAGGACCCTTAGAAAGGACTAAAAGAAGGAACAGGTTTATCCTGACCTTAGTCGACACATGCACTATGTGGGCCAAAGCTATACCGCTAACATGCACGGATTCCAAGCATGTCGCAGAAGCCCTAGTGCAGATTTTTACACGGTTGGGATTCCCTCAACAAGTTTTGACGGATAACGGATCCCAATTCCGTAGCCTGTTAATGGAGGAGATCTTTAAGATCTTAAGGGCCAAGCACATCCACACCAGCCCGTACCATCCGGCCAGAAATGGGCTCGTGGAACGCTTCAACGGAAGCCTCACCATGATTTTACGTAAGCTGGGACAAGAGAAACCTGAAGGTTGGGACCTTTTCATTCCTGCAGCCTTATTCGCTTACAGGGAAGTCCCACAGGCCTCTACAGGTTTACCTCTAGCTACACTTTTATTCGGCAGACCTATTAAGGGCCCGCTTGAAGCCTTACTCCGGTCCCTGACAGACCAGAAGGCTGATGAGACAGTCGTCTCAGCAAGCAAATATGTATCGGAACTTAAGGAAAGGTTACAACTAGGATGGGATCTAGCAACAACCAACCTTAAGCGAGCACGCATGAAGCACGCTAAACGATACAATAAAGCCACGAAAGAGAGAGAATTACAACCAGGAGAGAAGGTTTTGTTGCTACTTCCAACCGGAAGCAACAAACTACGTATCGGAAGGCAAGGGCCGTTTACCGACCTTAAAAAGATCTCAAGGACCACCTATAAGATCTCTATTAAAGGAAAGGAAAAGGTCTACCATGTAAATTTGTTAAAGAAATACTTGGAAAGACCGGTGCCTTCCCCCGAACATCTCTTGGCGGTCGCCATAACAACCGAAGATGAGGAAGATGACGATAGTTGCATGGAATATCCATTGAAAAAAACGGAATCTTTCAGTAATGTACAATTCGGTGACACTCTCTCTGAAGCACAACAGACAGAAACGAGGGCGCTACTGAAACAGTACACAACAGTTTGAACGGTCGTACCTGGGCGAACACATCTCGTAGAGTTTGATATGAAACTGACAAACGAGACACGCGTGCGAACCAGAGTTTACCCTATTCCGTATGCTAAGGCCGATACGCTCCGTGGAGAGATAAACAAATTGCTACAAGCTGGAATTATTAGCGAGTCTACATCTCCTTATAGTTCGAGCGTAGTACTGTTACAGAAGCCCAATAAGGAAGTTCGGCTGTGCATCGATTACCGTTTACTTAACACTGTAACGGAATTCCAGCCGGAACCACTCCAGGGCGCTTCTGAACTGTTTACCAAGCTTAGGAGGGCAAGAATTTTCTCCAAGATTGACCTGAGTAAAGGTTATTATCAAATACCAGTCAAGGAGGAAATTAAACCCCTGTCAGCTTTTAGCACCAGTGAAGGACACTATACATTCAACTTGATGCCTTTCGGGTTGCACAACGCACCAGGAGTCTTCACCAGGATGATGAAAAAGCTTTTAGAACCATTGCAAAGTACCCATATCCACAACTTTATGGACGACATATTGATTGCAACGGAAACATACGACGAACATATTGCTATGGTCGCTATGCTCCTCATGAGACTACAGGAAACAGGCCTGACAGCCAGACCGAGCAAATATTTAATCGGATATGAGAAGCTTGACTTCCTAGGGCGTACCATTTCTCACGGTTCCATGTGGCCAGTTGCCAAGAACGTTGAGAAAATACGTGCAGCAAAAAGGCCTAGAACGAAGAGGGACACACGTTCATTCCTATCACTGTGTGCATATTACCAGAAATTCATCAACAACTTTAACGGTCTAACAGCACCCCTTACTGACCTTGCGAAGAAGGGGCGACCTGAGAAAGTTATTTGGGATTCTAAGTGCAAACACGCTTACGTCCCTCTCAAGGAACAGCTGTCCGAATATCCAATTTTACGGTTACCTGACCTTAACAAACCTTTTATATTGCGGGTCGACGCATCGGGTCAAGAGATCGGGACAACTCTGCTCCAAGCAGGTGACAATAATCCGAACCTGTTATTCCCAGCGGCATACAGCAGCCGTAAATTGAATACGGCAGAACGAAATTATTCGACAGTGGAGAGGGAATATTTAGCACTTGTACAAGGGATAAGAAGACACCATGAATATCTGTATGGAGTGTCATTCAAGGTGCAAACAGATCATGCTCCACTGGCGTTTCTTGGAGCGAATAAGAAATTCAATGCGAAGATTATGCGCTGGGCTTTGTTGCTAAGCGTGTATTCTTTCAAAGTAGAATACATACCAGGAAAAGAAAACGTAGGAGCAGACTTTATGAGTCCAAATTGGAGCACGAGAGAGGAGGATGAAATTGAAGATAACAATCACCCGGAAGCTACGGATAAAAACAGTTCTCTTTTCATAAATGAGACATGAAAGGGTTTCATATCTTCAAGCCGGGACGAACTGTGACATGTATATGCAAATATCGCTTCTTTTCTGTACACCTTCGCTTCCCCCTCCAGCGGTATAATTTTTGCTACGAAAAACCCACGCAAATCGACTGTCTTGACTCATATTTAGCCACGCCTATTTTTTTCTGCTTTCACGAACTTGCGGTTTGTTTACATACGTTGAAACTGTCACTCATTCAGTTGAGCGTAGAACGCTTGTCTAACAGCAGTTCTCACGCCAGCGGAACAGTCAGTATTACGATGACTGGCAGATGGTACGTGCCCACAACACGTGGAAGGTAAACAAGCATTAAGTTCTCTACAAAGGGGAAGCAAATCCTGTGATGTTGTACATACAGGGAGACAAGGCAAGGTCGAACAAAGGGACCGTAAAAATTCTTTATCTCGGAACGAAGTTTCTTGATTTCCCTGATATGGCCGTAGGCGCGATTTCTAGCACCTGTTAGTGATATCACAGCTTTTCCGTATTTATACTCGGTACCCCCAAAGTCAGTTATCTAGTCGCTTCAGATTTTTTTGAAATATCTAGCTCGTCATTCTAGAGCCATTATACAAAGTGGATTATTTAGATTTCGTGGATATAGTTTCATGGTTCTGTTTTGTGGTAATAGATATTAGCCTTTAAGTGATTTAATGTGTTAATTTCCTCATTATAATCCACTGGGATTTATCTGTGTTAATTGACTAGCGTAGTAAATTACATATAGCTAATTTTTTTCCAGCTGTAATGTAAATTTAATCACTCGCTAAGAGATGTTTTAATTGACTAGTAAATACACTAGGCGACTGACTATTGACGGAATATAAATTTACTTCTAATTCATTACGTGTAACTGTGTAAGTGACTAGTGTAATATTATGTGGCGAAACACATATTTATGCAGTTCCCTAGGTCTGTCTATTCTTAACACCTCTTCTATATTTATAGGTAAGTTGAATGCTTGCAAATAATCTAACATTGGTATTCTCATTTGTTCATACCTCTTACATTTTAACAAGAAATGTTCTATATTATTGTCTTGAAGACATCCTGCACAGTAAGGTTCTTCTATTCTGAAATAGCCTTTTCCCAGCTGTAGTCTGAGAAGTTTCTTATTACTGGGAATTTTCAATTCCCTAGATATCTGACATTTTCTTGTTGGAGCCTTGAACATCTTATATGCATGTCTTCCTTTCAGATTTTTATCCCACTCTGCTTTCCATTCATCTGTTATTAGATCTTTAATTAAGCTCTTAATCTCTGATTTACTCGTCCCTACATTTATTAGATTTTTATATGGTTTCTAATATTTTACCTAGATGGGAAGTTAAAGAAATGGGTCTGTATGAACTGGCATCATGGGCATCTGTTACCTCTCACTTTGCTCACAGGCTTGTTAAATCATCGCTGTGCGCAACGGAGTAGAACACGGAAAACGCTTCGAGTGTGAAAGCGTGCGAGTAGTGAAAGTTGTGGGGCACAGGTAATTAGTTTTTGACGTGGACAGGGTCTGCTGCGGGGAACGAAGGTTATCGTTAGGGCAGTTAAGTTTTGGCTTGTGTTTTCAAAGTGTACGGATATTTATGTGAGAGCGACAGACCAGGGTTCAATGTTATAAAATATTTCAGTCAGGATAATTGACTGACTACATTATGATGTGGGCCTGATTGTATGTGGCTTAAGGAGAAGGACCGTATTTGAATGAATACGGATTTGTAAAGAATGAAGGCGTCGTAGACGATACATAGACTTTCTGAATTTAAACCGGCACAACGACATTATTGCTTATGTCTGCTACTGAACACATTTGTATTACTGATGTACCGTCATATCATCATATGCTCTCAAAAGAAGTGAAGTACACTTATGTTGTATTGTGACATATTAAATGTTATAAAACGTACAACAAGCTGTTGATCAAGATTATTCAAGTTGGCCATTCGTCACGTTACTGAATTACTGTTGTCTATTATATCAAAAATACCTTACAAGACCAGGACAACACATTAATATACTCGTTACCCATAGCCTTCTATAAGTATAAGATAACAGTTTTAGTATTGGAATAATTACTGCTGTTTTCCATGTTTTGGGAATTTTTCCTGTATTCCAAATTTTGTTAGTGTTAAACATGCCTATTAATGCTGGTATATTTTTTGGCACTTCTGCAATTCCACTGTATTATTCTAATGTTCTGTACGTCCATTATTTAATTTTTAAGTTTGTTATAAATAGTGTTGTACTCTTTTACTCTGAGAAGTGTATAACATATTTATTTATTTGTTAACAACAAAGTCTCCTAGATTTTCGGTTTCTCTGTTAAAGTGAGTTTGTAGTTCACTTTGAAGATCCAGCATAAAAGCTTTCACAATGTTTGATACAGAATGAATAAGTTTTTGACAATCTGTCATTTTTTCATTCCACATTTCTTCTAGCTGTTTTTTTATCTGTTCGTTTTTGCTCACTCCTTATGAGTTGTCTTTCTGACTCTTCAGTAAATCTTCATTCTCTTCTTTGAGTTCTGCTAATTTAGCCACATCTTTAGCTACTTCATGCTGTATTTTTCTCATGGTTTTCAAGATTTCTTCTGCCTTTCTCGCTGTATCTTCTGTTATCGATGATTTGATTATTTCATTTTCTTCTGGTAGATTGCTATCTTTTGTCAGTATTTTTTGGACTTTATTTTTCTTTTGGGTTAGTTCAGCATTTCTGGTTCTGACTGTGATTTCTCTTGGTGACGGAGTTGTAGATGTAGCTTCCGTCATGTGTTAAGTCATGTGTTAACATTAACAAGAAAAAAATATTTAATATCGAAATCCGTGGAGGAATATGATCGCCTTCACCACGAAATACTGCATCTGACAATATTTGAAATTTCACGTTGCGGAATTTTAGATCTTTCCAATTTTCTGCAAAGCTTTGGAACACAGAACACAATGATCACTCCCGTAATTATGGTAACGTCCGTTGATGAAAATTTGAAGTTTTCATCGTCGCCAAACTAATCTGATGTGTTTTTTTTTTTTTTTGAACTTGTGCATTGAAGCTGTACTTGAATACATTTGAAAAGAACTTTAATAACTATCACGCACAGTGATTTTCCAAAATCACAACTTTTTACAAAATATGACTGCTGCACAGTGACCAACAGTAAGTAGCCTAATAACATCACGAAGACTGGTTTGCTTGCTTGTAGGCTTTTGTTGCATTTTATATATTAGTCTACTTATTTCAGTTAAGAAGGTCGGGAATATTTGATTAAATCTTTCTTAATTAATGGAGAAAGATATCCTGTTCAGTTAAAGTGGTTGAAATGAACAACAGTGGTGTGAGTGTTCGATACGGCCATCTAAAAGAATTCAGTGACACAGTAATAAGAGGAAAGAGAGTTAGGAATCATAATCCTAATCCTAAAAGACGTGGGCGACTTATTTCGATGCCTTCAAAGAACTCATTCCCCTATTCTTCATGTCAACCAAATGAAATATATAGTGTCAACAATTCAGGCCAGGCTATGGGGGTTCCTTCGGCTTTATATACATTTTAAAAAAATTAATAGTGTGGCCATTTCTGTTGAAGATGCATACAGTAAAGCAGTGTTTCTCAAAGTGGTGGTACGCGACCATCCAATAGGTGGTACGCAGGCTGCTTGACGATTTCAGGGGGAAAAGCCATCGCGGATATTCGTAAATTGACTGGCCGCCTGACACTTGAGTTGCGCGAGTATTTTCGTGATCGAATCGAGTTGCGTCGCGTACTTGCCTTCCCCACTCCTACGTTTGTTTACACTTGTTCATTCAAACTTGCCTCGTTTGAACGTGTACGGAACCGTTGTCGGCTAACCTAACATATTCGTCTGTGTTTCATATCTAAATATTATTTGTATAATTCAGTTTACGGTAAAATTGCCTTTTCTATTACTGTTGTCTTGGATTATAACCCCAATTTGCAACAATGAATCAATGGCTCAAAAGTGGTTCAGTGAAACGTAAATGTAGTCATCAAAATATTAACGTCAATATTAAAGAGGACTCTAGTGCCAACGTTCAATCCGAATCGGAACGTGCTGGGAGTGCGATTTTGCATAATCAGCCGAAAACGAAAAGAGTTAATCGGAAGTATGATGATAATTATTTGAAAATTGGATTTTCTTGGACTGGAGATCCAATCGCTCCTAGTCCCATGTGTGTTGTCTGTAAAGAAACTTTGACAAATAGTGGTATGAAACCATCAAATCTTTTGCGTCACTTTCAAACAAAGCACACTGAACTTATTGATAAACCAATCAAATTTTTTCAAAACAAGCTCAAATTAATGCGATCGAGTCAGAAAATAATGAATTTTGTAGCTAAAGGCGGGGATGAAACCAAAACCACAGAGGCGTCATTCAGTGTTGCACTCCTCATAGCGAAAACAAGTACAAGTCACGCTACTGGCGAGAAACTTATAAAACCAGCTGCAAAGTTAATGACAAATATTATGCTCAGAGAGAAAGCAGAATGAACTATTAACAAAATTCAGTTATCAAATGACACCATTGGACGTCGCATAATATCAATGGCATGTAACGTAAAGGAGCAATTACTATCACATGTACGCAATAGCAAATATTTTGCTTTGCAATTTGATGAAACCACGGATGTTCAGAATATGAATCAGCTTTTGGCTTATGTACATTATATATATATGAAGAAGAAGTATACGACGATTTTTTGTTCTGCTTATCACTGAAAACCCATGCTACTGGAGAAGAGATATTTCATTTAGTCAATGATTATTGTATGAGCCATGATATAGACTGGAAAAGGTGTGTTTGTATAAGCACTGATGGAGCACCAGCTATGTGTGCGGTAAGAAAGGGCGTTGCTGTACGTATAAATGAGATTGCGCCTGAATGCAACTACACACATTGCTATATTCACATAGAATAGTTGGCAGTGAAAAAAATGCCACCCGAACTTGAATCTGTGTTAAAAGAAGTGGTGAACATTGTTAATATGATTAAATCGTGGCCCCTGAATGTACGCCTTTTCAGCGTGCTGTGCGAAGAAATGGGCAGTGAGTACAAACATTTGCTTTTCCACACTGAAGTACGCTTTCGAGAGGAAAGGTGCTCACGCGAGTTTTTGAATTGAGGAACGAAATAATGACATTTCTTCATGACTCCGATAATGTCAACAAACAACATTTTCTCAATTTCAAATGGCTTGCGCAAGTGGCATATCTCAGCGATATATTCAGTATTTTAAATATCAACCTGTCACTTCAGGGTCGAAATATTACGATCTTTACTGTTGAGGATAAGATATCAGGATTACTTAAGAAGACCGAACTGTGGTGCAGACGACTGGATCATCGAGAGTTCGATTCATTCCCAACACTGGATGATTTTCTGGCCTCGTCGGAAGAAGAAATCGATGATGAATTATTGGGAACCTTTAAAACACACATACAAATGCTGCAACAAAATTTGAAGGAATGCTTTCCAGAGCCTAACGCAACCAAAGAGTGGATTAGGAATCCATTTGCAGCTATCTCTCAAATTGATAGTTTTGACCTTCCACCTTGTGAGTGTGATATGCTCGTCAACTTAGCTTCTGACAGAGCTCTGAAGGTATGTTTCAATGAAAAATCTCTTCAGAATTTCTGGGTCCATGTTCGAGCTGAATGTCCAGCATTATCCGACAGAGCTATGAAACACTTGTTACCATTTCCGACATCCTATAACTGTGAATTTGGTTTTTCAAATTTGGCTGAAATAAAGAGCAAAAAAAGAAACCAACTGAATGTGGAAGCTGACCTACATCTCAAGATGTCTGCAATTGAACCGGATATAGATACCTTGGTCAAAGATTTTAAACAGTATCATCACTCACATTGATGTTATTAAAATAGTTATCTCTACCTACAAGTATTTGATGTGATTAAAGTACAGTCATGCACCGCTTAACGTCCACGATACGTTCTGTGAAATAGGACGTTATGCAATTTGGATGTTGTGCAAACGCCATACTTTATACTTAGCAAAGTTATATGGGATACTGTAGTGTACCTGTATTGACTAAATAGCCATGATACTGTACACATATGTCGTGAGAAATTCTAATCCACATATATAAATTAAAAGTAAATGTAAAGCCTAACAAATTTTTTTTTTAAATTCTATAAAAGGAAGAAGAATGGTAAAGAACAGTGCTGTCACAATGACAGTACTCGAAATCCCCTTTGTTTTATGCTTCGTCTGCAAATTGTAACGTTTCCACGTTAAATATAAGCCACTGCATAAATACAAGCGTTTCCACAACACATTAAAACGGGTATTGCATTTCTAAGAAAAACATTGAGAGGCACACTGCGTAATGACCTAAATTAATCCTAACATTAATTATACTACGTTACCAAAACGAACGAACAGATGGACTCAGATAGAAAGAAGGGAGGGCTGAAGGCAGCAACACAAGCAACACTAAACACGCGTCTCGCTATATTAATGCCACCCCTAACACGCGTGTAAGGCCACATGCACTAACTTTATTTCAGACGGACAGTGATAAAAACACTACCCTTCCCAGAGTTAGGTTTTAAAACCTGAAAAACGCTTATTGGGGAAACCTGACATTCTACTGTTTTATGTCCGAAATCCTGACATTAGTCTGACAGTACAGCAGGACAGGTGGCGGTTCTAACATAAAAAAATAAAAAAAAAACAACTACACGACTATCCTAGAAAATACATATTTTGAACGCAGCCACTTAGCTCCATTAAACTTATATATTTGGATTCCTTAAGACTTGCTAACAAAGAATATGTTAAGTGTTACGCAAATAGTCCAGGAATTAATAAATTATAGGCAAAAGAAAATAGTGAGGGTGTCAGACAGCCCCAAAACATCAGAATCGCTCAGTGAAAGAATTTTAAACCACCATTGTACGGAAATAGGCCACAAGTTACATTTGAATTGATTGGATGGAATGATATGTAAGGCTAAACACGATTAGTCGGACTATAAATGCTATCTTTTGTTGTCAAGGGAGACGGAAGTAAGAGTACTTTTTTTCAAACGATTGGGTAGAGATGGCCTGATTGGTTAGGTCGGTTAATATAGTTAATTGATAGCGTTAGTTCGAGACCACTAGTTCAAATAAGCTTGATAAAGCAACAGTGCGTTGAAGCCAGCTCATATTTTTGCTAAATAAAAGCCTGGAACATAAGCAGATGGGAATTTGTGCCAGTATTTGTGCCAGAATTCATTGCTAGTCAACGTATCTGTGTTTATTTCCATGAATTGTGGTAGGCTGAAATATTTGATCTCTTTTTAATGAAAATTGAATGTACATTGATAATTTATGTCTGTATATATGTGCAGTTCAGTAGCGAACAAGAGGCAAGGCCTATAATATATATATAGTGCTCCAACCTGAACAGAAGGTGTCGGAGAAAAGTAACACTACATGGAATTACCAGATAGTACACTGACACCTACCTTATGATATGGAAGGACTTATAGCTGAAAGTGCAGAGGCGTAGTAACCATTAAGGAGGTTAATACTGGAGTAAACTGCTTCAGAAGAAGATAGCAGTAAAAATAAAGCTCTGAACTCTGTGTTTGTGATGTATTGTGCTCAGTCTAGCCAGATAGTATAAATTAGTTCTGAAGTAGGAGGTACATCCTTCTTGTTTCAGGGACTGTGGTCCTAGTATTGAAGCCGCACCTGGTCTGAGCGTTTGCTGAATCCAGAGGCTGACAGCATACTCTTGGGTCCCTATAGTAACCAGTGAGGTGTCTTCAGAAACAGTGAATAGTCGAGCAGAGGAGTCCTTGCCTGCCGCCATCACGAAAGTTAAGCCCACTGTGGCCAAAAGAGCTCAACACTATGTACCCCTCGTAAATGACACTAACTTAATTAAAGAGGGGCAATTAATTGTTTTAATGTTCGGAACTGAGACCATCTCCAATACTAGTTCCAACATACACAAGCACATGCAGTCATGATGTCTAATAAGAATCTATCTTGAAGAACAAAACCAGTATTACCTCATATTACCACATCACAACTCACACACATAGAATACTAATATTGTATGTCAATGCAAAGACCACATTTATATATGTGTACATAATATTTGAAATTACATGTTATTATATTGCCTGGTTCACTGTGTAGTTGAATCAGGATCACTATTGTAGAAAAAATCAATACATCTGTATATATCTGAAATTTATCATTGAATCTTTTAAGATAGTCTTCTGGAGTGTTGACTGTTTGTGAGTGTCACAGTATTGTCAAGTGTGGTGGAATAATTAAATTGTTTATCTGTTGTTGTTGTGGTGACTTACACTTCATCATTTGCATAACCCTAGACATATAACGTTGCCAACACAATATTCCAGAATAATTCTGACTGAGATATAAATATGTGGCAGTAAGTAAGGTTATCTGTAAAACACTACACATATTAGATACAGATACCTTCACAGCTGATCTCAGTCAGTACACTAAGTCCCTATAAATATTTATATCATCCCACTTTACCACATATATTGGGGTCCGGTCCGGGATATTGAATCCTTTACTAGTATAAATATTGGGGGTAATTCACTTCAGGGAATATAAAAAGTTAAAAGGTATCCTTGGGTGGAATTAAATAAGGTTGAGCTCTTGGTGCCTGTTTTGTCTATTGGATATATAATTACAGATTATATTGTTTAGTTAGATATTTTATTTAATTACCTGGTAGAAAATGGCGGACCTGGCCAAATTTCGATCTGCTGCTGTACAGACTGCAAAAGAGTTGGGATTAGAGGGGCAAGTTATGATTACCTATGTCACTACTGAATGTGACAAATTTATTGAACGGGAAGAAAGAAGATTAGAAAAAGAGGCCGAAAGAAGGTTAGAGGCTGAAAAGGAAATTAAGAGGTTGCAGATTGAGGCTGAGGCTAAGAGGTTGCAGATTGAGGCTGACAAAGAGGCTAAAGCATTGGAAGCCGAGGAAAGAAGACAGGCTGCCGAAAGAGAAGACAAGAGATTAGCTGCAGAGAGGGAAGCAGAAAAAGAGGAGAAGAGATTACAAAGGGAACATGAGTTACGACTAAGGGAGTTTGAGTTTCAAGGCCATGCTCCTGAAAATGGTGTCAGTCCCTTTGCCTCTGATGCTACGGTTACTCAGGGAGCCTCAACCTCAGCTATGAACTTTCATTTAGATCATTTTGTTGAGAAAGACGATGATATTGAGAGCTATATAAATAGATACGAATTATTAGCTACCACGTATGGGTTAGAGAGAGAAAGGTGGAGCTTAAAGTTATCTCAGGGACTTCGTGGGGCAGCTTATGAAGTTTTTGCAAAAATGAGCAGAGGTGATCAGGAAACTTATGACATGCTAAAGCAGGCTCTTTTGTTAAGATATGAAAAGAATGCAGAATTTTATAGGAAAAAATTTAGGAATGCTAAACTACTGTCAGGTGAAACCTATCACCAGTTCTCTGCACGGATAGAGACATACTTGGAGAAATGGACTTCTCTGGGGAAAACCCAAGATCTTAAGGAAATGGTCCTTATAGAACAATTAAGAGAGTCCATGGCTCCAGACCTGAGAAAGTTTCTCATGGAACAAGGTGCAGAGAGACTGGGTGAGTTGCTAAATGTTGCAGAAAGGTATCAGGCGGCTCAAGCAGAAGTATCAGGTAATAAAAAGAAACAGGTGGATAATTTTAGGGCACCACAGAACTTTAATAAATTTGATCATAGGGATCAAAACAAAGGTAAGCACCAATTTGATAGGCCACGGTATGAAAATAAAAATAAAAACCCACAATTCGATGAAAGGAAATATGATGAAAGAAAATCCTTCAACCAAGGGAAAAGGTGGTGTAAGAATTGTAAGATGAACAATCATGACACTGACCATTGTAGAAGGAAACCTCCTCATTGTGCTGCTATGACATCGGGGAAAAAGGAAAAAAAGGTCAAACCTGCAGAACTACAGGAACCATACCACCCCCCAGTGTGTGAAGATGTCATCTGTAATGGTGTCACTATAAGATGTTTATATGATACCGGTTTAGATTACGATTCCGTTGTGAGTTCTCACCTGGTGCAGGCGGATCAATACACCACAGAAACAGTGGAGATTCAAACTGCAACCAAGGATGTAGCTACCATGACACTTCCCGTCGCCCGGATAAAGGTGAAAACGCGATATGTGGAAGGAATCATAAAAGCAGCAGTGATAAATGAGCCAATCTACCCTCTGATATTGGGGTGTAGATATGTCTTCTTGGGGAATCCCAAGAGACCTGTGATATTGGCAACAGTGCAGACCAGATCACAGTCTAAAAAGGAGGAGGAAAATCCAATAAATACTCATCCAGATGAGATGAGGAAGGCACAGGCGGAGGACAAAACACTCAAGCCGTGTTTCAAGAAGTTGCCCAAATCACATACACCTCCAGGCAAGGGAGAATTCTATATGAAGAACAAACTGATTTATAGGAAGGCTGGATCTGAATCCAATGGTCACGGACAGCTGGTCCTTCCCACTTCATATAGGACTAAAGTGTTGGAACTAGGGCACGCGATTCCCTTCAGTGGTCATATGGGGATCAGCGCAACAGGACAGCGAATAGCTTGTCACTATTTCTGGCCAGGAATAACTGAAGATATCAAACGATATGTAAAATCCTGTCCAGAGTGCCAACGAGTAGCACCTAAGCATTGGACTGCACCAGCAACTCTGGGAGAAATGCCCATAGTGGGAACACCCTTTGAGAGAGTTGCCGTGGATCTTGTGGGACCTCTCACTCGAACTAAGAGAAGGAACAGCTACATTCTGACTCTGGTGGACACTTGTTCTATGTGGGGAGAGGCGGTAGCCCTGTCATCGATTGATTCTAAACATGTGGCAGAGGCATTACTCACAATTTTCACAAGGTTAGGTTTTCCCAATCAAATCTTGACTGATAATGGCTCTCAGTTCAAGGGGGAAACTAACTGAAGAAGTTTTCAGGATCTTCCAGGCCAAACACTACCATTGTAGTGTGTATCATCCCCAAGGGAACGGCCAAGTGGAACGGTTTAATGGCACCTTGATGTCAATCCTGAGAAAGTTGGCACACGAAAAAACCAGATACATGGGACCAGTACCTTCACGCCGCCCTCTTTGCTTATCGGGAGGTACCCCATAGTTCAACCGGTATGGCCCCGGCAACATTATTGTTTGGAAGGCCAATAAAAGGTCCACTTGAAGCTCTGTTACGAACGTGGACGGATGAAAAGGCAGAGGAAAATATTACATCCTCATACCAATATGTGAATGAGCTGACCACTCGTTTAAAAACTGGCTGGAAACTTGCCAATGAAAATTTGAAACAAGCCAGGAAGAAACATGCTGCTTATTATAACAGGAAGGCAAAAGACAGAGATTTGGCTGTGGGAGAGAAGGTACTGCTTCTTTTGCCCGGAAATCAGAATAAGTTACAAATTGGATGGCAAGGTCCATATACAGTTCTAGAGAAGGTGTCTAGAACCAATTATAAGATAGATAAGAAGGGGAAAGAAAAAATCTATCATGTGAATCTCCTGAAGAAATATTTGGAAAGAGAACATCAGGAAGAGACACACTTGCTAACCTTGTCCATTGCAATGGAGATGAAGAAGGAACCACTTTCATCATTTGAATATCCATTACACCCCTGTGAGACAGCGGCACAGGTGAAAATCAGTACACATTTAACGGAAAATCAGAAAGAGAGAGTGCAACAGGTTCTAGATAATCATACAGAGGTGTTAACAGACCGACCGGGGCATACAAACTTATTGGAATATGATATGAAACTGATAGACCCCACACCTGTCTGTATGAAGCCTTATTCGATTCCTTTTGCTAAGGAGAAAGCTTTGAAGGAAGAGATAGACTATTTGTTGAAGGAAGGAATTATTTCACACAGTGAATCCTCGTATAGTTCCAGTGTTGTACTTTTAAGGAAACCCTCTGGAGAACATAGACTCTGTATAGATTACAGGAGACTGAATGCTATTACAGAAGGACAGGTGGATCCATTGCCGGATACAAATCAGTTGTTTGCCAGACTAAATAAAGCTAAGTATTTCTCAAAGGTGGATTTGAGTAAAGGATACTATCAAATTCCAGTAAAGCCTGAGGTTAGACCATATCTAGCTTTTAGTACCTCAGAAGGACACTATGAGTTTAACAGATTGCCATTTGGATTGAAGAATGCACCTAGTGTATTCTCTAGAATGATGAGAAAATTATTGGACCCTCTGAATAACCCATGCATTACAAATTTCATGGATGATATCCTTATAGCAACAGAAACATTTGAGGAACACATTGACTCTCTGAACATGCTGTTTAATCAACTTAGGGAAGCGAATTTAACAGCCCGACCAACCAAATGTTGCGTTGGATGTAAAGAATTGGAATTTTTGGGACACACAGTTTATCAGGGAAACATGACCCCTGACCCAAAAAATTTAGAGAAACTAAAGAAAGCCCCGAGGCCACAAACCAAGAAAGACGTGAGATCCTTTGTCTCATTATGTGGTTTCTACCAAAAGTATATCAAAAACTTTAATTCCATATGTGCACCGTTAACGGAGTTGACACGTAAAGGACACCCAGATCGAATTACATGGACACCACAATGTGAAATGGCTTACCAAGAATTGAAGGAAAAGCTCACAAGTAAACCTATTTTGAAACTACCTGACTTAAGTCAGGAATTTGTAGTAAGGACTGATGCCAGTAATATTGGGTTAGGTGCAACTCTGCTACAGAAATCAGATGCATTGGATGGGGAACTAAGCCCAGTGGCATATGCTAGCAGAAAGTTGAATAAAGCTGAAACCAACTACTCAACTAGCGAAAAAGAATGTCTTGCAGTAATATGGGCGATAAAGAAATTCAATATTTATCTGTATGGGAAGGCATTTAAGTTGCAAACGGATCACAAACCTTTGTCGTTTCTGGCACAGGCTAGGCATGAGAACTCTCGTTTACTCCGTTGGTCTTTATTGATCCAGCCCTATGAGTTTTGCATAGAGTATATAAGTGGAAAAACAAATCTGGGAGCGGATTTTTTAAGCCGCCATCCGTGTGATGAGAATCACCGTAAGCCCCAGAAATAATAATAAATTTCTCTATGTGTATATAGAATTATAGACTGACATATAACGTCTGTTTTAAGAGGGGAGGATTTGTCGTGAGAAATTCTAATCCACATATATAAATTAAAAGTAAATGTAAAGCCTAACAAATTTTTTTTTTAAATTCTATAAAAGGAAGAAGAATGGTAAAGAACAGTGCTGTCACAATGACAGTACTCGAAATCCCCTTTGTTTTATGCTTCGTCTGCAAATTGTAACGTTTCCACGTTAAATATAAGCCACTGCATAAATACAAGCGTTTCCACAACACATTAAAACGGGTATTGCATTTCTAAGAAAAACATTGAGAGGCACACTGCGTAATGACCTAAATTAATCCTAACATTAATTATACTACGTTACCAAAACGAACGAACAGATGGACTCAGATAGAAAGAAGGGAGGGCTGAAGGCAGCAACACAAGCAACACCAAACACGCGTCTCGCTATATTAATGCCACCCCTAACACGCGTGTAAGGCCACATGCACTAACTTTATTTCAGACGGACAGTGATAAAAACACTACCCTTCCCAGAGTTAGGTTTTAAAACCTGAAAAACGCTTATTGGGGAAACCTGACATTCTACTGTTTTATGTCCGAAATCCTGACATTAGTCTGACAGTACAGCAGGACAGGTGGCGGTTCTAACATAAAAAAATAAAAAAAAACAACTACACGACTATCCTAGAAAATACATATTTTGAACGCAGCCACTTAGCTCCATTAAACTTATATATTTGGATTCCTTAAGACTTGCTAACAAAGAATATGTTAAGTGTTACGCAAATAGTCCAGGAATTAATAAATTATAGGCAAAAGAAAATAGTGAGGGTGTCAGACAGCCCCAAAACATCAGAATCGCTCAGTGAAAGAATTTTAAACCACCATTGTACGGAAATAGGCCACAAGTTACATTTGAATTGATTTTATGGAATGATATGTAAGGTTAAACACGATTAGTCGGACTATAAATGCTATCTTTTGTTGTCAAGGGAGACGGAAGTAAGAGTACTTTTTTTCAAACGATTGGGTAGAGATGGCCTGATTGGTTAGGTCGGTTAATATAGTTAATTGATAGCGTTAGTTCGAGACCACTAGTTCAAATAAGCTTGATAAAGCAACAGTGCGTTGAAGCCAGCTCATATTTTTGCTAAATAAAAGCCTGGAACATAAGCAGATGGGAATTTGTGCCAGTATTTGTGCCAGAATTCATTGCTAGTCAACGTATCTGTGTTTATTTCCATGAATTGTGGTAGGCTGAAATATTTGATCTCTTTTTAATGAAAATTGAATGTACATTGATAATTTATGTCTGTATATATGTGCAGTTCAGTAGCGAACAAGAGGCAAGGCCTATAATATATATAGTGCTCCAACCTGAACAGAAGGTGTCGGAGAAAAGTAACACTACATGGAATTACCAGATAGTACACTGACACCTACCTTATGATATGGAAGGACTTATAGCTGAAAGTGCAGAGGCGTAGTAACCATTAAGGAGGTTAATACTGGAGTAAACTGCTTCAGAAGAAGATAGCAGTAAAAATAAAGCTCTGAACTCTGTGTTTGTGATGTATTGTGCTCAGTCTAGCCAGATAGTATAAATTAGTTCTGAAGTAGGAGGTACATCCTTCTTGTTTCAGGGACTGTGGTCCTAGTATTGAAGCCGCACCTGGTCTGAGCGTTTGCTGAATCCAGAGGCTGACAGCATACTCTTGGGTCCCTATAGTAACCAGTGAGGTGTCTTCAGAAACAGTGAATAGTCGAGCAGAGGAGTCCTTGCCTGCCGCCATCACGAAAGTTAAGCCCACTGTGGCCAAAAGAGCTCAACACTATGTACCCCTCGTAAATGACACTAACTTAATTAAAGAGGGGCAATTAATTGTTTTAATGTTCGGAACTGAGACCATCTCCAATACTAGTTCCAACATACACAAGCACATGCAGTCATGATGTCTAATAAGAATCTATCTTGAAGAACAAAACCAGTATTACCTCATATTACCACATCACAACTCACACACATAGAATACTAATATTGTATGTCAATGCAAAGACCACATTTATATATGTGTACATAATATTTGAAATTACATGTTATTATATTGCCTGGTTCACTGTGTAGTTGAATCAGGATCACTATTGTAGAAAAAATCAATACATCTGTATATATCTGAAATTTATCATTGAATCTTTTAAGATAGTCTTCTGGAGTGTTGACTGTTTGTGAGTGTCACAGTATTGTCAAGTGTGGTGGAATAATTAAATTGTTTATCTGTTGTTGTTGTGGTGACTTACACTTCATCATTTGCATAACCCTAGACATATAACGTTGCCAACACAATATTCCAGAATAATTCTGACTGAGATATAAATATGTGGCAGTAAGTAAGGTTATCTGTAAAACACTACACATATTAGATACAGATACCTTCACAGCTGATCTCAGTCAGTACACTAAGTCCCTATAAATATTTATATCATCCCACTTTTCCACAACATACAGTACTGTATTTCAGCTAATGTACTGTCTTTAAAAGCCTTAAAGCCTGGCATTGACTTGGCCTTCTTATGGATGAAGGTCCTTTCAGGCATTCGTTTCCAGAATAAGGAGGTTTCGTCCATATTAAAAATTTGCTAGGGCAAATAACCTCCCTCTACAATTAGTTTATCTAGGGTTTCGACAAAATCTTCTGCTGCCTTAGCATCAGCACTCGCAGACTCACCACTCACTTTCACATTATGCAGCAAAAAGCGTTGTTTGAAGCGCTTGAACCACCCAGAACTAGCACTAAACTCGATATTGTAGTCTGGTCCTGCTTTTTCTTTAAGCATTTTGAACGAGCTTCGTGCCTTAGCAGTGATCGTTAACGTGCTGAAAGGGATTTGCTTCTGTGTTTGGTCCTCAATCTAGGTCATTAGCGATTTTTCCGTATCTGATATAGGTCCCTCTCGTATTTTCGTTAGCTTTGTAGCTTTCAGTGGAGCCGATCCTTTGACAGCTTGGAGAATGTTTTCTTTGTTCTTAAGGATCGTCGTGACTGTTGAGTGCGACATGCCCAAATCATGAGCTATAGCATTCACTGGTTTTCCACCTTCGTGATGTTTAATTACCTTTTGTTTCACTTCCAAATCGATACTTTTCCTTTGTCTCTTGCTGCTGCTATCACTAGAACTGGTTTAGCTGCGTTTGGGAGCCATGATGCACTTCATGGTAATGTATTTTCGAAAGTTCACATTAAAATAACGATAGTAAGTACAGTACAGTACATACATAGGCCAGTAACAAAGGCAATTATTATGACTATCAAGATATATGTACTGTATTTTAGGTTATATATGTACTGTACCATTATAAAAACTACTTGGCAAAGTCTGGGAGAGAGAGGAAATACCAGCAGAATGGAAGGAAGGTTATCTGGTCAAGTTGCCTAAGAAGGGAAATTTACAAGAGTGCACAAATTATAGAGGAATAATGTTACTATCAGTGCCAGGAAAAGTATTAAACAGAATCATCCTTGAGAGATTAAAAGAGTCCATAGACAAGCAACTGAGAGATGAACAAGCAGGTTTTCAACAAAACAGATCCTGTACAGACCAGATAGCCACATTGAGAATAATAGTTGAACAAAAGTCTGGAATGGAATTCACCGCTATACATCGGATTTGTGGACTATGAAAAGGCATTTGACAGTTTTTGTTTTTTTTTCGTACGCCCGCTATTACTCGAGGCGAAATCTCAGGTTAGTATGTCTAACCTGTATGTCTAACCTGAGACTGATTTTACGTGAGTATCCCTTTTTTTCCCCAGAGACAGGTGTCCCTCACCATTCAGGCAGATATTCGCCGATTTCTGAGGTACCCATTACAGCTGGGTTGGCTCAGGAGCCGCCTGTCCCTGGTTGACGACACTCCTTCAAATGTCATCGCCAGGGCTCGAGTTAATCCAGTCCAAATCCTGGTTGATGAAAAATCTTCAAATGTCCTACCCAGGGTTTGATCCTGAGTCCCCCGGTCGCCAGCGCGGTTTGGTAACCACTACACCAGCGTGGCTCCCTCATGGGAGTGAGACAGGAATGTCTCTTGTCTTCATTTCTTTTCTTACTAGCAGTAGATTGGGTTATTAAAACATCGACATCACACAATAGAAATGGAATCCAATGGAATCTGACTAAACAGCTTGATGATCTGGATTTTGCAGATGACTTGGCTCTTCTGTCCCATAACCATAATCAGATGCAAGAAAAATGAAAGAGAGGTCACAACAAGTGGGCCTGAAAATACATAGGGAAAAGACAAAGATAATGAGAATAAATGCAAGAAATGATAACAAGGTTGAACTTGAAGAAACACCACTAAAAGATGTAGAATCGTACACATATCTTGGAAGTAATATAGACAAAGTTGGAGGGACAGACAGTGATATCAAAATAAGAATACAAAAAGGAGGAGGAGCTTTCATTGCATTGGGAAACATATGGAGAACAAGAGAAATCAAGTCCAACACAAAAATAAAAATCTTCAACTCAAATGTGGTCAGTCCTATTGTATGGCTCTGAGACATGGAGAACAAATAAAACAACAACCAAAAAGCTACAGACTTTTATAAACGGGTGCTTGCGTAGAATAGAAGGACTGAAATGGGATGACAAAGTCACAAATGTGGAATTGATGACCAGACAAGTGCCAGTGGAACAAGAGTTGAGAAGAAGACGCTGGCGATGGATAGGACACACATTGAGGAAACCTGTTGATAGCATTACAAGGCAGTCCTTGTTCTGGAATCCACAGGGAAAGAGAGGCAGAGGTAGACCAAAAAACACATTGAGAAGAGAACTGGATACAGAGGTGAAAATGATGAGGAAAACATGGAAAGAACTTGAGCAGATGGCATGGGACAGAAAAACTTGGCATGTGTTTGTTGAAGGCCTATGCTCCTCAGGGAGCTAAAGGGTATTGATTGATTGGTTGTACCATTATACGCCTGGCATCGCAATCACTTTGTACTGTATACAAGAGACATGAGATACACCACGGCTGTTTGTACCCTATACCAGAGAAATCATTACACACTCGTTCTGGATAAACACAGCGCTAAAATTCTTTTGTGTACTATAACTTTGTTCTGTGTTCTATTTTTGATTGCATTTTTATTTGTTTGAAATTATATTTGACGGAGTTACAGACTTTTGAAAACAGCGTCATCATTTGAGGAAATTCATAACAGAAGTAATCTTTTTATTAATGTAGTATCTAAAAATCGGCCCATTCGTATGAGTTTATAATTATAAAGACTTCTCGAAGGAAAGCTAAAGATTATTTCCACATACTTTTTTTTTTGGTTTCATATCTTTAGAATGTGTGATAGTCAGTTTTGTGAGTTTGGCATTACAAGAACAAGCATATTGTCACCAGATTTTATAACATTTAAATCACTGTAAACCCATTCCTGATACTTGCAAATCTTAAATAAGGTTGTAAAAAAATAACTTTTTGTAAAGCACCATCTGTTTTTGCATTTTCATTCATTTATAATGATATATTAGCTACGTATATAAGCATCAGAAAACATGTAAAGCTATAGATAGATTACTTCCACATACTTTGATCTATCTTTCAAGTCTTGTTAATCTTGTATTTATAATATGAATGTCTTTTTTTTATTGTGTGTGAGATAAGGACTGTTCCATTAGTGTTCTTTTGGTAGACAATCCTGTGCACACGACAGCTGCCAAAGAATTCTAAGTAACTGTTTGTATATCTTCTTTCATTCACAGTTCAGTTACAGTGCAGGAAGTAAATTTAGAGAAACCAAATTCTAAAGCTAATACCATCCTTTTATCAATGGCTAGAGTCAGAGATACCTATGATAATTTAGAAATATTTATGAATGGCATGAAAGCTCAGATAGAGTCACTAAAAGATTTAGAATGGGATGGTAAAAAAGTTGTTTTCTTATTCGGGGATTATGACTTTTTGATGAAAATGTTTGGTTTGTCTGGAGCTCAAGGAACATACCCATGTCTGTGGTGTCTCCAGCAAAACAAGGAAATAAAGACACACAGAGAGCATACAACTTGCAAACCAAGAAGTTTGGCCATGTTGAAAAGAGATTACAATAGATATATGAAATATGGGAAAGGCAATAAAAGGCAAGTGGCACGTTATGATAATTGTTTACACAAACCAATGTTATAGATTGAAATTGAAAATGTAGCTCCTCCTTACCTTCATATTTTATTAGGCATTGTTTCGAAACACCATAGACGTCTAGAACAGGTAGCCGATACAATAGACGCAAAGATATTTGAGAATCCGCTAGAGATACATGCAAACATTAGTACTATTAAGAACTTGAAGAGATTTGGTAGGAACTGGAAACAGGCAGAAGAATTAGAAGCTAAAATTGAATTTTTTCAGGCAGGTATTGAACTTTGTGAGGATAAGGAGGAGACAGATAGTTTTAAAATTAAACTTGAAAATGCACAAGATGCGCTTGCCAAACTTCAGTTTCAAGATCTGTGTGCTAGGTCTGGTCCAGTTTGCTCACACTTGGACAAGGTACTAGCCAAACACAAAATCATACCACAGACATATAGCAAGATCTTGAGGTTAGCTCTAACAGCATTGAACTAAAATGATGACATGGTATAAGGGACAAACAGACATGCAATATACATTATTTTGGATAAGAAGAATGCATTGTTCAGTGTGTTTTGACATTTTTGGGAAGAAATATTTTGATTTACCACTATATTGTAGAATCAGCAACATAAGTTCCCAGCAAGATCCTCAGTCCAGTCTTCTGAATGTGTAACCCATCATTATACAGATGCTGAAAGATTAAGATGTTGATATGAATCACAGCAAGCCACAGAAATGCTGGAAGATGCTGCATTATGTCGAGCTGAAACTGCAGATCAAATGTGGAGATACTGTGCAAGGCAGCAAGGCACAGCAACATTGGAAGATGATGGAACACAACATACCTTTAAGTAACTATAAATATTTTTTATTTCCAATAATCAGTCATTATCCATTAGTTCCCCAAGGATCATCGGCCTTCAACAAACACTTGCCAAGTGTCAAGAATGTGGAACTGTTGAAGTGCCAGTGGAACAAGAGATGAGAAGGATGCGCTGAGATGGATAGGATACACATTGAGGAAACCTGTTGATAGCATTACTATGCAGTCATTGTTCTGGAATCCCCAGGGCAAGAGAGGTAGAGGGAGACCAAGGAACACACGGAGAAGAGAACTGGAGACTGATATGAAGGGTATAAAGAAGACATTAAGCCAATAGCACAGGACAGGAAGACTTGGCATAAGCATGTTGAAAGCCTATGCTCCTTGGGGAGCTGAAGTGTGATGATGTTGATGATGATTTTATTAATGGTTTCTGATGTGTCCATGCTTTGTGTTGGTGTTCTCTTTTTAACAGTACCTCTCCACATGTCTCATTCCATATACTTTTGAACTGTTGCCAGTGGCCTCTGCTTGCTACATCTTCCAACTGAGGGATCATTTGTTAGATGTTGTGACCGCTAATTTGTCTCTTTGTGTCTTAATCTCTTAGTTATCCCACAGTACCCTGTTGTCTATAACTATGTACTATTTGTACATCTCTTGAGTTTCATCTTTATTTTGGCTAACAGAAGACAGTGAACTGATGCCATGTGCTCCTCTGCATAACTTCACATCGTATAATGATGAGCTAATTTTTTGTTTTGCATATGTGATCAGTCTGATTTTCTGTTCTTTGATATTCAGTTTGCTTTTCCAGTAATTCTTAGTGCTAATTTTATGTTGTTAAACATGACAGTTAAGAAAAAGTGCCACTTTGACATATCTAGAAACAGATTTGTGTAATACAATATACATTATTCTGGGTAAGAAGGATGCATAAATCACTGTGTTTTGACATTTTTTATTCCACATAAATATTGCTATTACCACTGTATGGTGAGTCATAAATAGTAAATAATGTTAATACTTTCATTACCAGTAAGTGTAAATATTTTTTTATTTTAGATAATGCTCAGTGCTTATTTCACGTTGTTTATACTTATGAATGTGAGTCATGGACACTGACTAACACCCACAAAAGCCAATTCCAAACCTCAGAAATGATGTGTTTGAGGACGGTGGTTGAAGTAACAAGAAGAGACATGGTTAGCAACCAGATGGGATGATGTGGCCTCAAAAACCCAGCCCCTGCAGACCCAAGTGGAAGAGTCCTAATTGCGATGGTTTGGTCATGTCTGCAGAATGGGAGACGATCAACTGCCTCAATAAATATGGGAAACCAAGAGCCAGGGATCCAAGCCTCCAGGATGACCCAAAGTTTGCTGGGAGGACAAAATTAGATACCTCTGAAGGACCGAGGACTAGATTGGAACCAGGCCAGGAAGAAGACTGCCAATAGGATAGTGTTCCGCCGTCTCTGGCAAACCTCTACACCTCAGGGTAGAAGAAGTAAATAAGTATACAGTGAAGAAACATTAAGGGCTAAAAAATGGAAAAGCGCCTGGTCAAGACAATCTAAACGCTGAGCTATTCAAGACAGACCCTGAACTAGCAGCAGAACTATTAGAACCACTATTTGCACAAGTCTGGGAAACTGAGACAACACCAACAGAGTGGAGTAAAGGAATAATTGTCAAATTGCCCAAGAAGGGTGACCTTGCAGACTGCAACAACTGGAGAGGAATTACCCTCCTCTCAGTTCCCAGCAAAATACTAGGCAGGATAATCATCCAGAGAATTTCAAAAGCAGTTGACCATAAACTGAGAAAAGAACAAGCGGGCTTCAGAAAGAACAGAAGATGTGCAGATCATATATTTATCCTCAGGAACATTATAGAGCAGTGCTCAGAATGGCAGAGACAGCTGTACATTAACTTTGTTGATTTTGAAAAGGCTTTCGACAGCATACACAGGGACAGCCTATGGAAAATTCTGAGGGCTTATGGAATTCCCAGCCGCATTGTTTCCATCATAAAAGCCTCTATTCTAACTTTACATGCAGTGTTGGATCGAGTAATGTAACTTTCGAAGTGAAAACAGGAGTACGACAGGGATGCCCCTTATCAACAACATTATTTTTGACAGTCATAGATTGGGTGATGTGCCAGACAACGGAGGGCAGTCCAAGAGGAATTAGATGGACAACGTTTTCTACACTGGAAGACCTGGAATATGCAGATGACATTGTACTACTCGCGCATTCACATCAACACATTCAAGACAAAACCGATAGACTGAATAAGTATGGCCAGCAGGTTGGCCTGAACATCAATTTGAAGAAGACAGAGGTCATGACACTAAATGTGGGCAATCCTGAGCCAATAACAGTAAGGAACCAGAAGTTAGAACAGACAGACACATTTACTTACCTAGGATGCATAGTAACACCTGACAGCGGAACAAGCAAGGACATTAACAACAGAATGAATAAAGCGAAAACAGCCTTTGTTGTTCTCAACAACATTTGGAAGTCTTCCCAGTACAGCACAAACACCAAATTAAGACTGTATGAGAGCTGTGTACTTTCTGTGCTTCTCTATGGTGTGGAATGTTGGAGAGTAACAGAGAAGGAAATGTCGAAACTGTCCTCCTTCCACACAATCTGCCTAAGGAAAATTCTCCGAATCTTTTGGCCAAACACCATCAGCAACCAAGAACTACTTATTCGGAGTAACCAGGAGGACATGCACACCATCATAGCTGGCAGACGCTGGAGTTGGGTTGGCCACGTCCTCAGAAGGGACCCTGATACCATCACAAGAACAGCTATGCTATGGACCCCCAAGGGAAAATGAAAGAGAGACCGACCAAAAACAACTTGGAGAACTGTGGAAGCTGAAATGCAAAGAATGAACCACAGTTGGGGCACTGTACGAAGGATGGCCGCCAACCGAGCAAAGTGGAATCAATTTGTTGCTGCCCTACGGGACGCCACCAGGCGTGATGGCCGCTGACTGCTTTGACGGTTGGTGGTTATGGATCAAAGAAGAAGAGAAGAAACATTGAACTTTTGTAGTTCAGTTGAATTTGTGCCAAACATTATACATAATTTCCAATAAGGAGGATGGTCAGTGCCTTTTGACATTTCTTCAAATAAATATTTCAGTTACAACCATATTGCAGAAACAAAAGATTTAGACATTGGCATAAATTGCAGCAAGCCATATAAATGCCAGAAGACTGCATCGTGTGGAGCTAAAGCAGCAGATCAAAAGCGGAGATGTCATGCCTCACACTGAACCATGAAAGCACTGGCAGCTGCTGCATCATTATTTGCTCAAGTGACTTATCAGGTAAGAAGATATCATGCTTTCCAACAACCACTCCTTCCAGACTATGATACTTTCAGTGAAGATGTTAATAGTTGTGATCCTATGAGTGTTTAAAGCCAGTTCGGTCACATTAAACTTAGCTGACAAACCAGCTGATAATACTTTTTGGATATAGTCTCACAAAGGCGCAGTCTTCCTGGAGGATGATAAGCAGCAAGTGTGTGAGTTTCCTCCAGTACTAAGAGATTTGTTGAGCAGCTGTGAGCATCACCATTTTTTAAACTTCAAGTAACATTTGTTTGTACAATTCTGCTTTGCGTTTAGCATTGACGGGTGCACAAATTAGTAATGTTAGTACTTTTGTGCCTTACATTTTAAAAGTGCACAACCAGTTTTATAATTTTACTGCCACAAGTATTCAGAGGATGACAATCATCAGTATGTTATTGATTCTGAAATGGTAAACCAATAAAAAGCATATCATTAAGTAAATTGTCAACTTAGTGTTGAAATGTTGACAGCTGGATGCTATGTTCAGACTAAACAGCATCAACACTGTCTCATCAAATTCACCATGATGTTGAAATTGATGAAGAAGTGAAGACTAGAGCTGAGAATCGAACAATTTATTGCATTTGGAAATACGTTCTTCCACAGAGAGCGCAATAATGACACAAAAAAGGTATACTCTGCCATATATTGATGAGATTGCTATGATTTTTCAATCTGCTAATGGAGAATACTCCATTGGAAAGCAATTTTTGGGTTTACCTGTGAGATAAAGAACTCTGAGTAGTTGAGCTCTCAGCAGAATCATATGATCTGTGACTTTTTAAATCTTTTATTTGAGTTAGGAAGGCAACCAATATGGTGATGAATCCTGAAAATCAGTACAACTGGAAATGTACTTAAAATACAGTGCATCAAAAGAATGTATCTTTAACAGGAATTGAAATCAACCATTATAATATAAATATTTGACAAAACTGCTGTATGGATGTATCCCTGTGTAGTACCTGGGGGTCTCTGAAGAGATAAAGAATAGGACTACTGCACCCTCAGTAATGTCGTACAAGGTGACTTAAATGACGTACGGTACTGCATGGGGCTGGCAATCTCATCATGCAAAACTAATTCCTACAGAAACCACTGCTGCAGGAGGTTGTGTCTGCTTGGTGCAGGCTTCCTGCAAGGGGAGCAGCTGCAGCAAGGGGCTTCGTGCTTCACAAGGAGGGCAAAAGAAAATGATGATGCTGTATGAATGTATATCAGTGTACGATTGTTTATCAGACTATTTATCCTTGGCATTCAAAATCTTTTATTTTTTTCACCTCAAGAAGCCTTTGTTTGATAGTAGAGGTCTTTATCCTTTTATCTGAACGTCTGAAAACTGAAATATTCTGAAAATCTAAAGTTTATTTAGGCTACGTTTCAATCACAATTTGGGCGATTTCTGACTAATTTGGGCGACTTTGTGCTATTTTTCAAAGACGATTTGGGCGACATCCGAAAACCAAAAAATCTGGTTTCCAAAATAAAGCTATCCCTGTGGATTTGAGATACAAGGATACAGACTTTTATTATCATCAGTTGGCTTGGCTGCTAGATAAATTTCAATCACAGATGACGCACTCCAGCCAGAGTTTCCCAGTCAGTTGTTTATTATTTTATTTTGTGGTTTTCAAATTTTATTAGGTAAGTCATCTATGCGATAGCATTACAAGAAGATTGATATGAATGCTGTTCATTTGCAACACAAAATAAAATGTAACGGGCAACATAAAATGTACGCAGAGTTACAGTGTTTTTAGGTGAAGTACCATTGTAAGTTCAGTATTACTAATACTGATGTGATAATTAGCAGCTAATATAAGCAAAATTGTAATATATTAACTTCTTCATCCCTTTTATTTGGACATGGATAAATTTGTGACAAGAACTGTGAAACGAACGAGCTCGATCAAAGTGGTGTAAAAATCATTGACGACCTAGTTCATGAGTGAACAGTCCTTCAAAGAAAAAACAGATTGCAAAATTGTTCCAGATAGTTTTCAGGGAACTTGGGACTTTGATTATGTAGTAATAGAGATGAAAGAAAAACCTTTGCAAGAAAGTGTTTACAAAGAACAAGACGTACAGTGTTGAGCAGCACTTCCAAAAAATTGTCCAGTTGAATTTGATGTTAAGTTCTCACTTGGTATTCAGATTTTCTTCGGGGAAATTGCTCAGTTGAAATAATCTTTTTAGGAGCAGAAGATTAACTTCAAATGATTCCTTTTAGCATGTGAACTGGTAATTCTTAAAGCTGCATATATCCTGACTGAAAGCAAGAAATTGTATACGGAGGCAGAATTGGAAAAGAAATCACTATCTCAGTAATGGAAATTTTACTGCAAGACAGTGAGCAAAAAGTTGAAATTAGCTTCTTGCAGAAGGTGCGAAACCTTCAACTGAGTCGGAAGATGACTGTTTCAAGAATTCAGGATTGGGCTGAAATTTGGAAAATCAGTTGTGTGTTCTGTTGAAAGTGTGTCTTTGTTATTCGTTATTGTTGGGGAAATCAGTTGAAATGAGCAACACTGTGCAGATTGTTTTCTGGACTCTGTATGTGTCAAGTAACTTCACATTACATGAAGTACTACTGGCAATTTATGGTCTGAGAGGATGTACATACGTGATTGATTTGCTCAACACTTTCTTGGTGGTAACAAAAATGTTAGCCTGCATTTGACCAAGTTGCACCCTCAGGCATGTAGTACAAGGCATCTAATATGAGATTGTGCATGGGGCTGGCAATCTCATCATGTAAAACTAATTGCCATAAATGACAATTGCCAGAGAATGTGACTGCTTGGTGCAGGCTTCCTGCAGCTGCAGGGGTGGGCCCATGTTATGTAAGAAGTGAAGATACAGTGATGATTTTTTTTTTTTTTTGCGTTCGCCCGCTAATACTCGAGGTGAAATCTAAGGTTATTATTTTATGTCTAACCTGACATTGATTTTACGTGAGTATCCCTTTATTTCTTGTACAGAGACAGGTGTCCCTCGCTATTCAGGCAAATACTCGCCGATTTCGGAGGTACCCATTGCAGCTGGGTCGGCTCAGGAGCCGCCAGTCCCTGGTCGACGACACTCCTTCAAATGTCCTCGCCAGGTCTCGAGTTAATCCAGTCCAAATCCCGGTCGACGAAAAATCCTCAAATGCCGTCGCCCGGGTTTGATCCTGTATCACCCGGTCGCCAGAGCGGTGTTGTAACCAGTACGCTAGCGCGGCTCCCACAGTGATGATGATTTGACAAAGTTGGTTTTAGTCACAACAGATGGAGTTCCATGAGTGATAGGTAAAAAAATAAGGGTTCTTGTATTTCTGTACAGATACTTGAAAGATCTTGGCAGCATTGTCCTTGGCATCCTGCTACTGCGTATTTTATGAGAAAAATCTCTGCACAGTGAATGCTCTTGATGAAAAGAGTAATTGAAATTGTGTATTACTGGTTTAGCGATAGTACTGTCTTGATGGCCATTAAGCATAAGACCTTTATTTTTATTATCTGTGTTGTTCATTGACAGTTTATGGAGTCACTCAAAGAATTGGATTACCTGAATTTTGATGGTGTTGTTTACTACATAATGTTTAGTGGTTGAATCATGGAAAGGTTCTGAAGAAATTTACTGTCATGTATCAGCATATTCACAAAATTCAAGTGGGAAAAGGGCAGACTGAAAAGTTTTCAGACATTGAAAGTAAAGGACGGGTAATTTTTGACTGATGTACTGTGTCATTAAGGTGGGCTGAACATGAAATTGCTAGGAAAGTGAAAACTAATAATTAGCTATCCAGCTCAAATCATTCAGGAGTTCAAATAAATATTCAGTTTGGTGATGATCCCAATACAGAGGCAGGATTTACCCATTTTACACATCTGGAAAGATGTCTGGAGAAAGACAAGATGTCGATTTTGAACTGGAAAACTAGCAATGAATGTTTGAATGGTCACAGAAATTGCCATGAAAACAAATTGGTTGCCCACCTTTGCTTTATTCTCATGTGGTCTCTTCTTTAAGTACCATACCAGCAGGCATTTGCGATTATGTCTCTTCACAACCTCCTATCCCTAGTGCTGTCTGCCCTTTTTCCTTCAATTTTTCCTGTTGTCGCAATATATTTCAACTGTCCTTTTCTTATAACACATCAAGTTGATTCTTTCGTTCTAATATGAGTAATAAGCTTCCTTTACACATTGGCTTCTTTCAAGACATCCTTGTTACTCATTTTAGTTGGCTGTGAGATGATTGACGAAAAGTACAACCCTAAGGAGTGGACACACGTATACACAGAGGGGACAGTAAAGAATGGGAGGATCATCCGTAAGGCCTTCACAACCGGAAAGATTTCCTCCAATTTCAAAACAGAAGCTATGGCACCACTGCAAGCAATGACAATCCCCACTAGATTAGAACAGCAGCCACCAGCTAAGATAGTAATTTTTACTGACTGTAGATCACTGCTGGAATCAATACAGAACACCAGAAAGGAAAACATGATGCATAAGATCAGATCTGAGTTTAACATTATCTGAAGGTCATCAACCATTGCCCTTCAGTGGTTACCCTCCCATTGTGGAATTACTAAAAATGAAAGAGCCGATGCTTTATCTAGAAGTGGCAGTAAAATGGAACAATTCAGCCACCCATTGCCCTGTCGAGAAGCTAAACACATCATCCACAACAAGTACAAAAAGTGGAGGAAGGAAGGTGATATATAGAGCAGATATAACCCTATCCTCCAGCTTAATAGACACCAGCAGACCATCATTTTCCACCTGAGAACTGGCCACTGCAGATTACCAGGCCACCTCTGTCGGCTAAGGATATCTCGTACGGATGATGTCCATGTGGAACTGCAATCCAGACCCCTGATCACATTCTCCAAAACTGCCCAGCCCAGGACGACCCATGATGCCAGACCTAGCCAGAGGGTACTAAGCTCAGGCAGAAGCTATGGGGCTGCCGTGCTGACCTGGAGAAAAATCGTGCTGACCTGGAGAAAATCGTGCTGACCTGGAAAAGACTGTGGACTTCATCGTGGCAACAGGCCTGCAGATTTAGCATGACTACAAACTGAATGTAGAAGAAGTTGGCTGTGGAATTCTTAACATTCTATATTATGTCTTCACTGTGGCATCCAGAGATTTTCCTGCTCGTCCACTAATTATTCGTGACCCACTTTCATTTTTCAGGACATGCTCAATGTAGCAACTGAAGAACTCTTTCTTACTTCCATTGACAAAGATTTGTTGCATAAAATACTTTTCATTTTATTGAATGCCCGCCACAGTGTTACAGCTCCTTCAAGCCTAGAATGGAGTGTGCTTTTGGCTACATTTTCTAAGGGAAGAATACACCATTCAGGCTCATACCACATCGACTGAATGTGTTACAATTAGTTGGAATGATGGACCAAACTCTGTGGTTCAGTCTCTAACATCATATATTATATTCATAACACCGGTAACGTGAGTAGTGATTCAGCATTTACAGTGACACATTAGCTGCCGGATAACAAATCCACTATGGCCAACTGACATATAAGTAGATGTATCGTACAACAAAATAAACTTCTCGTGACAGCTCCCACAGTCGAACAGCTACAACTTAATATTTCTACTCTGACATCGGCAGAACAACCCAGCAGGAACCACTAAACACACACAACTTGCTCATCTGAGAACCAACATTCGACTGTACTCTCAGATGATTGGCTGAGAGTTTACATTTCGTGCGTCTGATTCAGGCTTGAGTCAGGACCATGCTTCGCGGGCACTGTATAGCAAATATAGTGTGTTTACAGATGTAGATGCGGAGGGTGGGGTGGTTGATCCTTCACAGCTTCCCCAGGGTTTTCAAGTCTCTTATACGAGCCCCCAATAAGTCAAAGGCACTTATTATGGGTGGCGTATGAGATGGTGCACAACAATGACTCGTCTACGTAAGAATTAATCCAACACCACTGGTCCAGTCCCATGACATTTAATTGAACAGTTACATAGGTCCTAAATATCAGTTACATTAACACGCATACTGACATAATACTCAGGCTGACATTGCCAGGAAATGACTAACTACAGTATTCACACACTGGCTTCGCTGACATACAATTACAGCACACAAACGTCCATCTGTGCGACATGCAACCTCGCACCAGTAAATCCACCATCCAGGTGCGAATCACTTATCTCTGTGATTGGCGGCATATAACACCGCCATCTAGATTCTCCAAGAATTGTTTTCAGGTGGGAACCAGACAACGCCTGTATTTACTCCATCATAGCTACTAGGCGGGAAATACACAATGCCTTACTCCACAGTAGCTCCAAGGCGGGAAATGCAATGTCGTATAATGCTCTCCATGAACACGTATATACAGTTTCAACAAGAACGCTTCCAGGCTAGAAATATCACCTTTACGAAAACAGATAGGACATCTACCATCACATCCATAATAATCACAGCTGTGGTTTCCCATCATCACAGAATACGAGCTCACAGCTCGGCAACAAATCATATCCTGTCCCTAGTCACATTTGGGTACTCTCTCAGTCACCAGATTTGTGTTTACCAAACACGCTTTCTCCAAGCGCACGCACAAGTCACTAGACACTGACTCTCAGTCAGACAAGAACTCAGAACCTGAGTTACACTTAAACAAGTGTTGACAACCTCAGTGACCCTTACTTATACTCACTCCATCATTTACCCACATGAAACCGTTATTTGACACCTGGGCTATTCTACTCTTCATCTCAGAGATGCATCTTCCATTTCATGTTGTAAGTGTGCCTATGTGTTTGAATCTATTTACTGCTTCAAAACTGCCCAGTAATTGCCCTGTTTACTTAAATGTTGCATTCTTGATAAGTTGTTTTATTTTTTTGAAATGACCATTGCTTCTGTCTTTTTAGCTATTTAGCATCAGGCTTTTATTCTTATTAACTATATTGTGTCAGTCCATTCCTGTAAATCGTTTTCATAGTTTGCTATTAAGACTGTCACATCTGCATCTCATGCTGTTTTCACTGTGACATCTGATTCCTGGCGTTATGAGTATTTATTCTTTTTTTTTCTTTGTGCCAGATAATGGAACACCCCAAATAAATAAAACAAGGTGTTTATATTATGTCCATGAACTGATAGTAAAGGATCCCATTGAGGCTTATAGAGTTAGGCCCAAATTTTCTTGACCATCGACACACTAGGGGTGATGTGGTCAGCCTTTAACCTTCCCAGAGTTGCTCTGGTGCCCAGTTCATGAGGCTGGGTTGACCGCAGAGCCGTTTGCGGTCTAAAAAATCCCACATCAACTGGCGATCGAACCAGGACCATGAGCTGGAAAGCTAGTGCCCTATCCACTGCGCAGCTGCGGCTCTCAATTGATAGTCCTGTGTACAAATTAAGCAGAACAGGTGACAGCACACATCCTTGCTTGACACCCAGTTATATTTGTGGAAACATTTCTGTTTCACTGGTAATTCTTATAGCTGGTGTTTGTTGCCAGTACATCTTTATTGTTCTCAGGTCTTTGCCATAGATGTTTATGCTTTCAAACATTTTGACAATTTGCACATACTCTACTTTGTTAAATCTTCTTTGATCCTTAGCCGCCGACCGTCAAAGCAGTCAGTGGCCATCACGCCTAGTGGCGTCTTGTAGGGCAACAAGAAATTGATTCCACTTTGCTCAATCGGCGGCCATCCTTCGTACAGTTGCCCCAACTCTGGTTCATTCTTTGCATCTCAGCCTCCACAGTCCTCCGCCAGGTTGTTTTTGGTCGGCCTCTCTTTCGTTTTCCTTCAGGGGTCCAAAGCATAGCTGTTCTTGTGATGGCATCGGGGTCACTTCTGAGGACATGGCCAACCCAGCTCCAGCGTCTGCCAGCTATGATGGTGTGCATGTCCTCTTGCTTGCTCCGAGTAAGCAGATCTTGGTTGGTGATGGTATTCGGCCAAAAGATTCTGTGAATTTTTCTTAGGCATGTTGTGTGAAAAGAGGACAATTTCGACATTTCCTTCTCTGTAACTCTCCAGCATTCCGCACCATAGAGAAGCACAGAAAGCACACAGCTCTGATATAACCTTAATTTTGTGCTTGTGCTGTATTGAGAGGACTTCCAGATGTTGTTTAGGCTAAAAAAGGCTGTTCTTGCCTTATTCATTCTGATGTTGATGTCTTTGCCTGCCCCTCCGTCTGGTGTTACTATGCATCCTAGGTATGTGAAGGTGTCTGTCTGTACCAGTTGCTGATTCCTTACTGATATGGGTTCAGGGTTGCTCACATTGAGCGTCATGACCTCTGACTTCTTTAAATTGATGTTCAAGCCCACCTGCTGGCTAAACTTATTAAGTCTATCCGTTTTTTCCTGGATGTGTTGATGTGTATGTGCTAGTAGTGCAATGTCATCTACATATTCCAGATCTTCCAATGTAGAAAATGTAGTCCATCTTATTCCTCTTGGACTGCCCTCTGTTGTCTGGCGCATCGCCCAATCTATGACTGTTAAAAATAGAGTGGTTGATAAGGGGCATCCCTGTCGTACTCCTGTCTTCATCTCAAAGGTTAGGCTGCTCTGCCCAACACTACACGTAAAGTTGGCATAGAGGCTTGTTTAATAATTAAAAAAAAAAGCCTCTATGCCAACTTTGTTAAATGCCTGAGTGTTATATAAAGCACAAGTGTTGATCTATTTTTACGTGTATAGATCTATCTTTTAATGTTATTAAATATTATCTTTCCCTTAACATCTATTAATCTACATTATTCATTGTCAATTTTTTGTGTTATTTTACTTTTCACTCTTCTCATGATAATTCTTAACATATCATATATTTTTGTACAATCAATATCTAATGTCTGCCATTCAGTTAACTAATTGGGCTTGATCTGATAGTGCCCAAAATCCCTAAACTGTTTCTTGCTGTTTCTGCTTCTGAGATAATGCCTACTCCTCTTTCAGGTTTATATCCTCCAGAATAAATCAATGTTTAGTTGTCAGAATATATTGCACCAGTTTAGATATATCACATTGTACATATTCATGATAAATTTACATTCTTTTCATTTTGCGATTGATGTTGTTAAGTAATTTTCCATCCTTCATAAATCACCGTGTGACAAGGTAATTATATTTGAATGGAAGAAGCAGGAATAAAAATGGCGCAAGAATATCTGCAGAGTTAAAATAGTACAATTTCCAAAAAATGATTTTTAAACAAATATCATCATATACATATACCCATCTAAAGGATCATCTATCGACATAATATTATAGATTCCTTGGTATGAAAGTTAGAAGGTCTGAAACGCACCGCAATGCAGCATTTTGGGAAAGTACCTCCCACCTTTTGGGGAAATTACCATTGCCTTGATGTGATGTCATGCATTGCTGTAAATTTGCACTAGTAAAAATAGTGGCTACTGTTAATGGTAAAATAAAACTTATTTGTTCGCGGTGTTAACACCGACCACAGTTTTATATTATTTATCGTTATGGTTTCAAAATCTGTTGCGTGGCACTACTAGCAACTCTATAATTAAACCAACTTCAAAATTATAAACAGATTAAAAAGTCATCTCAAGGATCTCCGAAAAATATGCACCGCCACTAACTCTCTAGTTACAACCAAGTAATCCATCAGGAAATGATGAGAAAGCACTTTGATGTGTGTTTTTTTTTTTTTTTTTTTGCTTCATGCCCCCAGGACAGTACCATTTTTGCTATGTTATTTTTTCTTCTTTTCCATTCCTTCTCACTTTCCATCAAGCCAGTAAATCCATCAGCACACACAGACAGCTGAAAGCTATAAGTTATTAAAAAACAAAAAACCAAACAAACCACACACACTTATGAAGTGATAAATACATTTTAACGTTGAGTTGATTTAAAAATGTAGTTTTCATAATATAAGAGTTTTGTATTTAACTTTTAACATTCTGTTAAAACTAAAGATATCAACACCATCAACGCAATATTCAGTGCAAAATTGTGCGAACAAATGATCTGCTGGAAGTTTAGGAAATGGGGATGCTCAGGGTTTCTCAATAAATCTCTTAATATTGGATGTAACATGTACTTCCTGCCCATCATCCTCCAGTAAGACAGTGCTTTTGTGACAGCACCATTTTCAGGTGTTATCGGCTGATTTTTTGGCTCTAACGACAGAACAGACATTCAGCATTCACTGGCCACATCTATGAACATCATTACCATCTTCATTGAATGTATCATGGTTTGGAAGGGGAGGTCGATTGGAAGAATGATATCTTCTTACCTGATATGCCATTTAAGCACAACATGATGCAGCATCTTTTGGTATTTCTATCTTGCTGCATTCATCATCATGTGACGTATTCTTTCCAGAACGTTGTCTCCATTACAGCTGCTCTGAACGCATCACGATTCTGGGCAAGTCGACCTGCATCAGCCAAAGACAAGTTCAGACTCTCTATTTCTATCTTGCTGCATTAGTTTATAATATTTTTATCTTTCAGCATCTGCAGCACAACTCATTACAGCTTCTGCTTTTATTTTCATTCTGCAGTATGTAGTGGTAATTCTTCTTCTTCTTCCTCGTTCACCTTCAGACTTCCACATTTATGACTCTAATAAAGGCAGTAGTCAACCCAAGGCTCCCGACATCTCCAAACAGTTTTTCGTTGACAGAAGTGGGTTGGTACTCAGTGCGTAGCCGAAAAATGATGACCTGTTCTTTTCTGGATAGTTGATGATATGCATCATTTTTCAAATGTCCCGGGTGCTCTCTTTCCCATTTGGACTTGAATGTAGCCTTTATAGTAGTCTTTGCCGTTGCGTAAGTAGTCTCTATATCATTTTGTTGTAAGGCACCTCCTTCCTTAGCAAGTCTATCTGCCTCCTCATTTCCTGGTATGTTGCAATGGGCTGGTATCCACTGGATAGTGCACTTCTTGAAGCATTCGGCCAGTCTTTCAAGGGAGATTATCAGATCTTTCAATCCTTTAGTTTGGTGGCTCTTCAGCGCTGATATTATTGAGAGGGCATCTGAAAAGATTACTATCTGTTTTTCTGCCTGTGCTTTGCATTCAATAAGAGTTTCAGCTGCCTGTTTCAGTAGTATGTAGTGGTAATGAAAATACATACCAATGGATCCTAAACATATTAATAGCAATGAATGTATTTAATTTATTTACTTTTTATGAGATAAAAACAGTGGTACTTGAAATATTTGTTTCAAATATGTCAAAACACATTGATCAAATGTTACCTACAGTTTAAATGAAATATCAATACATGTTGACCAGTACAGAACCGTATTCTTTTGTCCGAACATCTGAAAATGTCAAGTTTCTTTGGTTGACTTTGGGCTATTTTTTAAACACATTTTGGGTGACTTTCAGGATTTGCTAACACAATTTGGGTGGCTTTTGGGACTTGTGACCATATTTTGGAGACTTTCAGGATTTGTGAACACATTTTGGGCAACTTTCAGGATTTGCGAACACATGTTGGGCAACTTTCAGGATTTGCGAACACATTATGGGCAACTTTCAGGATTAGTGAACACATTGTGGGCGACTTTTGGAATTTGCAAACACATTTTGGGCAACTTTTGGGATTTGCTAACACATGTTGTGCAACTTTCAGGATTTGCGAACACATTTTGGGCAACTTTCAGGATTAGTGAACACATTTTGGGAGACTTTCAGGATTTGCAAACACATTTTGGGTGCCTTTCATGATTTGCAAACACATTTTGGGAGAATTTTGAGATTTACCAGCACATTTTGGGCACCTTTCAGGATTTGCAAACACATTTTGGGAGCCTTTTGGGATTTGCAAACACATTTTGGGAGACTCGGGATTTGTGAACACATTTTGGGTGACTCTTGGGATTTCCAAACATATTTTGGGCAACTTTTGGGATTTGCAAACACATTTTGGGCAGCTTTTTGGGTGACATCCGGAAACCAAAAAAGTCCTGTTTCCGAAAGACAGCTGTCCTCCAAGCATTTTGGATTAAAAGCTACGGACCTGTACATTATTAAAATATTAATGGTAATGATTGTTTTTAAGCTATTTAATGTTTGTGAGATGCATGGTAGTGGTACTTGAAATACTTGTATAAAAAAACAAATTGATCAAACATTACTTGCAATGGCACTCAAAATATTTGTATAAAAACTGCTAAACACATTATTCAAATGTTAATTACAATTTTTTTAAAAAATGCTAACACACACTCGACCCGTGCACAAGAATGGCCTCCTCTTGCATCGATCAGCGACTGGCATCTCCTGGGCATGGATGCGATCAGACGTCTGATGTGGGCCTGTGGGATGGCTGCCTACTTTTTCTTGAGTGCCTGGAACAGATCACGACGATTGGCTGGAGCAACGTCTCGGCGACAAACACGTCTATGCAGCTCATCCCACAGGTGCTCAATCGGACTCATGTCTGGAGACAGGGATGGCCAGGGAAGGGTGAGAATGTTGTTGGCAGTCAGGAACTGCGTGGTCAACCGTGCACAATTGAGTCTGGCGTTGTCCTGTTGAAACACAGACCTTTGGGCAGCCAAAAGTGGAAGGACATGGGGTCGAAGAATTTCATTGACGTATCGTTGCGCATTCAAGCCTCCTTCAATGTGCACCAATTGACTCCTTCCATTGTAACTGATCATTCCCCACACCATTGCACCTCCACCACCGTGCGGCGGAGCTTCATCAACGCAATTTTTGGGCAAAACGTTCATTTTGCCTACGGTAGACCCTACGCCGTCTATCATGACGCTGCAACAAAAAGAAAGATTCGTCACTAAACCAGACACGTCTCCATTGATTGTCAGCTGCCCAGGGATGATGCTGGTTGGCCCAAAGAAGTCGATTTTGCGATGGCGGCGTGTAAGGACAGGTCCTCGGTGAGGTTGTTGTGCCCAAAGTCCAGCGTCATGCAGTCTATTCCGGACAGTTTGATCAGACACATGACGTCCTGCGGGCAATGACTGGGCAGTTGAGGAAGCTGTTGTAAACCTGTCTCTGAGGTGACGAAGCCGAATAAAGCGATCCTCCGCTGCTGTTGTCACTCTGGGTCGTCCACTGCGATGCCGGTCTTCAACTGAGCCAGTGGCTTGGAACCGGTGCCAAAGTCGACTGATGGTACTCTGATGCACGTTTAGATGCCTGGCAACCTGACTTTGACTTTCGCCTGCATGCAGTCGACCAATAGCAATGTTACTTAAATTTATCGATAGAGACGCCATAAATGTCTGCTTGAAAATTAACTGGATTTTTTGTGTGTAGCGTTATCCTTTTATAGGGTTTCAGTTGCGTAGTCAGTGAATAGTGTTCACCCCAAATTTTGTTGCTTTCACGTGCGCGCAACATGAGCTGTGGTCAAAAATTGCGTCATAAACACTATTGACCACTGCGTTGTAACGATTACAAAAACGAACGCAATTCAGATCAACACGTGCATTTGACACTGTAAAGAACATTTGAGGCTGGTTTTTCTATACCCTAGCACCAAATTTTACTTAAAAACTCATAAAAACGCGCCCTCGGATAGCTATGCGTTTCTTTTTTTGAACAGTATATTTCCAGCTCTCTTATCCATGTGTTCTTTGGTCTACCTCTACTTCCCTTACCCTGGGGATTCCAGAACGTAGACTGATGCTATCAACAGATTAATTTAATTTGTGTCCCATTCATCGCCAGCACCTTCTTCTCATCTCTTGTTCCACTGACACTTGACTGGTTCTTGTCATCAGTTCCACATTGGTGACCTTGCCCTACCATTTCAGCCCTTCTGTTGTATGCGACTACGCAAGCACCCTTTTATCAAAGTTTGTAATGTCTTAGTTGTTGTTGAAGGTTTATCCTCCTTTGGTAGCTGAAGGAAAATGAATGAAAATTAGTTGCAATCATTGTGTGCATTTTGCTGTTGATGCCTGTGTATGTGTTTGTTGATAGCATGTATTTTTTGAAGGTTTCATCTCCGTGTGGTGCTGAAGGGTATTGATGATGATGAATATTTCATGCTTACATTAACGTACAGGCAACTAATTTGACATAACGCAGGGGGCTGACAACCTCATCATGTAAAACAAATTTTCACAGAAACTACAGCTGCTTGAGCATCTGAATGCTTGGTACAAGCTTCCTGCAAGGGACCAGCTGCAGGGGTGGCTACATGTTTCATAAGGAGCCCAAAAGAAAATGATGACAGTAATGTACATTGTATTTGATATATCTCACTGGCTAGACATTTCCACTTATTGCCAACTGTCATGTATGAATGTAAGAGTGTGACTCAGTTATTCATAGTTACTGGTCAGGCATTATGTGAGGTGAATAAGGTAAAGATAGTCCCATAGCAGATGCTACTGAAGTGTTAGAGACTTCACCATACTAGGTTCAGCATTGAGAGGTGGGGTGACCAGTTCCCTTCCTTGCTGCCTTTTCCTTCTGTAACTCAAGAGCAAAGTTGGGTACCCATTTACATGGGTAGACAAGCATGTAGATACTTTGAATCGAACCCGGTGCCATTGTGTAAGCACCTCTCTCAATTGGATACTCATATTGTGAGGACATTCATGAAATCCAAATGAAAAATAGAGAAATTGTTGGCCTCTACTTGGGATGATTCCAATGGGTATTCAGTATACCTTTCACTCAAAGAACTTGCAATTCATTCCATTTCTTGTATAATAATTTTCCAGCCATGAATATTTCTAGGAGATCTTTGAAATGACTTTTCCTTCTATTTCATTTGTGAAGTTGGTTTAAATATAGTCACCAGCAGTGCCATGCTGCAGATTTTGAAAGCATGAATAATATAAAACTGTGAAGTTGAGATCAGCACTATGTGTGAATCATTTTAACTTTCATAATAGCCACTATTTTTGTTTGGTAGTGTAGTTTAACAGGCTTGCATGGCATTACATTCAAGGCAAAAGTATTTTCCGTGAGAGATGTTGAGATTGGGAGGTATTTTCCTGAAAGATTGCAGCGTCTTCTGATGTTGGGCATTTCATTCTAACTTTCATGCCAAACAAACTGTTTTGCTTAAGTTGTATTGGTCAGTGTGTTTTGACTTAAAAAAAAATTATAGGTAACATCTGATAATGTGATCTGCTTTATTTACACAAATATTTTGATTACTACTATATCATTTATCATGAAAAGTAAATAAATAAATAAAATTAAATGCAATCATTACTATTAATAGTTTTAGGATGCATCTTTTAGTATATTTTGACATTTTTAGAAGAAATATCTCCATTACCACTATATTGCAGGATCGAAACAGAAGTAGAAACTGCAATCTGTTGCGCCGCAGATACTGAAAGATTAAGATGCAATCGTCAAGTACAGCGAACCATAGAAACGCCAGAAGATGTTGCATCATGTCGTGCTGCAGATGCCAAAAGAAAAAGACGTTGGCGTCAAGCACAGCGAACCACAGAAACGCCAGTAGCTGCTGCATCACGTCGTGCTGCAGACGCTGAAAGGCATAGACGTTGGCGACAATCACAGCGAACCACAGAAACACCAGAAGCTGCTGCATCTCGTCGTGCTGCAGATGCTGAAAGACGAAGACGTTGGCGTCAATCACAGCGAACCACAGAAACGCCAGAAGCTGCTGCATCACGTCGTGCTGCAGACGCTGAAAGGCATAGACGTTGGCGTCAATCACAGCGAACCACAGAAACGCCAGAAGCTGCTGCATTACGGAGAGCTAAAGATGCAGATCGAAAGTGGAGATATCGTTTATCACAGCAAGGCAGGAAGACACCAGAAGATGCGGCATTAAGTTATGCTGCAAATGCTGAAAGATTAAGAGGCTGGCATGAAACACAGCAAGCCACAGAAATGCCAGAAGACACTGCATCATTTTGTATGCAACTGGCATGTAAGGTAAGGAAATATTATTCTTCAAATGAACGACCCTTTCCAAATCATGACACATTCAATGAAAATGATATTGCTGTTCTTAGATGTAGCCCGGTGAATGTTGCATGTCAGTTCTGTCACTCATTAAACTTGAGAGCCACAAAATCAGCCAATAGCACATTTAAATGTTGCTGTCATAAAAAGTACTGTCTTACTGGAGGATGATGAGCAACAAGTACGTGAGTTTCCTCCAGTATTAACTCATTCCCCCCCAGGCTGTTTTTGGGTTTTACCCAGGCCCGAAAATGGATGCAATTTTTTCAGACAGGTGAGGTTTTAAAAATAGACAGTGGACAAATACATAAGTTCGGTAGGTACTTGTGTTATACATTTAAATGTGTGAAATTGACTGGAGAATCTTATGAATTGCTTCATATAATTAATTAATATGAATAGGTGTGTGTTATGTCTTGTGAAGTGCAGACTTGATTAAAAAAGTGTTAAAATTGTTTTTTTAAATTGTATACTTAAATATTTCAGCTCCCAATTAATGTATAGCAATAAAATGTTCAGAATGTCAGTGCACATTTAGTTTGAAACAGATCTAGAAACTTTTATCACTATCACTTCATAATTGTAATTTTTATGATTTTTTTCTCAAAACCACATGTTTGTAAAAACAACCAGTCAAAATGTGTGCACTTTTTCTCTTCAGGTTATATTTTTAAAAACAGGTTGTAGATACACATTTTATTTAACTAGGTGTTTATGTTATACATTTAAATGTGTGAAATTGACTGGAGAATCTTATGAATTGATTCATATAATTAATTGATATGAATAGGTGTGTGTTATGTCTTGTGAAGTGTAGACTTGATTTTAAAAATGTTTAAAAAATAAAATAAAATTGTATACTTAAACTTAAATATTTCAGCTCCCAATTAATGTATGGCAATAAAATATTAAGAATATCAGTGCACATTTAGTTTGAAACTATCTAGAAACTTTTATCACTATCACTTCATAGATGTAATTTTTATGATTGTTTTTCTCAAAACCACATATGTTTGTAAAAACAACCGCTCAAAATGTGTGCAATTTTTCTCTTCAGGTTATATTTAAAAAACAGGCAGTAGATACACATATTATTTAACTAGGTGTTTATGTTGTACATTTAAATGTGTGAAATTGACTGGAGAATCTTATGAATTGATTCATATAATTAATTGATATTAATAGGTGTGTGTTATGTCTTGTGAAGTGAAGACTTGATTTTAAAAATAAAATAAAATTGTATACTTAAACTTAAATATTTCAGCTCCCAATTAATATATGGCAATAAAATATTAAGAATATCAGTGCACATTTAGTTTGAAACAGATCTAGAAACTTTTATCACTATCACTTCATAGATGTAATTTTTATGATTTTTTTTTCTCAAAACCACATATGTTTGTAAAAACAACAGCTCAAAATGTGTGCAATTTTTCTCTTCAGGTTATATTTAAAAACAGGCAGTAGATACACATTTTATTTAACTAGGTGTTTATGTTATACATTTAAATGTGTGAAATTGACTGGAGAATCTTATGAATTGATTCATATAATTAATTGATGTGAATAGATGTGTTATGTCTTGTGAAGTGTAGACTTGATTTTTAAAATGTTTAAAAAATAAAATAAGATTGCATACTTAAACTTAAATATTTCAGCTCCCAATTAATATATGGCAATAAAATATTAAGAATATCAGTGCACATTTAGTTTGAAACATATCTAGAAACTTTTATCACTATCACTTCATAGATGTAATTGTTATGATTTTTGTTCTCAAAACCACATATGTTTGTAAAAACAACCGCTCAAAATATGTGCAATTTTTCTCTTCAGGTTATATTTTAAAAACAGGCAGTAGATACACATTTTATTTAACTAGGTGTTGATGTTATACATCAACATGTGGGAAATTGGATGAAGAATCTTGTGAAATGCTGTAGATAATTATTTGATGTAGGAAAAGAGTCTGTCGTGTTATGTGAAGTGTAGACCTAATCAAAAATAACTGGAAAAAAGATAAATAAACTGTACTCACATATGTCAGCTCCAGTTTAATCCAAAGCAGAAAAATCTCAGAATATCAGTGCACATCCATTTTGAAACACAACACATTTTACCACAATCACTTCAAATATATAATTTATATGATTTTTTTTCCTACACCACAAATTTCTGTAAATACCAAACAACTATGACTAATATTATTTACACCAACTATATTCTATTTTACATTTCCCAGAAGAATTTGCCACTATTCACATGCTTTTATGGTAGTCATAAAAACATTGTGGGTGTAGATGTAGCTGGTCTGGACATCCAGTGCAATAATAATGAGAGCGCTGACATAATAACCAACTTTTTGATTCAGGAGATCACACCCATTCATTGAATTGTTGTATTTATCTATCATTTTTGGTTTGACAATGTGCTTCCACTTTGGCCCGAGAAGATACAAGGAAAACCTTGGATTATACTGCTTATATTGCCATCTGCCTTTATACCCTATTACCATTTCATTCAAACTGAGATTTTGGAATGGGTAAAAGGCACTCTGAAATTTTTGCAACAACATGTTCATAAAAGGTTCAATCTTTTCTTTTCCTTGTGAATTTTCATCAGAGGCATGAAGCATTGTATGATATAATGCTTCAAATCTACTTCTTGAAAACATCTGAAGAAACCAAGGAGTATAAAATTCTGCAGATGTAGACCAGTAGTCTTTATCCTTCTCCTTTAGTGACTGAAAGTTTTGCTCTTTTTATACCAGCCCTACCTGATGCATGTTCAATCAGCTGATCGACATCGCCCTCAGAATGATCACTTTCATGAATATTCTGACACAAAGTCTTTACAATGTCTTCATTGGAATTACTAAACCTAACTTCTAAAATCAGTGTCGCTCGAGTTATCTTCTGTCCACTGAGAAATTAGCGTCGTGCTTGCTCAGCTGAAAGCAGATGTTTAGAAGAAGATTCTCTATCCATTTTGTATGTAAACAAAGGAATAGAAATGGATATAAAACACACAATTTTAGCTTCACAAATTTGTTTTTCGCTCACAAACGTCCATAAACATGTGCTGGATACAATGAAATGATTTAAAAACCAGCTAGTTGCTAGGTATTTATAACTTTTCGTTCAAACTCGACATATATCGCACTGGCGCGCCATGCGTCATAACGGAAGTCCTATCTGGCGCAAGGCGCGCCACTGTGGACGGAAAGAGTTAAGAGATTTGTTCAGCAACTCTGAACATCCCCATTTTCAAAACTTCCAGCAGAACATTTGTTTGTACACTTCTGCATTAAGATTTTATTTTGGTGTTTGTCATTTTAACACAACTTTAAACTTAAAAAAAATAGATATCAACAGTTATTGGTTGGCTCTTATTTTATGAAGCAAAATTATTAAAAATACTCGCAGTTTAAATTTGTTTATAATTTCACAAGTGTGTTTTTTTTTTAAATTATATTTTCCAAAAGTCTGTATGTGTTGATGGGTTTACTTGCTCAATGGAAAGCAAAAGGGAATGGGAAAAGAAGAAACTGAACACAGTGTTGTTGTTGTTGTTGTTTAACTAGGGCTGCTGAGCTTCTTGCTCTTTTGCAGCCATTACCAAGTTGTATTATCTACACTGTAGATCTAGGCACAGTGGTGCACCACTTCACATACCTGGTGTCTACCATCAACGACAAACTCTCCCTGGGCACAGAAATTGACAGCCACATTGTTAAAGCTGCAGCTACCTTTGCCCGCCTCGCAACGCGTGTCTGGGGAAACTCCAATCTCACAACAAAGACCAAAGCTGTGGTATATAACACTTGCATCACCAGCATACTTTTATATGGCGGCGAGGCATGGACAACTTATGCTAAGCAAGAAAGAAGGCTCAATACCTTCTATCTGTGGTGTCTAAGCCACATCCCCAGTATTTTGTGGAAAGACTAAGTGACAAATGTCGTGGTGTTGTCACATGCTGGCCTTCAGAGCATGTATACACTGCTTAAACAGCACAGACTACGCTGGCTTGGCCATGTCTGCCGCATGGAAGACAGTCACATCCTGAAAGATATCTTCTACAGACAACTGGCAGATGGCAAAAGAACAGTTGGGCAACCGCAGCTGAGATTCAAAGATGTGTGCAAGAGAGATATGAGGGTACTGGACATCAATCCAGAAACCTGGGAGGATGAAGCTGCCGATCGCACCAAGTGGCGATGCTATCTACGGCGCCACTTCAGATTGGGCAAAAAGTAGCTCACACAACAAGCTGAATAGAGGAGAGAACGTCGAAAGGAACACCAGGAAAATAAGCAACTGAAGGCTGTCACCTCAGGGGCACGCATTCCCATAGTCAGTTATGATTGAAGGGGCTATTATTATTAGACCTAGGCTTTTCCTGTGGCTTATCTGCCATTCCGATTCAATACGTGTTGTAGTCATGAATTCCAATTTCTCCAGCTTCACATGCATTTAAAGGATCATCACATCTGGTCCCAAGCTAGGAGGAACAAGCATGTGGCATACTTTGCATTCCCCACCATCCAAGTGGGTTCTCCAAATATGCAAAGCTAAAATACTGTTCTCTGGTTCTGGGCTCTCCCAAGGAATCGTCACGTCCTACATAAAGCCACTTCTCAGCTCCCCCAGCTTGTCATGGGGTCCATAGTGAGATCCTCCTACATGCAGGCAACCAGGTAAAAGCCAGAGTTATGTGTGGGGCTCAGGCGACTTCACCATGCTTAGTGTGCAATGCTGGGTTCTCAACATGTTTCACCACAGAGGGAATCCCTGGAAGTGTGTGGATGATTTCAAGAGTCAATGAGGGTGTAATCAGCCTCACAGACAGAGGTTCACATCCAAATCAGTGATGTAAGGATGACTCCAGATACACCTCCACAGGATAAGTGGTGCTTTCCTATCATTCCTTTATGAGTGTTTGCTAGTCTAAATAAGCTTTTTTTTTTATTGTTGCTCTTTTCATAATTTTAACCTGAGTGTGATATATCAATGTGAAATTACATTTTCTGTTTAGGTTTCAAGAAATAGTCAAGCACAGTTTCCATTTATGAGTGGAAAACTTAAACTGGAGTCAGACTGTAAAGTGAGTTTGTATTTTATTTTTGAAACTACAGGTTGGTAACCTAGAATCCGAAATGCTCGAGGATGGCCATGCTTCAGTTTTCGGATTATTTTGGTTTTCAGATTTTTTAGGTTTTCGGCCTTCACCCTTAGTACCCCAAAAATCTGCCCAAAATAGCCCAAGTCGGCCATAAAATAGCCAGAGTAGCTAAAAAATCAGCACGAAAATTTCCCAAAAGTCAGTCGAAAATAACCCGATTTTCAGAATATTTTGGTTTTCAGATGTTTGGATTCTGGGTTACCGACCTGTATAAACATTTTAATTTTCTGAATATAGAAAACAAAAGTTGAACTTTTTAAATTTGTGCTGTGAAATTCTGGATTATTAGAATACAATTCTTATCTTCTGAATTGTTTGTTAACTTTCTGTTTCATTAGGATGAAGGAAATATTAAAAATGGTGTCTGTTATCTAACTGCAGAAGTGAAGGAAGAACAAGATTGTGAGGTAAATGAACTGTTTCTCAAATTAAGTTTAATTCACATAGAATGGAGTAGAATGAAAGTGGAGAGTGTATTTGTCAGTCTTATAACATCCGTGCAATAATAAAATCAATGTTCTAACATCATGTGTGAAAGGACATTTTCCACTTAATTTTATTTATTTATTTTCTTTTAACAAGTTGAATTTAATGTATCAAAATTAATTGACAAGGGGGAGGATGAAGAAACACAAAAAAGGAGTTAGCAACAAAGGTGATAAATTGACAGAGCTACAAACTAACTTACCGTCTGGTATTACAGCCTGTTGTTATGAAAAATGTTCATTGATTACTCCTTATCGAGCGTATGGTTACTACTACAGTTAATTCTTATTCAGAAAGGTTTCTCTGAAGTGCTTCTTTAGCTCTTGAAAAGATGGTTCCTGTAGTAATTTATTTGACATGAGAAGGTTGTCTTTTATTACATGCCTGGTGAGAGTTGCCCTTTTGTTCTCTCTTTAGAGCTCAGGAAACCACTAGGGGAGGAGTGTATTATGTCTTACAGGGTACAACGTCAAAGAATATATTACATGCAGCAAAAGTGGACATAAATAAAACACTGATATATTACAATTTGACCTTACAATTTTATATATAAATTACATTCTCAGAGTACAATAGGACAGGTTGTAAAACAGTAGCAGTGTATTGGAGAATGAATGCTTAAAAAATATATGGTCCAATAACAGAAGTTAATACCATGAATTGAAGAGTAAGAACAAAGGGAATACACCACCAGTACATATCACGGCCAGTGATTAGCATCACACGATTGACCAGCTTGACACAGCTAAGGCATATTGAACAAATGGAGGCTAAAAGAGAGGCTAGACAAGTGTATGCTGAACACAGTCTGGGTACAGAACCAAGGAAATGCCTAGGAGGTTTGGTTTGGTTTGGTTTGAAGGATTATCTTCATTGCACATGGACTACTCCATCAGTGCTCTGATCTCCTCCCTTAGATCACACAAGGAGGATCTCAGCACAGTGCACGAACTCCATAGCACAAGTGAGAATCCCAATGTGTGTATATAGGAATCACACATTCTATAAATATTTTTGTGGTGGGTAGGTTTCTAATTTTTAAATTTTGCCAGGGCAGCGGCCTGATAGGCCTACTCTTTATGATTTTTTTGCCCTTATCTGAGAAGGCTAGGCATCCGCTCTCACTACCCACGAGACCATGGGGGAGTATGACATCATTAGGACCACTGGTTCTTAAAAAAAAATTCCATAAATTATATTCCCTGAATTGGGAATCGAACCTGGTACCTCTAGAACGCCATACCACTTAGCCACTCCAACCCCTAGGAGGAAATTGGGTGAATAGTATAGAGATGAACATAAAGTAGCTGGACTGGAGATGAAGCAGAAACAGAAGTAACTGGCAACAGATAGAACACATATGGAATGATACACGTGGGAAAGTATTGAGAAAGAGATTATCAGTGCAAAGCATGGATAAGGACAGAAATGATCAGAATAGATAAAGGACAGAAAAAAACTACAAAGCAGACTTAAGCAAAACCAGTAGTTCAAGTGCAAAAGTGGGACCCAAAGATGCAGCAATAGAGAATGCAGTCAGCGACCCATAGCTTGACTGCTTGCGTCAGGGTCAGCGAACCAGGGCTGACCAAGACCCTACTCCATCTCCACATGGTGGTCCTGGAAACAGGCTGCATCGCTGCAGTCTGGCTAAGAGAGTAGGGATCGAAGAGGGAAGGCAAACCCGGTCCCAAAAAATGGTGTGCTGAAGTTGGATGTGTCGGCCAAAAGGCACAGATATCGCAGCTCCGGTGTAAACAGACACAACGCAACCAGCGTCCTTTTCAGGACGAACGAGGAAGAAGAAAGAAGTGCCAAAGTTCATGACTTGTACATAGAAGTGAACAAAGAGGTAATAAAAAAACATCAGAAGAGATAAGATAAAATATATTGAGTTGGTGAGAGAGGAAGCTGCAACCAAATTAAATATGGCAGACTTATACAACAGGACAAGAAAAGCTTACTGTGGAAATGCGAACTAGCAAATGGCCTCACTAAGGACAAGATTGGAAAATTAGCTTAGCTTTGTAAAACGCAAATGAAGAGATTGATGAAACATTTTGAGAAACTTTTAAAAACACCATCTCCACAAAATCCCCAGACATCCACCCAGAGCAAAGGTGCTACCAGTTAACTGTGAAAGACCAAATAAGGAAAATCAAGCAAGTCATACTTATTCGGAGTAACCAGGAGGACATACACACCATCATAGCTGGCAGACGCTGGAGTTGGGTTGGCCAAATCCTCAGAAGGGACCCTGATACCATCACAAGAACAGCTATGCTATGGACCCCCAAGGGAAAGCGAAAGAGAGGCTGACCAAAAACAACTTGGCGGAGAACTGTGGAAGCCGAGATGCAAAGAATGAACCAGAGTTAGGGCACTGTACAAAGGATGGCCGCTGACCGAGCAAAGTGGAATCAATTTGTTGCTGCCCTACAAGACGCCACCAGGCGTGATGGCCACTGACTGCTTTGACGGTTGGCGGCTATGGATCAAAGAAGAAGAAGATAAGGCTTCTACCCTCTGAAGTCCAACCCCATGTCAAAGTCGTTGGAGGTGGAAATAGGACAATGTAGGGGACTACTGGACTCAGGAGAAGTAGGGTGTGGGTTAGTGTTACTATCAGTGCATGGAAAAATATTATGCAGGATTATCTTTGAGAAATTAATAGAGTTCATAGATAGACACTTGGGATGAACAAACAGGTTTTCGACAAAACAGATCATGTACAGACCAGATAGCCACATTGAGAATAATAGTTGAATAAAGTCTGCAGTGTATTTCACCTCTCTGCATTGGATTTTGCAGCAAGTGGGCCTGAAAGTACACAGGGAAAGGACAAAGATAATAGTAATTAGTAACTATTGGAAACCATAACAAGATTATGCATATAGAAACACCCCTACAAGATAGAATTATACACATATCTTGGCAGCAAGGACAGTGATATCAAAATAAGAACACAAAATGCATGAGAAGCTTTCATTGTGTTAAGAAATATAGGGAGATCAGAAGAAATCAAGCCCACCACTAAAATAAGGATCTTCGATTCACATGTCAAGTCAGTCCTATTGTATGGCTCTGAAACATGGAGAACAACAAAAACAATAACCCAAAAGCTACAGACTTTCATTCAAGCAAAGCAAGCAATTCAAGCAGTTCATCTAAGCCAGCCAATTAGGTCTAGATTATGGTGCAGTGAGGAAAAAAACCAAAAGGAATGTGGACTGCCAGCTTGCCTTTCTACTTTTAGAAAAATATCTTCATTGGTTCAAGGTATATTTGAACATTTAACTTAACTTACTTAGTCGTTCCCCTTCTACCGTGAGGTGTAGAGGTTTGGAAGAGAGAGCGCCAGACCATTCTGTCAGCTGTCTTCTTCCTGGCCTGGTTCCATTCTAGTCCTCGGTCCTTCAAAGATTGTCTAATGTTGTCCTCCCAGCGGACTCTGGGTCGTCCTGGAGGTCTGGATCCCTGGCTCTTTGTTTCTCATGCTTGTCGTGGTAGCCGATCTTCTCCCATTCTGCAGACATGGCCAAACCATCTTAATTGGGACTGTTCTATTTGGGTCTGCAGCGGATGGGATTTTAGGCCTTGACGGATCGTCTGGTTGCGGACCATGTCTCTTCTTGTTACTTCAACCACTTTCCTCAGATACCTCATTTCTGAGGTTTGGATCTGGCTTTTGTGGGTTGTAGTCATTGCCCACGACTCGCATCCATATGTCAAGACTGGGACATAGGTGGAGCGGTATACAGCCATCTTCGTTTTCTTACCAACCTCTTTCTTGCTGAGGAATCCACGATTTATGGCCTGAAAAAGTCTCCCAGCCGCTGCTTTTCGAGTGGCCAACTCTTCTTTGATGCCTCCCTTTCGGTCTATAATAGCTCCGAGATATTTAAAGTGGTCGACCTGCTCCAGGACCTGTTCTCCCAACTTAATCTGATGTTTTCTTTCTTCTCGTGATATCACCATGGATTTTGTTTTAGAGCTGCTTATGACCATCCCTCTCTTCTCCAGCTCTTCCTTCCAGACTTGCAGGTTGGATTGGAGATGTGCCTCTGATTTAGCAATCAGGGCAACATCATCAGCAAATGCCAGCTCCGAAATATAGACCTGTCTCATCTTCCAGTACCCCACTGAATACTTTCTTGTTCTCTCCTTACATGCCTTGATGACATCATCCATAAGGAGTATGAAGAGGTAAGGTGATAGGATATCACCTTGTCTTACACCAGTGGTGGTCCTGAACTCTTCTGACTTATGGTTTGCTGTCCTCACATAATTTCTGCAAGACTTGTAGAAGCTCTGTATAGCATGAATCAGAGGTGCTGGAATATTCTTCCTTGCCAAACAGTCCCAAAGTTTGCTCCAGGGGACCCTGTCAAACGCCTTTTCCAGATCTATGAAACAAAGATGGATCTCACTCTTATACTCAAGGGCCTTTTCACTCAGCTGTCTGAGTGTGAAGATTAGGTCTTGAGTACTTCGGTTTGCTCGGAATCCGCACTGGACCTCATCCAATTGTGGCTCAGCTAGGCGTCGGAGTCTCTGCTCTAGGATTCTAGAGTAGATTTTACCAGGGACACTGAGAAGGGATATGCCTCTATGGTTTCCACATTGTCGATTGTCACCCTTTTTGAAAATTGGTGTTATGATGGCAATCTCCCAATCCTTTGGTATGGTCTTGTTGCACCATGCTGCCTGTAGGACCTTTAAGAGTAATAGGTCGCCTGATGCTCCCATGTACTTAACCATTTCTGGTGTTATACCATCATGCCCTGCTGCTTTGCCCATCTTGATTTTCTCTAGTGCTGCCCTCAGTTCTTCCATCTTTATGAAATCTTCACCATCATTGGTTTTCTCTTCTGTGCTAGTGGTTATCATTTCTGATGCTTCACCATGCTCACCATCCAGGAGTTCTGAGAAATATTCTTTCCATCTTTCCATTACTTCCTTCGGGGCAGTAAGCAATTTGCCTTGCTTGTCCTTTATAAATTTGAGAGGGCATTGTTTTTTCTTTCCTCATGTTCTTTAGGGTCTTATAGAACAATTTCTACCAACGGGCTGATCACCCGTTTGCCAGTCACTTCGATTACGGAAACAACAGCAAATGGATTGATTTGCCGTTGCCCTAAAGACGCCAATAGGCGTGATGGGAAACAATGGCAAAGAAAACCTATCTGCTGTTGCCCTAAGACGCCACTAGGCGTAATGGCCACTGACTGCTTTGACGGTCGGTGGCTAAGGACGGAAGAAGAAGAACAACAATTTCTGGTTTTCTTGTGCATCTTTTTCTAGCTTTTCTCCAAATTCTTCCCAGGACTTCTGTTTTGCTGCTAGCACTTTGTTCTTTGCTTCTGTTCTGAGTGTCACATATTCTCTATATTTTTCCATTTGTCCTGTTGTGTTTTTAGCTCCTAAGTATTGTTTCCATGCCATTTTCTTCTCTCTTATTTTCTCTTTGACTTCCTCTGTCCACCAAGGTGTCCTCTTTCTCTGGTTCCCAAGTCGGACTTCACCGCATGCTTCTGCAGCAGCTGTCTTTATGATATCCTTGAATTTATTCCAGAGGGTTTCCAAGTCATCAGGTCGTTCTTCTGTGTTGCTCACTGCTGTAGCAATAAGCCCCTGATATCTGGTCTTAATTTCTGGCTCTCTCAGCTTGTAGGTCCTAATGCTCATTTCTCCTGCTCGTTTACTTGATTTCTTGCGTGATGTTGGGCAGTTCCTAGGCTGAGCAACTCTTTCAGTTGTTCGTTTGATTGTTAGCAGGTAGTGATCACTTCCAATCTCTGGCCCCCTCCAGACTCTTGCATCTCGGACATATCTGAATGAGCTTCTTTGAACAATGGCATAGTCGATCACTGACTTCTCATTCTTGGTTGGTTCACATCTAGTGTATGCATGTATGCGCTTATGGGGGAACTTTGTGTTTGTAATGATCAGATTCTGCTCACTGCAGAATCTAAGGAGTCGCTTTCCATTGTCATTGAGAGTATCTTCTCCATATCTTCCGTTAACTCCACCCCATCTAGCATGGTCATTTCCAACTCTGGCATTAAAATCTCCGAGCATAATAACTTCATCTAGGCAGTCATCCACTGTCCTTTGAAGCAGCTCGAAGAATTCCTCCTTGACCTCTGCTCTCTCATCCTCATTTGGCCCATACACTATGACCAGGTTGACTATGGTTTCTCCTTCTTTTAGTTTTACAACCATAATGCGCTCCGAGACAAAGTTCCATCCCTTGATACTATCTTTTTGATTTTGGGCCACAATGCAACCCACGCCCCCTTTAGCTCTTTCAGATATGGGTACACCACTGTAGAGCAACGTGTTGCCATCGAGATCCATGACTCCTTGTCCTTTTTTCTTCGTTTCCGTTATAGCCAGGATTTCTAGTTTTGCTTTCCTCATCTCTTCCACCAGCTCCTCTTCCTTCCCATTTATACTTCTTGTGTTCCAAGTTCCATAAGTCGTAGTCCGTAGTCCGTTCCAGTTCGTCGCCTTTAGAATCAGTCCGGTTTTCTCTCTTGTAGTTCGCGTAATCATGATTTAAAGCAAACAGGTGATTGGCCTGTTGTGCCTTTGCATGGTGGAGGGGCTGCCTCCTTACGGCCTCCATGCAGGCCGCCCTCCTCCTTTTTCATCCGGGTGAACATTTAACAAGTTTTTAAATATATTTCAGTGAATGTTGGAGAATTATTGTTAAAATATTTGCACTTCAGTAAAACTATTGTTTTCTTAACTCCATCATATTAGTTTGTTTCCTTATCACTGATGCTTTGTGAATGTATTGTTTATGTGGCAAAAACATCAAATGTTACATTTTCCTTAATTTGAAATTTGAAAGAATCTGTACATCCAGTTTTTAATACATTATTCTTAAAGTACATTCAATTTTTAACAAGTTGATACCAAACAAGGAGACTCAAAATTTAGGGTTTGAGGCATTAATTTTAAAATATCTGTCTTTGGAGAGAAACGTTTTTGACTAGAGAACAAAAATTCCAGTACAGGAGTTAACTTCGTAAATCTCCTTGGATGTTTTACTATGATATTTAGAAAACAGCATTACGAAAGATAATATGATTGTCAGAAGTCAATTAACTAATTTAGTCATACATTTTTTTAGAGCAGGTTCACATATGTAATGACTGTTGAGAACTGCTGCATGGTTTGCTATCATCCTGATTTGGATGATTGCACCATTCAGCACCTCAACTAGTTAGACTCAAAACGTTATGCGGCAAGTACTTGATGACGCGTCAGACTTAGTAACAAACAGTCTGCATTAGTCTTTCGAGCCATATGGACATATGTTCAGATGTGTGGCAAGGCCACTTATGTGTAATTCGGAATGTGTATAGGCTTTAAGCCGACAAAATATGGTATGCCTTCTAAGTGTGGTATAACCATTTCATAGTGTGCATAAATATATGTGTCAAGTGACACTTTGGATAAAATTGTCCGATAGATTATGTTAAGCCTCCGAAGCGTGGTATAGCCACTTTGCGGTGATGATAAGAATATATGTGTCATTGGACACTTGAAGATGAATAAGCAGACGAGGACCTGAGCGTCCGTAAAGGGATTAAACGTTATTATTAAACGTAGAGTTAATGTGCGGTATTTGTGAAATACCAGTATTATGGCCACTTGTGTAATTGTAGTGAAGGCAAAATTATATGGCTAATAGAAGAGGCCAAAAGAATATGAAGTAGTATTGAGATGAAACGATGAAAATGAACAGTAAGCATTCACCTTATTAGATGGCTGAAGGTAGTACAGAAATACTGACCTTGTATGAACATTTTAAGCATTTTTAATACTATAGTATTCGTTGAATAAGAAGGAACATTATAACCTATACTTTTAACGGTTATGTCAAGATCATTAAGGTCATACAAAAGACAAACGTGATGATTGATGTATCTTCAATGTGAAATCATACAAAACGCATTCTTCAAATTCAGTGAATGTTATTGGAATAAATTAAATGAATTCATCTTCATCAGACTTATTTAATGACAAAATTCTTTGGAGTTGATGTTCAAATCCAGTTCACATGTTCGTGTTACTGTGGTTGATGAAATCTAATCTTGGCACACTATGAACACTCTATTATTCTGATATAAACTCAAAGAAGACAAATATAACAATGAACTTTAGTGAAGAATAGTCACGTTTAAACCGTAGGTCATCCAATACGAACCCTGACGTCTGCAGAAGATAATAAGGACACATCAAGTTATGAAAAGAACATTCTTATAATAGTAATTACATATAGCCCAGTTCAAGAAAAATGACAAACTTGTTATCTTCATGTAATTGAAACGAAGCGAACGCGACAATGACTACCAGTCTAATTTCTTGTTACATCTTGTTTCATTGATGAATCAGTAAGTAGGCCACATATTTTTTCATATACCAACTTAATAAATATGTATCTGTTTCAAGTTGACTTCACTTATCAGTTACAGCTTGTTCCTTCTCAGGCTACTGATGCTCATAATAATACTGAAGACCTCAGCAGTCATCTACAGATAGTTAGCAAGATGAATACAAAAATACCAGGAAGTGTGACTGTAAAAAAGTCTGGTTTATGTGAAAAAGGTGAAGGTAATGAAGTGTTTAAACTTTGTGTGTTCTAATGTTCTATTCATTCAAGTGATTTAGAAATTGGATGCTGTTTGTAACAATATAGCATCATCATTTCTTATCATAAAACGTTTATCAGTTCATTACCTCAGGCGGAAACAAAAAGTGTGAGAAGTAAATGTTTAAAACAATTTTGAGATGAATGTTTGCTTTAAAACACATTAAAAACAAACCTGTTTCTCCTGTTTTCATCATTTGTTATTCAAAATATTAGCTGACATTTAAAAAATTATTTGTTGTTTACAGTAAAATGAAAGTCAGAACACATATAGTACAATGTGAGACCAAACATTTGTTGTTTACAGTAACACATATGAGAACATAAATAGAACAAGCTGGTACCAAACATTTGTTGCTGATAGTAAAATACATATGAGAAGACATACACAGTCATACCCTGCTTTTCGGCGCTTCGCTAATACAGCACATTTCAATCATATTCATGTTCATAATTTTCTGCGCTTGCCTCGGTCATTCAGCGATTTTCTGCATGACACGCTCACTTTTGACAACTGGAAAAGAAAAGCAAGTGCGCCTGCACCATTTTATTCTCAGTCATCGAGTACCTGTGTTGTTCAGTCTGTTTTAAGAAGTTGTTCGCTCTCCGTCTCTTTGTGTATCACTGATAATTTTCAAAACTTTTACACACTTTTTACTTATTATTGTATATGTAGTGTAATATTTTTGTGTTTATTTATGATGGGAGTTAGGTGTAGTGGTAAAAAAACAAGCTGTAAGCCTCTTACTTTAAAAGAAAAGTTACATATGATTAAACTAACAAGATATGTCTATTGCTGAGATAGCCCGTAAGCTAGGCCTAGCACGCCAAACAGTTAGTACAGTTGTAAATGCCAAGGATAATGTGTTACGGTAGCCGTAGGGTAGAAACATGAATTTTTCTTATAAATAACTTTACATTTTGCCTATATTTGTCAAAGTGTTCCTTGGTAAGAGACAATTCTAACCATTAGAGTGATTGCATGATTATGCTAATTAGCTATTCAAAATGGCCACCGCAGTATAAAAAATGCAGGGTTACTTTAAACCCACATAACATAATTATTTCTCAACATATAAAGTTGAAATTCTGCATACAAGTCCACAAATGAATGCACTATGTCCTAAACCTGAAGTATTTGGGATATCAAGAAATATAGCATGTCCTATGTGTGACCATTTGTAAAAAAAAATTAAAGTGGAAATTTATCGAACCTCATTAGTATGCAAAACATCTGTAAAAATAAAACAAACTGAGAGGGAAAAACAAAATTAGGCTCAGGACAAGATTTAAGATGTTAAGAAACACTGCAAAGTTTCACAGCATTCCAACAATTTATTCTTGAGATATGGCATCTTAAAATGTGCCTGTCATGCTGAAAAAGGGAAAGTGAGAAAAAAGAAGGAAAAAGGAGAAAAATATGTTAGCGAAACATTATATTGTGCTCTTACTTCATTTTAATGACCTCCTAGAGTATATATATATATCCCCTTTCTTTTCTTCTGCCTTGTCAGTAAACCCCTCTCTGATGGCTTTCAACGTCTTTCTTCTTGCTTTGGCTTTATCAGAAGATTTTGTGGTGGAGTTAGTGATTCTGTGTTGCTTCGCACATATTCACAGCATGACCTTGGCCAAGTGGTCGCATAAACATTACCATCCTTATATTAATTTCCTTGTTCTTTTTTTGTGTTTTTCCCTGTTTCCTTTACATTTTCCGCATTTCCTGATGTTTTGAAAGACTTCCCACGAGCAATTGCTACATTTGACAATGATTGTGTGACAGAAACCCTGCTTTGAATACTTTGATTCTTCATTGAGCCTACATTACATCATAAATTTACAACATTCTACACATCTCATGCCTGCTGTTATGAAGTTATTCAAGTGCTCCATACTCATGAGAATAAAGGCATTATTTGTTTGTCCATCTTTTTCATGGGTTGAGAGGGTACTTTTCTTCAATTTCTTCACAGATGATGGTGCAACTTCGTTAATGATAACAGGTGTTTTATTATTTTTTTGGATTTGCTACCACTAATACCTGTGTGCTGATTGCCAAGAAACTTGCGTTTTCTCGACTTGTTTGTCACCCATAGTGTTCTTGCTAAATTGATTTATACAGCTTACCACAATAAAGTAACATTTTCACTCAAACAGGTGGAACAGGAATGGTTGAGCATGATAGAATTGATATTTCAATGCAAAAGTTGATAGAAAAAGGAAGGGAACACAGAATTTATAGAGAGTAATGTGCCTTCCAATAAATAGTTCTTTGGCGTTTTTTTGGTACAGAAGAGTTATGGAATGATTATCAATTCACCTTTTTAGTGTGGGAATCATAATGTTTTCAGAAAGTGGTTTGTAACCAGGGGTAAACAATGTGTTGTGAAGGAAAATTAATGTCACCCCCTGGTCACTTATCCCTTAAAAAGTAAAAAAAAAAAAAACTATGCATCACTGGACAATATAAACCTATGTATTGTGGAGATAACTCCGCCTATGCCGGTCCCAAGCCCGGATGAAAAAGGAGGAGGGCGGCCTGCATGGAGGCCGTAAGGAGGCAGCCCCTCCACCATGCAAAGGCACAACAGGCCAATCACCTGTTTGTCTAAAACTATGATTACAAGCAATATAAGAGAGAAAACCGGACTGATTTTAAAGGCGACGAACTGGAAGACAGCTGATAGAATAGTCTGGCGCTCTCTCTTCCAAACCTCTACACCTCACGGTAGAAGAGGAACGACTAAGTAAGTAAGTAAGTAGTAAGTAAGTAAGTATTGTGGAGATAAATAGTTTGGCTTAATTAAAACATAAAAAAAAAAAAATCTGAAGTTTTTCACCAAATTTAACACATTAACTACCGCGAGCCGGTGGGACCGGCTTTTGAAATCCTATCATTTGAACCGCTCAGAGCGTCGATTTATGTTTAGTTATAAAACGAATGAAAAATGTACTGAAACACTTTCTGATCTGGTTCAAGATTTAAGTTGCCACCGGAAAACAAATTCCCAAAGCATGGTTGTTGTAGAATGCTGGAAAATTGATATTATGTTCATATTTTTCAGCATTTTGGGTTAGTTACCAAATCGTGTAAAACTGTTTACCGTGGCAACTAGTGATAGGACCACAAAAAATGCTTGTACATCTTGTCTAACGGCTAAATAGGCTAGAAACTTATTTCAACAATTGACTGATAGATCTTCGACGAGGACAAGAGTGAAAACGATGTGCACATTGATTGAAATAGTGATTTTGATAGAGATGGGGTGCAAACAGTTATAATTGTGAAAATATTGCAAGTTCTCGGCCATGGGAGGGCTGTTAAATAGCAACAACCTCTATTAGAGTTATAAATGGTGCTTATTGTAATAGTACATTCATGTATCTTTAAAATGACATGTATTCATAAAAATATGTAAACAATTACTAACACTACAGCTTACTTTGTGCAAACACCTACAGAATGAAAATGGGGAAAAAATTTAATTCGGCCACAGTGTGTTTTTCAATTCGGTAGTTAATGTGTTAATGAAATTCTATCCTACTGCTAACTTAAAGGAAATTAAAGTGCTACACCAGTGAACACTACAGTAATTAGGAAGCATGGTAGCCTGATTGCTGACATTTGTACATGTTAGTTTATGTATTTATATTTATTTCCTACTTTGTATTTGATGTGTGAAATAAACATCTTGACTTGACTAGCTCTATTCATTTGACTTTTATAGCTTTTGTTTAGGCCTAGCTTTATTTGTTTTACTTTTGTATTGTTTTTTTAGGCCTAGCTTTATTGTGCACTAAATATATGATAGTTTATGCATGTTATTTAGGCTTTTAGGCACCCTGCATGAATTTGCAAGCTAAAAAAAGCCGATGCTTTGCTTTTCAGCAATTTTCGCTTTACGGCAGAGGTCTGGCCCCTAACCCGCTGTATTAGCGGAGTATGACTGTAGTACAAGCTGAGACCAAACATTTGTTGCTGATAGTAAAACACATATGAGAACACATATATTACACGCTAAGGCCAAACATTTGTTGTGTACATAATATCTGTTATTGCTGTGTAGCATTTTTTCATGATATACTGTGTGTGAGATGTAGCAGTATGTTATAATGCTTTATATATATGTCCCTCTTGTAGCTGTTTAATTGGTTATTTTCATGAAATTGTTTTCAGTCGTGAATTTTTCTATCTTGTGATGATTATGAATTTTACTTTATGTTTTACTGTCTCTTGTGTGTTTTTCTGCACTCTATAAATGCATAATTGTCACATTATTTTGAGATATCATCTCTTATTCCTGGTGTCTGAAATTTCATTAGTTCTGTTTTCTTCTACATGGATTCTATTGACCACGGTTCTTTATCTAAAGCCCCCACTGACTTTCCATGTTTCAGTTTTAGTCATTGTTCTGTCTGTTTTTCTCTATCATTTCCCAATAACAACCCCAATATACCAGTCAATCTAATATTCGATTTTGTTTCTCTTTGAGCATATGAAAAATCCATAGCTTCATTAGAACTCCTTTAGCCAGTGCTAAAAGGAGACTTTAGGAGACTATTTCTGAGTACCAATGTGTAATATTAAGTGTAGCTATGTTAGGCAGTTCTCTGTTGTGGGAGGGTAAGAGAAAAAAGGGAGACCAAAAAAACTTATGAAGAGAACTGGAGACAGACATGAAATGGATAAAAAGACAGATGGCACAGGACAGGAAGACATGGACTGTTTATATTGACCCATTTGCTCCACAGTCCGCTGAAAGGTAATGGTCATGTAATTATGTCACACAGTCAGCTGAAAGATAATGGTCATGTACGAGGCGTGTTCAAATGAAACCCGACCGTGCTGCGCCAAGTGGACATTCGTAGGAGGAGCATGATGACGTCACCTCTGACGTAATAAGCACATACGAATGTACAAGTGTGTAAGTGTTCATTCTCCTAGTATTCATTGGTTGTGCTGCAGACCGTTAAAATAATGGCCGATGTGATAAGGAATCCGTCCAAAAAATTCAAGTCACAGATTTCCGCCGGAAAGGTTATGCTGACCGCATTTTTTGACCATGAAGGGCTTCTATTGGTAGACTTTAATGAGCCTGGCGTGAAAATCAATGCCATCCGCTACAAAGACACACTAGACAACCTGCATACCGCCATCAAGAATAAACGACCCGGCATGCTTTCGCGTGTTGTGATTCTGTTGCACGACAATGCTCGTCCACATGTTGTGAACATTGTGCAGGAAGCGTTAGCAAGGAAAAGGTGGGAAGTTCTGCCACACCTAGCCTACAGCCCCGATCTGTCACCATGTGACTTTCATTTGTTCGGACCCTTAAAAAAATCTCTAAAGGGACAACGATTCGACTCCGATGCAGACGTCAGGGCCTCGGTGACCAAATGGTTTAATAAGCAACCAAAGTCATTTTTCTCGGACGGCATCCGCTGTCTACCCAAGCAGTGGGATGCATGTCTGAATGCCTATGGTGACTATTTCTAAAGGACCCCAGTGAGTACTTGCTTCATAACAATTGCGGTATTTAATTCTACTACTCCTGCTGATGTACCTTACATATATTTGTTATAAAGCCACTGGGACGGGTTTCATTTGAACACACCTCGTAATTATATCACACAGTCAGCTGAAAGGTAATGGTCATGTAATTATGTCACACAGTCAGCTGAAAGGTAATGGTCATGTAATTATGTCACACAGTCAGCTGAAAGGTAATGGTCATGTAATTATGTCACACAGTCAGCTGAAAGGTAATGGTCATGTAATTATGTCACACAGTCAGCTGAAAGGTAATGGTCATGTAATTATGTCAGGGAGATTGTTATTTAAGCTTCACAAAAAAAAAAAAAAAAAAAATACAAGTTCACGGTTCCAATGAAGAATTCTGTGAAAAACAGTTCAAAAATATCTGGAGAAGTAACACTGAAATAGCACACAATATTGCAAAGCGGAGCGTCTTATTGACAGAGCGGTTATAGCACTGGTCTCTTGCGGCAAAGATGCCAGTTCGAATCACGGTATTGTCACGCTCCAGTCTACTAATAAATAAAGAGGGGAAACCCGAGGCCTGTAAACAGTAAATAAATAATACACACATTACGGTATGTTTCACGCCTCTTTATTTCTCATGAGGGCCTGAAACTTACCTTTATGTGAGTATTATTTATTTCCAGTCTACCTAGCTGTAAATGTTTACCTAACTATGCTCTTAAGTTAAGGAAGGAAAAAGCAGTGAGGGAGGGAACTGGTCACCCCATCTCTCAATGCTGGACCTTGTATAGTGAAGTCTCTAACACTTCACTTCCTATGTCAGTATCTGCTATAGGCCTACCTTTACCTTTATTGAAAAGCACTTAGTACATATGCACTTACTCTCTGCCTCTCTCTGTGTCCTTTTTTCCCCTCTCTGCTTCTGTCAGCCCCTCTATGTCACTCTATTTGAGTCTTTGTGTCTCACTGTCTTTAGCATTTATGAAATGTATTCATGAAGCTTGTTCTATCTTTCTGTTTCCAAAGTCAGTTCTTCTTTCATAAAACAAATGACTCATGCAGGATTTTGAATACTTAGAGCTTTGAAAATGATACACACTTTCAGGTATGCTGTCTGAAGACCAGAACATCAGTATTACGGACATGGTAAACAAGAAAGATTATACCAGTGTTGCAGGATTGACAGATGGCAGTAACAGTGAGTCAAGAACAACAAGAAATTGTGTGGCCATAGATTCCATTATCTGTTATAAAAGTACAACAGATGATTGTGAGACCCAGAATAATTATAAAGTGATATTAGAAAATAATATAGGATCAGATGATGTAGTTTTATTTAGTGAGAAAAGTACTGGAGTCTGTGGGGTTGATATGAGTTATTCATTAATGAATATCCTACAGGTTAAGAAAGTACAGACAGGAGAGAAGCCTTTTAAGTGTGATGTTTGTGGTAAAAGGTTCCAAGCATGGTATCTACTGAAAAGACACACAAAAATTCATACAGGAGAGAAGCCATACAAATGTGATGTTTGTGGTGCAGGGTTTACAGCTTGTGGTAGTCTGAAAATACACAAAAGAATACATACAGGAGAGAAGCCTTTCATGTGTGATGTTTGTGGTGTATTTTTTACACATTGTCGTGCTCTGAACATGCACAAAATAATGCATACAGGTGAGAAGCCTCACAAGTGTGATGTTTGTGGTGTAGGGTTTATACAGTATAGTAGTTTGAAAATACACAAAAGAGTGCATACAGGAGAGAAGCCTTACATGTGTGATGTTTGTGGTGTATTGTTTACACAGAGTGGTGGTCTGAAAACACACAAAAGAATGCATGCAGGAGAGAAGCCTTACATGTGTGATGTTTGTGGTGCGTTGTTTACGTATAATCTTAGTTTGAATCTACACAGAAGAATACATACAGGAGAGAAACCTTACAAGTGTTATATTTGTGGTGTAGGATTTACACAGTCCAGTAGTCTGAAAATACACAAAAGAATACATACAGGAGAGAAGCCTTACAAATGTGATGTTTGTGGTTTAGGGTTTAGACAGTACACTAGTCTGAAAATACACATAACAAAACATACAGGAGAGTAGTCATACAAGTGTAATGCTTCTGGTGTAAGGTTTATACAGTTAAGTAGCCTGAAAGTACATGAAACAAAACATACAGAAGTCTTAAATGTGTGATGTTTGTGGTATACTGTTTAAATTTCATGGTAGTCTGGAAGTACACAAAATAATACATAGAGGTGAAAAGACTTGCAAGTGTAACTTTTGCGGTATGGGGTTTACAAATTGTGGTAATGTGAAAACACACAGAAGAATACAAGCAGAAGAGAAACCGTACAAGTGTGATGTTTGTGGTATATGTTTTACACATTGTAGTAATATGAAAACAGCAAAGAAATTCAATGGACTGACTATAACAAGCTTGTTGATCTAGATTTAGCTAACAACTTGACTCTTCTGTCCCACAACCATAACAAAATGCAAAACAAATTAACTAATTGATGAGAGGTTACAGCAATTGTATTTAAAAATACACTGGAAAATGACAAAAATTATAAGAATTCAGGAAAGGGTAACAAGATTGCAATTGACGGATCACCCCTATAAGATGTAGAATCATACACATATCTTGTCAGCAATGCAGAAAAATCTGGAAGCACAGACAGTGATATCAAAATATGAATAAAAAAGGTATAAGAAGCTTTTATTAAATTGATAAATGTATGGAAATCAAAAGAAATCAAGTCCAACACAAAAATCAGAATCTTTAACTTGAAAGTCAAGTTAGTCCTATTGTATTGCTCTGAAAAATTGAGCACAAAAAAAAAAAATGACCAAGAAGCGAGAGACTTTCATAAATGAGTGCTTCATAGTTTAGAAGGATTGAAATGTTACAGCAATATCACCAGTGTGGAACTGATGACAAGAACTAGACAGATGCCAGTGAAACAAGAGATGAGAAGAAGATGCTGGTGATGGATAGGACACACACTGAGGAATCCTATTGATAGCATTATAATGCAGTCCTTGTTCTGGAATCCTCAGGGTGAAAAAGGTAAACAAGAACTGAAGCACACGTGGAGAAAATCTAAGACAGAAATGAAAAGCATGAGAAAGACCCTGCGCTGATGGTACGTGACAAGAGAAGTTTGCATGAAAATGTTGATTGCATGTACTTTTTTGGGAACTGAACGGGAATGGACAAATCTTAATGACATCGTTTATGTGGAATGTAGCTTAACCAGTTGTCGCGAGAGGTTCAGATAGTATAGAATGTAATAAGGTATCCTGGATATAAAGGTGTATCAGATGATACCAGGATAGTGCCAGATAAGAGTCTGGTCTTATCAGTAATACCCCTTTCTCTGAAAAAGAGTAAAGGTGTATAGACAACAAAGGTAGGGTCAAGCTGTATAAGTTCCCAGAGAAGATGGTAATGTAGTAATCTGAGTCCTTATAAGCTACCTCTCCAGATCCTCCTCTGTTAATATGGTAATTATTATTAATATTTTTAACTCTGCTAGGGGTAATTATTTAATTAAATTCACCAACAATGAATAAAACTAAAACTTAAAGAATTTAAGTAAGTCTGCTGGTAAATATTTACAATTTATTTGTACATTTACTCTTTTCTGTTTGAAAAGTTTTAAAAGAACTCATGTTACAAAAGTAAATAAATAATAAAAATGTTTAACAAAGTCTTTCACTGTATTAAGATGTCTATCAATATGGAGACAGTCTTGCTTGGTTGATCTGTCCCTGAATAATTACTATAGCACGTTTCACTAGCTTTGCCCAACTTCAAAATGCTATATCTCAGCGAGTATATAACGCATATAAGTGAAATTTTGTGTGTAAATTTGAAATGGTATAGACCCTATGAATTAAATTTTTCATTAAAATGCGGCCATTGGTTTCAATTTTTGTTTCTTTGCGATATAATATAAAATCCTACTTGCCAGCACACATCACACACACACATATTGAAATGTCTACAGTAAATTATACGACCTCATTTGCACATTTTTGGTTCATCAAGAAATTGGCATGATTTTTGCGTGAAATTGCGTGAAATTGCACTTCTTGAACATAAAACAGTTTATTTCCGGTTTTACGCACACATTGTCAATCAGTGGCTTTCTACAAAAAGTATTGTGTGGCTAAGTAGGAAAAATGAGTCTGCGAGTACATGTTATGACATTACAGCAAATCACAAATAGGATTTTAAAGTATTTCTGCAATGAAGCTACTCGAGGAAAACTATATCATTCCATTTCAAACCCACAAAAGAGGACTATTCATGCCTTGGGGATAAGCAAACGATCATTGCACCGCTGGATAGCGACATCTGAAATTTGTAATTCCAGTGTTTTACACACGAAAAATAGGCCAAGAGTGGTGAATAATTTTGACAGAGAATTATTGATCCGCAGAGAAATTTGCAATATGTTTCACAATAATGAGGCAGTGACTTTAAGGAAATTGAAAATTTGATTAAGAAAGAATAATGACATTGAAATTTCCAAATCTACGCTATGGAGGACTATTAGGAGTTTGGGATTCACTTTTATAAAATATGTTGGTGGTAGAAACCTTATTTGTGAGAAGCCTCATATAGTTGCAATGAGAAGCAAATATTTACGCGAGGTCAGAGAAATGAGAAGAGATTGTTATGATTTTGTGTATTTAAATGAAACTTGGATCAATGCGCACCACAGTAATGAACGAGAATGGCAATCATCTGATGGGACAACTAAGAGACTAGTACCAAGCAGCAAAGGACAGCGCCTAATAATTGCACATGCAGAAAGCAGCCATCATGGGTTTCTAAATAATACTGAACTCACATTTGCTTCAAAATCTACAGATAATAGGGATTATCATACAGAGATGAATGGCAAGATATTTCAAGATTGGATTGTGAATCATGTACTTCCTTCCTTGGATAGACCGTCGTGTTTGATAATGGACAATGCTTCATATCACAACGTTGTGGCACCAGAAGATAAAGTTCCTAATTCATTAAGTACTAAAGATGTAATAAAGATTTGGCCGACCAAAAACAACATTCCATTCAACGAAATGTCCCTGAAGCCTGAATTACTTGGAATTGTAAAAAAGACACAGCATACAAAGATATTTCACATAGACAAGGCAATCCATGAACATGGTTACAGATGTTTAAAATTGCCTCCTTACCATTCTCACTTAAACCCAATAGAACTAGTATGGGCTAAAATTAAGGAACAGGTAGAAACAGAAAATAGAACGTTCAAATTAAAAGATGTTGAAATACTTATAAAAGCCGCCATGTCCAATATAGCCAGGGATTATTGGAAGAAATGTGAGAACCATGTGTTACAAGAGGAAGAGGGATATTGGAAGAATGATGGTTTTTCCTTCATTCAGCCGAGATTGATTATCAATTTCTCAGAGACATCTGATTATGATTCGGATGAAGTTTAATTTCTTTAAAGATGACCTTACCGTTATTTACAAGCACATTAGAGGAGCAACGTTCCATTATGATATTTATGAACCGCAAAGAGGTGATACCTATTGAAATAATTAGATCAAGGAAGGACCAGTTTGGTAGCGCATTAAATGTCAATGACAAACAATGTCACGAGTATCTCGCATGCAGATCATTTAAGAAATCAGCTTCAACAGGTATTCATATGCAAACGTGATGGCCACATTATTGTAATAGTAGACACGCCTATGCCTAATCAATTCACAGAATCTGTGCATGAAGTGGTAAAATTTCTTTTCTCGATACACAATAATTAGTATGCCGACAAAGATCAAAGGATTTCATCCGTTTATGGGAACTAGACAAGATGCACAGATATAAAGTATATATTTGTTGGGTCTAACCCAATATAACATCGTATGCAAAAAATGGCATTAATACGTTGGACGGTTAATCAGATAATTACATTTGTTTGAGGGCAAAGCTAGTGAAACGTGCTATAGTGTTATTCTCACAGTCTAATTGAAGAGCTATACTGCTAGGTTCATCACAAACTGGTTTGATTTTAGTTTTGGTGATCAGGAATATGCTACACAGTTGCCTTTGTGGGCAACTTATCTGAGTCACTGAAGATGGCTCCCTCTGATACTGGAGAGAATTGTCAGATGAAATTCTTCCAACTGGTATACTCGCGATGTCTGGCCCTCTAACATAGACCGGCACTGTATCCGTCATAACCTCAGTAATAGATACCTCTTATATTTGTCCTTAATTATAATTCGTTTCCCATGATCTGCCTCCATACAATAATTTGGTCATGAATAAAACTACTAAGTAACATATCAAACTATACAGTGATCCAATTCCTTTCATCCTTCCTTATGTTCCTGGTAGGTGTGTGATAAAGTCTCTTTTTGATAACTCTGTTCTTTTTGCTCATCATCATCAGTTGATAAATATAAGCTCACTAGAACATCACCAGAGCTACATGCTGTGTTGTTGTGTTGCTTGTGGTTTGAGTATGGAATGTCAACTCGACCTACGCAGTGATGTGTAGACATAGATTGAGAGTCTAATATGCGAATGATAAGAAGAGTTCGTAGTGTTGACAAATGGTCTTTTTCTCACACTCATGTATGGCTGGAAGTCATCGACACCAACGACTGTGTACCTTTGCTACAGTTTAATTGGACGTACACACTCGACAGCACGAATAGTGACAAATCACAGGTTGGCATAATACATCATGGTACAGTGGATAAATGGTCTTGCAATGATACATGGGCACTCATGTAGAATAATAGCATAATGGATTGTCAGTAGACAAGCACTCAGTATTGCCCATATATATATATCATCTGAGTTTACTGACAAAGCACGTCAGATTATAAACAATATTCAAGATGGCTTCTAGACCTAACCTCGTCTAGCGAAGATTCCTTACAATAATGTTCAGCACATATTTTCCATATAATCATATTGAACCGCTAGTAATGGGTTCTCATGTGTAGCAGTGATCTCTGGACTCATCAAGCGATAATACGGGGCATCCCTTTCTCTTCTTGAAAGTCACAAAATATTTGGATACAAGATGGCTTCTCTCGTGAGCTGTCACTCACGTTTGGATACAGATAATGAATCTGCATTAAAGTTAGTCATTCATTAAATGTTCTCATTGCTCTGTAGATTCTATTATGATACAATTGACTTCATCATACAAGATATAGTGCTGCTAGGAATGAATGTCATTTTCATCTAGATAAATATTTCCTCAGACGTACAAATCGTGTCTATTGAGAAACGGTGGCTTAGCCAGAGTTCATAAGAAGTATCTTTTGTTACCTTGGTATCAGAAATATGATTCTGCCATTCCTTGGCAATAAGAGTAAACACTGGGGTAAAGCATACACGATAGGTCTAGACAACTATCACTTTCCCCACTAATACTGAGATCACTTTTCCGGCGACAAGCCGACATAGAAAAATCACAGCCCCCATCAGGGCGAAGCCAAATCACCCCTCTCTAGCGACACATCCGCCGAACAGCCCTTTGACCTTTCTAACGACAAAAGACCATATAGTTCGACTTAGACATGCAAAGATATACAGATATAAGACAGACTCGTCCTACCCAGACAAACAATACACATAAATTCAGGCCATAGATACACTGAAGCAAGAACAACCTATTTCTACCCAAACAAAGAATAAATCGCAGTAAAACTGGATTCATCCGCGGAGTTCGAACGAAAGTGACGACACTCCTTTCAAGGGAAGTAACTCAATAATGACTTTTCCTTAAGCACTAAAAAGTATCTATTTTGTTTACAAAATATTTGCGAACATAACAAGCATACAAATGTATTATATTGTAAGATATCAAAGACTGCACCTAACAGTCTTACCACACCTCCCGGGGAAAAAAAATGGAACTTTTTTTTTTTTTTTGAAATACATCTAGGAGCAATGTACAATAGGCTCACAACGCATGAATAATGCGCAGATGAAAATATCAGGAATAAATATAACGCCTAATATGAGGCTAAGTCGACTTATGGAGCGACTGGTGAGAATGTATCTCATAAACTAAGAGAAATTATTTCTCTACAAGTAAATTTTTCCAGGAAGGTGTCATCAAAGTATAATACAATTCTGGCAATTACACAATGCCTAAAAAATTTCATACCATAATTTCGTATTAGATATCTTAAATTTATGATTTATGAAAAAAAATCATCAAAGCACAGCGGTGAATAAACATCAATGAACCGCTAAGTAGTGATACAATCATTATATTATTAAATTACAAATGTGTATCTATCTTGATATAGAAAAGGAACTACTATAGAACTAGACATATCAAGAAGTCTAAGACCTAATAGTTATGTGGAATCATGTGGGCATCTTGACAGAATGTCTGCCATCACATTATCTGATCCACGAATAGCTCGCACAGAGAAATGAAAAGGTTGAAGAGCAATTGCATATCGAGTAGACCTCGAGCTCTTCAAATTCTTACTCTGTATAGCAGTAAGAGCTTTTTGGTCAGTTTCTACTATGAAATGTGCGCCTAGAAGGAATCTCTGTAGTTTGAGGATCGACCAAACCATAGCTAATAGCTCACGGTCTAAAACCGAATAATTCCTTTCTGCCGCATTAAGTTTTCTGGAAATATACATTACAGGATGCAGAGTTCCAGAGTACTCTTGCATTAGTGCCGCTCCAATCCCAGTGGATGAAGCATCACTACGAAGAACAAATGTCTTATCTTTAGTAGGTAACACTAAAATAGGTGGTGTTGAAAACAATGCTTTAATCTTATCCAAAGAGCATTGGCATTCCTGAGACCAGTGGACCATATTAGGCGAACCTTTCTTTAAAAGTGTAGAAAGAGGTGCCGTGATAGAGGATAGATTCTGAATGAATCTGCCATAAAATTGAATAAGACCTAACAGACTTCTCACCTGTTTTTTAGTCTTAGGGATAGAGATGTTAAGTATCTTACTAGTATTATGGTCCTCTGTCTTTAGGAAACCATGACCACCTCGGTGGCCTAGGAAAGAAATTTCGCTAAAACCAATATAGGCTTTAGAGGGTTTCGCTGTCAGGTTGTGCTCGCGCAAAGTAGACAGCAATTCATCTAACCCTGAATAGTGATCTTCCCAAGTATCGCTGAAAAGACAGATGTCGTCTAGATATGCAATGACATCTGACCGATAAGATAGGATTCGGCGCATCATGCGTACGAATGTAGCTGGTGCGTTCATAAGACCGAAAGGCATAAAATTCCATTGGAACAAACCTCTAGGTGTTGAAAAAGCCGTGAGAGGTTTGGCGCGTTCGGATAAAGGAACTTGCCAATATCCTTTAGACAAATCAAGTTTAGTGAAAAAATGAGATTTGGAGAGTCGAGTAAGTAGCTCTTCCAGTAAAGGCATAGGTTCGGCATCGAACTTCGTTACTTGATTCAATTTGCGATAGTCGATGCAAAGACGTATGTTATTGTTCTCATCCAACTCTTTCTCGACTTGTGCTTGAAAATGTATAGGTATAGGATAAGGTCTAACCCTAATAGGAGTATGGTCAGTTAGAACAATGTCATGTTCAATGACATGAGTTTGTCCAGGGATGTCAGTGAGTACATCCTGAAATGTTTGCAACATAGTTGAAACTTGTCGCTGTTCTCCTAGAGACAAATCGGGAGAGACAGTAACGTTCTTCCATGATTCACTAGAATGAAGTGGGATCATTGGAAGAGGAAGATTTACATCTGAAAAACTTGTTTCCTCATCCTGTATCACGGACAGTGATGAGTAATGACCATGTTGTACTGGAGAATTGTCCGTTGCTTGGAAAATGGGTTGCAAATAATCCGGACGTTCATGGAATTCAGTAAGCATATTGATGTGGAAGGTTTTATGCTTCCCATCAATATCGACAATATAGTCGACATCGGAAATTTTCGATATTATATCGTACGGACCTTTCCAAGAAATAAGTAGTCTGTTTTCCCTAAAAGGTAGTAATACAAATGCTTTGTCACCAGGACAAAGTTGTCGTAAGCATCTCTTCTTATTGGCAAATTGCCTTGCCTTCTGTTTCGCAAATTCAGAAGAAGAAGTTGCTAATTTGCATGCTTCGATAATCTTTTGTCTCAACGCGATGACATATTCGTAGGATGACTTTGTGTCATCGTCAATATTGTCAGCTGTTATGAGATCATGAAGCAACGACATAGGGCCACGCGGACGCGCGCCAAAGACGAGTTCAAAGGGGGGAAAATCCTGTATGTTCATTGGGGACCTCTCTGTAAGCGAAGAGGGCCGCAGGTAAAACTCTGTCCCAGTCTTGAGGATGATCCTCAGTTATCTTCCCTAGTAAGTTTTTAAGTGTTCTATTAAGGCGTTCGACCATACCATTAGACATTGGATGGTAGATACTACTTAAAGATCTATCTATCTGCAGAGTAGACATTACTTGAGACATGGTATCTGATATTAGTTGGGTGCCATGGTCTGACAATATCTCTCCGGGGAACCCCAGACGAGAAAATATAAGCCAAAGAGCATCTGCAATATCAGCAGTAGTAATGCTCTTCAGAGGAATAGCCTCTGGCCAACGTGTGCACATCTCAACACACGTCAAGATAAACTGATGTCCTCTGGCAGACTTGATCTTAAATGGACCAATAATGTCTATGGCCATTTTTTGAAACGGCCGAATAGGAATGTCTGCCACCTGAATGGGTGCAGCATGCCGTGGACCTTTGGATTTAACTTCCTGACATACTTTACAAAATCGACAATAAATCCGTATGTCCTTGTTTACCAATGGCCAAAAGAAAGCCGCAAGGACTCTTGACTTAGTACGGGAAAAACCCATGTGTCCAGCACACTGAGAGTCATGAGCGTGCTGCAAAATTTTAACTCTCAAATTCTTGGGAACCAGGATTTGAGAATGACTTGACGTAATGGAGTCTTGAACCATACGTACAAGTACGCCATTCTTCTTTGTAATCCACGATTTACGACTTGTGTCTTTATTCGGATCACCTTTAGTTGCAAGAATGAAGAATTTCTTCAGAGTGGGGTCATCTTCTTGCTGTTTTATAAACGAGTCACGAGAAATTACCAAGGGATCATCTTGGTTATGCACTTCATTATCTTCAGTAGATGAAGTTTGAGGCATATTAAGAGCCTGAGCTCTAGTGACTACAGCGTTAGCAATCTGCATGTTTTGCCTTTCCCACGCGGAAATTTGTTGCGGAGTGCATTCTTTGACTCCATGAATGCGACCGATGATGAGGTCAGCGATCGGATTCGGAAGAAGACATGCGTGTACATCTCCTGTAAAGAAAGGAGTAGCAATCCTAATGATAGCAGTAGAGTATTTCTCTAATGTGCCGCCAAATGTTACACATTTGACTACTTGTCCAGTGGCACGGGAAGGATCTACGAGTGACTGCCTAACACCAATTGTGGTGCACCCAGAATCAAATAGCACGGAGACTGGATTGTTATTTACTAAACCCTTATGTAAGACAAGAGAACCTCTTCCATCATGCGCGACTGATGCAGGAAGAGCAGGAAGAGGATGGCCACAGCTTAAAGTAGACACTGTGGTTGGCTCAAATAATGTTTTGCATTGGGGGCACTGAGATGCTCTCCCAAAATCAAAAGCGGCACATGCCATATTATTAGCGTCATTATTGTCTTTACTCTGTTTATAGGCTTCATGGGACTCTTGTTGTGCAGAGTTTGCCTGAAAATGTGGTTTATGTCTTCTGTTTTGAGATCTACCTCGGTTATTATTACCTCTGTAGTTATTGTTACCTCTATTGTAACCCCTATTTGGGTTTGAGTCATAGTTCTCTTGATTACCATTATCATATTCATTATAATGAGTATCTCTGTAATTGCGATCTTGTTGACTCCAAGACGGATACCTCGGATAGTTTCTATAATTACTTCCTCTATGGAAATTGCTATAATTGTGACCACCCCTGTGTCGAGAGCTATCAGCTCATCTCCAGTTCTTTGAAGAAGAACCCTGAAATGATTGGTTACCTTGGTTTTGATAACTATTATGGTTACCTTTTTTATCAAATCTGTTTTGAGGTCCCTGAAATCTGTGTGAATAATTGGGATTGTATGGTGTTGCTGAAGCAACTGGCATACTCTCCTTAATCTTAGTGTTGCCAAAAGTCACGTCGGGGTGTGCAGTGACATATTGGGAACAATATTCTTCCATTTCCTTTAGAGATTTGGGTTTACGCTCTTGTATAAATTCAAGGAATGGTTTGTTAACACATGACATAATCTTATCTCTGAGCAACAAATCCATAAGTCCTTCATACGTTTTTTCTGTTTTAGAAAGCTCAATCCAACGATCAACTGTGAGACGTGCCTTTGCAATGAATTCTGAGAATTCTACACCTGTCTCAGGCACCATCGTCCTAAACAAAAGGCGATAGCCTTCCTCACTTAGCTGGTATTTTTTTATCAAAGCCGCCCTAATGACATCATAATTATCCTTATCTGCTTCTCCTACAAGGCATAATCTAGTCAGAGATTCACCTTTCAAGTTTTCTGCTAATTGATTAGCGTATTGTGATTTATCCACATTATGTGTACGACAAGAACGTTCAAATCTATCCAGCCAGAATGTAATATCGTCACTGGACTGATTGAACGGTGGAACCTTAACCTTGTAAGTAGGAGGTTTACCATTACCACTAGATGCCTGATTAACATTAATCATAATTGTCAATCTTAATTTCTCTAACTCAAATTCATGTTCTCTTATTGGTTTTTTTTCTCCAGCCTCTCTGTCTAATCTTTTTTGTTCAGCTTCCCTGTCTAATCTTTTTTGTTCAGCAGCAGCTTCTCTTTCTAATTTTCTTTGTTCAGCTTCACTGTCTAATCTTTTTTGTTCAGCAGCAGCTTCTCTTTCTAATTTTTTTTGTTCAGCTTCAAATCTCCTTTCCTCCACGTGCATCTGCAATTTCTTTAGTTCAGCAGCAGCATAAGCTTCTTTTTCTAATCTTTTCTCTTCAGCCAGAGCTTTTCTCTCTTCTGCAGCAGCAGCTTTTTTCTCTTCAGCAGCTAATGCTTTGTCATATTGAGCAACTGCCCATTCTTCTAATTGTTGACCAGTCTTATCAAGGGCTTTCCCTTGTATAATGAAGTATTCTAATGTAGACATGATGTCTAACAATAATACTAATCACCTGAAATAATAATAATACCACAAGTTCTTAATGACTTGATTAATCAGCACACTATCCCAATATCTGTGGGTCACAAGCCTTAATAAGGTCTTGTATAACAGTAATAATAATCAAGTACTGGTTTATACCATAATCCAAGTGCAGTGCACAGGCAATAGTGTCTTATGAAATATACCTATATAAAACATATGTCAACCAACAGAATACATTAAGTACAAACAAGACTGACAATACGAAAACGTTTGCAGAAATCAAATAAATCAAATAGGGAAATCAATGAAAGTAATCACTGAATCTGCAAGGAATAACAACACAAATGACGTCACAGTATATGAATATAAATTGTGAATAGAACTGAAAGATAGAAAAGGGTAGACCAACAAATTACAAACAATTCAAAACAGAACTAAAGAACAAAGAAATATTACAAAAATAACAATAATTACAGTCTTCACAGCTAACACAAATAGCAACTAGTTGTTGCAAGCAAATTTCCAATTAAGGAAATTGCACCTAAAGAAAACGCCCACAACGGACCCTCTATGACGTGGGATATTCTGTTGTGAGGACACCGCCCAACCTAAACACAACCCGCTGACATATAAACTAACATACTATACAAACAAATAACATGTAAACATAAATATATAAATTATGTGTATGATAGTATGTGTTGCAAAATAGGCTCAGTTTTACAGTAATGGCAAAGTTATTCTTGTAAAAATAAATAAACTGCCACTTTATTGAATTACAAATTCTGGCCTTCCATAAATATTAAAGTTCATATATAGAAAACAAGAAGATCCATCGATGAAAATAGGACTTCTTAGTTCAATAATACTGTCTTCCTGTTAATATTGACAAGAATTGATCCAACTGTTCTGTGAAACTCTGTAATGTCTAATGTAAAAATGTCAACAACGCTGACCTACATACTGCATTCACTTGACAGGTCACGTGACGAAGTGTTGACAAAGAGCAAACTAATACTGCAAGTGTGTCGTATCAGCCACAGGAAACGGTCTGGTATCGGTAGTCTGTTGACTTCTTAACTTCTGCGAGGTCAAACCCAGAAAGCTGGTCCACCAGTTGATAAAGTCTCTTTTTGATAACTCTGTTCTTTTTGCTCATCATCATCAGTTGATAAATATAAGCTCACTAGAACATCACCAGAGCTACATGCTGTGTTGTTGTGTTGCTTGTGGTTTGAGTATGGAATGTCAACTCGACCTACGCAGTGATGTGTAGACATAGATTGAGAGTCTAATATGCGAATGATAAGAAGAGTTCGTAGTGTTGACAAATGGTCTTTTTCTCACACTCATGTATGGCTGGAAGTCATCGACACCAACGACTGTGTACCTTTGCTACAGTTTAATTGGACGTACACACTCGACAGCACGAATAGTGACAAATCACAGGTTGGCATAATACATCATGGTACAGTGGATAAATGGTCTTGCAATGATACATGGGCACTCATGTAGAATAATAGCATAATGGATTGTCAGTAGACAAGCACTCAGTATTGCCCATATATATATATCATCTGAGTTTACTGACAAAGCACGTCAGATTATAAACAATATTCAAGATGGCTTCTAGACCTAACCTCGTCTAGCGAAGATTCCTTACAATAATGTTCAGCACATATTTTCCATATAATCATATTGAACCGCTAGTAATGGGTTCTCATGTGTAGCAGTGATCTCTGGACTCATCAAGCGATAATACGGGGCATCCCTTTCTCTTCTTGAAAGTCACAAAATATTTGGATACAAGATGGCTTCTCTCGTGAGCTGTCACTCACGTTTGGATACAGATAATGAATCTGCATTAAAGTTAGTCATTCATTAAATGTTCTCATTGCTCTGTAGATTCTATTATGATACAATTGACTTCATCATACAAGATATAGTGCTGCTAGGAATGAATGTCGTTTTCATCTAGATAAATATTTCCTCAGACGTACAAATCGTGTCTATCGAGAAACGGTGGCTTAGCCAGAGTTCATAAGAAGTATCTTTTGTTACCTTGGTATCAGAAATATGATTCTGCCATTCCTTGGCAATAAGAATAAACACTGGGGTAAAGCATACACGATAGGTCTAGACGACTATCACTTTCCCCACAAATACTGAGATCACTTTTCCGGCGACAAGCCGACATAGAAAAATCACAGCCCCCATCAGGGCGAAGCCAAATCACCCCTCTTTAGCGACACATCCGCCGAACAGCCCTTTGACCTTTCTAACGACAAAAGACCATATAGTTCGACTTAGACATGCAAAGATATACAGATATAAGACAGACTCGTCCTACCCAGACAAACAATACACATAAATTCAGGCCATAGATACACTGAAGCAAGAACAACCTATTTCTACCCAAACAAAGAATAAATCGCAGTAAAACTGGATTCATCCGCGGAGTTCGAACGAAAGTGACGACACTCCTTTCAAGGGAAGTAACTCAATAATGACTTTTCCTTAAGCACTAAAAAGTATCTATTTTGTTTACAAAATATTTGCGAACATAACAAGCATACAAATGTATTATATTGTAAGATATCAAAGACTGCACGTAACAGTGTGTCATACCATTTATGGTACAGGTGGATTAATCACTAGAATTACACATAATTATATACAAATATATATATATATATAGATTCGTTCTTACCCTCAGGCATACACACAGACAAGCCGTTAATGGTTGGTTAAGATCTGCTTTCAGGTACAGAAGGCAAAACACTTGCACTAACACAGGCTTTGTTTTGCCGCTCGCTGTTGATTCAAATATTGTGACTGACCTGATTCTATTAGGCACGCACTATTTATAGAGTGACCTCGCCCGTCCGAGGTGGTTTCCCCTACTAATGTGTTTCAAGGTCCGAAAATATTGGTAAAATTTGCCTATTGTTCAAATCAGGAAAACTACTTTTTTTATTATCTCCGTTATTCCTGGAGCGATTTTATTCATCCAAAGCTTACCTGCTGCAGGCGATTTGGTAGCAGGTCGCTTTGTGTGGATTTTTAACAATGGTATAAGCGCCGTACCGTTCAGAAAGCAATGGCAAACTACTGAATGAAAAAATTGCCTAGAAAAATCACAAACAGCCAATAAAAGCTGGGGTTGATTGCCACGTCCTGTAAAGGATAAGCAACTAACTAAAGCTTACATTATACCCTGAATTATTCTTTATATATCTATATTATAATCTTTTAGTCTCATAAGTGCATTTTATTCTATGCATAATTTAAACAGCTAAATTAAGGACTAACCTGAAGTTTCAAATGCATTCAACCCGAGGTTTCTCCCGTCCTATATTAGTATTTATAAAAGTTATTGTACCTACGGGTAGAGCAACATTCCCAGTATCGTTTTGTATACTTCTTCCATGTGGTACTTCTTTCATACTGATGTAGTAAATTGTCTTCCGATACTAGGTTGCACAGATTGGACTTCCATTTTTATTATCCAAGGCTGTAGTAAACACTGCATAACGGAGCGTTCTGATTGGACTGGGTATCTTGCAGTTCTTACAATGTATGGCGCGCGGTGTGGTCAGAGTTACTTAGAATTCGTGTTGTGATACAGACGTCACTTCACGACAAGAGCCTCCCAATCCAAAAGCGTAAACCCGCTGTTGGAGCTTCTTGTCTGGATTCACAATCACGACATTCTCCCAATATGGGGTTCACTCTGCCTTCCTACTCTCCTGGTTTCCTTCAGGTGGGTGCCTACTCAAAAAATCTGCCCCAACATCTGAGATCCAGGGATATGCACCTCATATTGTGTTAATCAACAGCACAGGTGTTGCTGCCTGTCAATGCTGATATCAACTAATATTCACCTCTCTGAGTATGTTCAACGACATGTCCAGAGATTATAGATGTTACTCAATTGTTCCGATGTGATGAGGATGTCATCCACAAAATTGGGTGATGGCTGAGTTTCATAAGGGATCCAGTAATTTCCTCATCATCCTGGATAAAACACTCGGAGTATTCTTCAACCCAACAAGCAACATATGGAACTCATAGTGCCCCTCCGAAGTGCTCACAACCAGCAATGGTCTGAGCTCAGGCTTGACAGGAATCTGGAAATGCCCTTATCTAGATTCACTAGTGACTCTGTTACTGTAATTATTTCCCAAATCCAGGCAGAACCTATGTTCTCCAGCGGGTTCTCTCAGCTAAAACTCATTGGAGCGATAATATGATTCATATGGGGAAATGAATTTCCTCCACCGAGAAATCAATTCTCCCTTTAGCATTTGCTATATAATATATATATAATCTCAGTCCATGTCCGTATGAAAACTTCCAATGGACCGTGTCGGGGCCGGCCAACTACCACTGTTGCCGGTGCCCTCATAATGCTAATTTAATAGCCGTATAGTTATGTGGGCTGAGCATTAGGCCAATTGCCCAGTCTCCCACTCCCAATTTTTCTGGGGTTACCCCTCAGTTTCAGTTTCAAAGTTGGCTGACTAACCATACTTCTATTTTTAGCCAGTTCCAGGAATTCTGAACAACATTGTGTCGGTACGAGACGGAGAGTTGCCATGGTAACTGGTTTATTGGAAGACTGTGTGAGAAGGTGATGTCCTATCCATTATGTCTACCTTATTTTTAATTTCAGGCCTATGTTCACCCCTGTGCGTTTCTAGGTCCTGTTGAGTTTCCCAACATGTGGGGTTCATCTTGCTACATTGTGCACAGGCGGTCACATACTGAAATATGTCTTCAGCAATACCTGGCCAATAATATTTCACAGATGCTCTTTGACAGGTGGTACCAATTTTCCCATGTCCACCGTCTGATACAACATGTGCTAATTCCATAACTTTTTCCCTAAATGAAGAGGGCAGTACCAACTGTCCATACCCATTCTGTCCTGCTCCAGCTTTCCTGTCGAGCAAACCATCATTTAAATAAAACTGTCCGTTCTTGGGGTGTTATGGCTTTGTGGCAACTTGCCAAAGCAAGGTTTTAATGAGCTATCTTTAGCTTGGGCCTTTTTCATCTTTCTCGGATGAATGTTTAGTGGTATTCCCTCCTCCTTCATAGGGCTTAACCTGGTCTGGAGTGTTGCCATGATCACAGGTTTTATTGGGTTCCCTAAGAAAACATATCTCCTTCCTAACACCAGCAGGTAATTAGGATCATCACACACTGCTGCACTGATCACTCCTTCCACGTAGCGAGTCTTAACATTGATCTTTGCTATGGGAAGTGTCATAGTGGCTGTTCCTTTCAATGCCCCTTGTATCTCCACTTTTTCTGGGGTATACTTGTCAGGGTGCACCAAGGATGCACTCACAACTGAGTCATATTCCAATCCGGAATCATAAAGGCACATAATCTTAGTGCCGTTACATGTTACTTCTTCACAGATGGGGGAATGATGGAGATCTACCTGACTTGCTGTCAGTTCCTTCCTGCCCTTTCCCACGGTTATCATACATGCAGCGTGATATGGAGGGACTTTCTTACCACATTCCAGTGTATTGTGGTTGTTCATTTTACAAGTCTTACACCACTTATCTCCCTGTCTGTAGGGTTTCTTATCTTGTACCTGAGGGTTCCTGTTTCTATGATCAAATCTGGGTTTGTCAAAGTCTTGTTTGTATCTGTGTTGTTGGTCCCTATTATCAAACTCATCTTGGTTTGGGGGTGGCCTACTATTTTCTACCTGCTTCCTCTTAATTCCTGCTATCTCTTTCTGAGCTGCTTGATACCTTTCAGCAACTGTCAAAATCTCCCCCAACCTCTCTGCACCTTGTTCCATAAGAAATTTTCTCATGTCTGGAGGCATAGACTCTCTCACTTGTTCCATCATGACCATTTCTTTTATGTCTTGACATTTCCCAAGAGTAGTCCACTTCTCCAAAAAGGTTTCTAATCTGGCAGAGAATTGGTGGTAGGTTTCTCCAGAAAGTAGCTTAGCAGTTCTGAATTTCTTTCTATAAAATTCTGAGTTCTTTTCATAGCGAACCAGCAATGCCTGCTTCAAGATTTCATAATCTTCCTGGTCTTCTTTCCCCAGTTTTGCGAAAACTTCTTAAGAGACTCCTCTCAGGCCTTGTGATAACTTAAGGCCCCATTTCTCCTTCTCTAAGCCATAGTTAGTAGCTAACCTCTCATATCTACGTAGATAAGACTCAATCTCATCTTCATTCTCCACAAATGGGTCCAAGTGAAAATTCATGGCACCATTTGAGGCACCTTGAATTACACTAGTATCAGAGGTAGTTGAACTACTGCCATTACCTGTACCATTTCCCTGAAGTTCAAGCTCTTTCAATCTTAACTCATGTTCCCTTTGCAACCTTTTATCTTCCCTATCAGCCTCTAGTTGAAGTTTCTTAGCCTCCGCTTCTATTTGTAATTTCTTAGCTTCAGCTTCTATTTGTAATTTCTTAGCTTCAGCTTCTATTTGTAACTTCTTATCTTCAGCTTCTATTTGTAACTTCTTAGCTTCAGCTTCTATTTGTAACCTCCTTTCTGTTTCCAACTTCCTATCTTCTCTTTCTATGTACTTGTCACACTCTGTAGTGACATACTGAATAAGGGCCTCCCCACTTAACCTGGACCGCTTGCACTGTAGCAGATCTAAACTTTGCCAAGTCTGCCATACTCATACATTAATAGTTTGCAGATACTCAAACCCTCTTATCAATAGACCAATCACACACTTAATTAATACAAATCTAATTAATTACAAGACCACTGTCAGCATATCCAGTCACCAAAATTTTGTTTTGTACTCAATGGTACTTCAATGTGCTTTATTTAGCTTTTAGTTTTTATTAACTTTGATTTTATTATTAATTTTACTCCTACTGCTAACTCAGAGGATGTAAGTAACTATTATTAGACTGAATGTCTCAAAGAAAAGAACCCCAGGGTGGTAAATGAAATCCTGGACTGAGACACCAGTGTCGCGAAAGGTTCAGATAATATAGAATGTAATAAGGTATCCTGGATATAAAGGTGTATCAGATGATACCAGGATAGTGCCAGATAAGAGCCTGGTCTTATCAGTAATACCCCTTTCTCTGAAAAAGAGTAAAGGTGTATAGACAACAAAGGTAGGGTCAAGCTGTATAAGTTCTCAGAGAAGATGGTAATGTAGTACTCTCAGTCCTTATGGGCTACCTCTCCAGATCCTCCTCTGTTAATATGGTAATTATTATTAATATTTTAAACTCTGCTAGGGGTAATTATTTAATTAAATTCACCAACAATAAATAAAGCTTAACTTAAAGAATTTAAGTAAGTCTGCTGGTAAATATTTACAATTTATTTGTACATTTACTCTTTTCTGTTTGAAAAGTTTTAACAGAACTCATGTTACAAAAGTAAATAAATAATAAAAATGTTCAACAAAGCTTTTCACTGTATTAAGATGTCTATCAATATGAAGACAGTCTTGCTTGGTTGATCTGTCCCTGAATAATTACTAGTGTTATTCTCACAGTCTAATTGAAGAGCTATACTGCTAGGTTCATCACAAACTGGTTTGATTTTAGTTTTGGTGATCAGGAATATGCTACACAGTTGCCTTTGTGGGCAACTTATCTGAGTCACTGAAGATGGCTCCCTCTGATACTGGAGAGAATTGTCAGATGAAATTCTTCCAACTGGTATACTCGCGATGTCTGGCCCTCTAACATAGACCGGCACTGCATCCATCGTAACCTCAGTAATAGATGCCTCTTATATTTGTCGTAGATTACAGGATAAAACCTGAAACGAAGTTAAACGCAATCCCTGTATTTTTCTACCAATATCCCTCTATGACACCGATGGGGACGATAGACAGTTTCAGATAAGAGTGCCAGCAGATGCACAAGATATAGTATAGAAGCATCAAGCAATTCAGTTCACTGTGATCATAATTGTCTTCTACATCCTTAATTATAATTCGTTTCCCATGATCTGCCTCCATACAATAATTTTGTCGTGAATAAAACTACTAAGTAACATATCAAACTATACAGTGATCCAATTCCTTTCATCCTTCCTTATGTTCCTGGTAGGTGTGTCATACCATTTAAGAAATACTTCTTTAAACACATTTCCAAACCTACAGACACACTTGGCCATCATTCTCAATATTTTTGAATATTTCCGAAGGCTGGCTTTGCCTCTAGAATTACACACAAGCCTGTAAGTTTCACCAGCAACACACTGTAAATTTTCCAACACATCTATACACTTCTTATGGTACAGGCACTAACTCAGGCTTTCTTTTGCCGCTCGCTGTTGATTCAAATATTGTGACTGACCTGATTCTATTAGGCACATACTATTTATAAAGTGACCTCGCCCGTCTGAGGTGGTTTCCCCTACTAATGTGTTTCAAGGTCCGAAAATATTGGTAAAATTTGCCTATTGTTCAAATCAGGAAAACTACTTTTTTTTATTATCTCCGTTATTCCTGGAGCGATTTTATTCATCCAAAGCTTACATTATACCCTGAATTATTCTTTATATATCTATATTATAATCTTTTAGTCTCATAAGTGCATTTTATTCTATGCATAATTTAAACAGCTAAATTAGGGAGCCGCGCTGGTGTAATGGCTTCGGCGTTGTACTGGCGACCAGGTGTTCATGGTTCAAACCCGGGCGTCAGCGTTTGAAGAAATGTTTACGGCCGGAAATTTGACTGAATAGCCTGAACGGCTCATGTGATAAACCCTCTGTGGATGGGAAGGAGCGAAGCTCCTGACCGGGTTGGAAGAACGTCCTCAGGTTCCCCAGCCTCGCAATGACATGTCATTGGGCCGAAGGGCTGAAAGCCCAAGTGCCGCTGGTTAAAGGAAAAAAAAACAAAAAAAAAACAGCTAAATTAAGGACTAACCTGAAGCTTCAAATGCATTCAACCTGAGGTTTCTTTCGTCCTGTATTAGTATTTATAAAAGTTATTGTACCTACGGGTAGAGCAACATTCCCAGTATCGTTTTGTATACTTCTTCCATGTGGTACTTCTTTCATACTGTTGTAGTAAATTGTCTTCCGATACTAGGTTGCACAGATTGGACTTCCGTTTTTATTATCCAAGGCTGTAGTAAACACTGCATAACGGAGCGTTCTGATTGGACTGGGTATCTTGCAGTTCTTACGATGTATGGCGCGTGGTGTGGTCAGAGTTACTTAGAATTCGTGTTGTTATACAGACGTCACTTCATGACACCAGTGTAGTAAATAGAAAAAAAAAAAATAAAAGAATATATGCATCATTGTAGTCTTACATTTGCAATGTTTGTGATGTAGGGTTTACACATTTTGGTATTCTTTAAAATAGGGATTGGCAACCAGTCGATCCTGATCTACTGGTAGACCCAAGTGGACAATTTGCTAGATTTTTAGGTGACTGCTGGAAAAAAAAAAAGAAAGACTTAAACTAGGAACATTTCATACTAGACCACTCCCACTGGCATTTAAAATTGATGTGTCACGAAATCAAAGATACTTTTTTTCACATTCCCAACGAAAACTCTCGAGTTGGCTACTAACATATATTTGTAAACTGCATGAGACAGGAACGCGATCTTTGTTTCTTTTTTTTTCTTTGGTAAGGTTTATCATCCCCCCCCCCCCAAAAAAAAAAAAAAACGCACACGTTTATATAGTAGATCTTTAGAGGGCTCAGTATTACTAAAGTAGATCCCAAAAGCTCCTGGGTTGCCGACCCCTGCTCTAAATTCACAAAAGCATAGACACACAATAAAATTGTACAAATATAGTGTTATATAAAGTTTACTCATTTATGCTGGTGTGAAAAGACACACAGAAGTACACAGGAGAGAAGCATTACATGTGGGGTTTGTACATCCTGCCTGACGACCATGTATAAATGACAAAACTGAACCTATTCCTCTTTATTCACTTGAATTTATTTTCTTTCTAAATGTCAGTATACTTTTATATAAATTTAGCATGATTATTTCGTTGCTATTTAAAATGTAGTATTTTGAATGTACTACAATTATGTGTGTAGAATTCTTCCTATCTGTATATCCCTCACTTTCCTAACTCATTGGCTAGATAAAATGGTTGTTAACAAAAATCTTCTTGGTATTGGGATTGTAAATGATAGGATGTATTTCAATATATTTCAAAATTGAAAATAAAATTACTCTAAATATCTTAATTACAACTAACAATTAGGTTGAACAGGATAGACCAAGATGGTAGACTAGTGGAGGAAAATGAAGATCGTCTGATGCTAGTCTGTTCTCTTCTCACTTCTTTAACTCTGTAAGTCCCGGAAAACGTTAAATCGGTTTTCCGTTTATACCCGTTTGACCCGGTAAACGTAATATTGTATTTTGTATCTTTTGCTCCTTTCTAGAGCTGTTTTCCAATTTTAACAACCCAAAAATGTTATTTTCTTAAAGAAAAGCGTCCATTTTTGAATTCTCCTGTGAGAGATACAACGTGTCACTGTTAAGTGATCATTAAAAAATTTTTTTAAAGTCCATATTTCATTAGATAAAATGGCCACACCCACTACTTCTGACGAGCTCGTAGACTTAACTTCAGAGCAAGCTAGAAAGGTATTTGAAGAAATTCTAGATAGTGATAAAAATTCAGATTGTAGTATTTATTCACAGGATAGCGAAGACGACTCAGATTTTCAGCAGGAGCCTGATATCGAGACCTCGGAAACCGAGGATGATAATGGAAGGTCTGATGTCGATAATGAAGTTATGGATACAGGAGCATGTAATCAGACTGTAATAAGTTCATATAATATGTCTGAGTCAAAAAGGAAAAGAATCAGGAGGGATGGTAATGTTGATTTTGTTAGCAATACAAACAATGCGGTTTGGCATTCAGTGACGGCTGGAGAAACTAAAGCAAATTTTACTTTCCGCCAGACAAGACAGAACACAAATCCATCTCTGTAAAGTTTGCAAACACCTCTTGATTTTTAAAAATTTTACATGGATGATGCTGTTGTTAGCACTTTAATAACCAGTATTAATGCCTATGCTGCAAAAGTTGTTGAAACAAACAATCCACCTAGAAAGTATTCTTTAATTGCTTCATGGACACCACTCACTTATTATGAATGGCTCAAGTTTACAGCTGTAATGATTGCAATGGGACTGGATCGAAGACCAAAAATCAAGGACTACTGGTGCACTGCAGGAAATTTTTGTACACCTTTGTACCACAAGATGTTTTAGAGAAACCATTTTCAAACTATTTATCACAGCGTGCTGAAGATCAGGACGCAGCTAAAATTGAGCCATTTGTTGAGATGCTGTTGACCAAATTTCAGAATGCTTTCTATCCGTTTGAAGAGGTTTGTATTGATGAGATGGTTATTGGATGGAAAGGCAGGTTTAGGCACAAACAGTTCAATGCAACCAAGCCCCACAAATACCATATCAAAACATTTTGACAGTGTGATTCAGCAACAGGCTATGTTTTCAATTTGAAAATTTATTTTGGAAAACATACAGCCTATGATCCTAGTCTAGATCCTAGTTCTGCTCATGCTGTGAAAGTGTTCGGCACTCTTTTAAAGCCACTGAGATCAGGACATCATATTTTTGCTGGTAGATTCTATTCATCCAAAGCTGTGATTGAATATCTGCTTGCACACAATTATAATCATTCAGGAACCCTGAATGTGAACCGCGTCGGCTTCCCTCCTGAAATAAAAAATCTCAAGCTTAGCCATCAAGAGATGAAATGGTTTCTGAACTCGGAAAATACAACATTATGTGTTGCCTGGAAAGATAAAACAGCAAAAAAGCCCTGCATACTTGTTTCAACTAAATCAGCTGTCACAACTGTTGAGAGGGGCAAGGGTCTAAACAAAGTTACAAAGCCAAAGGTAGTTGATGACTACAATATGAGTATGAATGGCTGCGACCGGATGGATCAAATGGTTGGTTACAACAGTATGCATGGCTATAAAACCAGAAAGTGGTGGAAGAAGATTTACCACTGGATGACTGAAGTAACACAGGTAAATGCCCACATTCTATACAATTTGTGTCAGGAAGGTGCGACAGAAAGGAAGCTCACACTTCAAGATTTTAAACAGTTTGACTGAAGATCTGTCCAAAGAAGCTGCTCAGCTGACACCAGGCGGTGTAATAGATTGTCCACCCAAAAATTCTAAACACTCTATGAAAGGAAATGAAGTGGAACGGATGATTGGAGCTAGACATGACATCTAGTGGAATATGATGGAAAGGACAGAGCCTGTGTTCATTGTAGCGCCAATGGGAGGCATCGCAGATCAAGTTTTGTGTGTATAGGATGCATGGGCACACCCCACCTTTGTACAAAAAATTGCTTTGTAGCTTATCATAAGCAAATATATATATATATATATATATATATATATATATATATATATATATATATATATATATATATATATACAGTAGAACTCCATTTATCCGAACCCCATGGGACCGAGCATCGTTCGGATAATCAAATGTTCGGATAATTGGATTACATAATGTATCGAGTACATGTACACATATTTCTAAAAATAATTAACCATCACAAGGAAAATACACTATAAAACATAATTACTTGTACTGTAATAATAATACCCACACTGTATTAGATCACTGTATCACCAAAATCTTTTATTACACTGCAGTGCATGTACTACTTGTATTAATTATTTTTGTTAAGAAAGAGAAATGTTTTCAAAATAACATTACAAACGATTCAAAACCAGGCGCAACTTACGTATATATGTACTTGCACAGATGTAGCCCACTATTTAAAATAATGAGGAATCCTCTTTTGCACCAAACTGGATAGTCTCCTTTTGGCTGCTAAGTCCCGCATTCTCTTCAACAGCAGAAGCTGTGTAGGACAGCTGTCATCTTCTTGCTCGTACCAAGCCATCGCTGTTTCTAGTGCTATAAAGGCCTCTTCAGGACTTGGTCGACGTTTTGGTTTTTCTTCATAATCTACAAGTGCATCATGTACTTCTGAGGAGTCTTCATCATCGGTCACTACATGTATTTGGTTTTCTTCTTGCACAAAAGACAAAATTTCTTCATCGTTCAAAAACTGAAAACCAGAATCATTATCATCTTCTAGCCACATGTGTGCATCATCTTTGTCACAGTCCAAAAATCCGGGCATTGCTTGAAACAGTTCCACAACTTCATTTATACAATCATCATTTGTGTCCACTGCAGTAGTTTCATTTCCTCCTTTTTTCCCAAGCAATCTACTCCAAGCCTTGTTGAGATTATCTTGTGACAGGGTGGTCCAAGCATCAGCTAACATATAGCAGCAGTCTTTGATATTAAGCTTTTTGGAAAACGCCACCACACTTTCTTCATCTTCAGCCAACAATAAACGACGCAGGACTTCCTTCTTGTACATCTTTTTAAGCTTTGCTATAACACCCTGATCCATTGGTTGAATCAGTGCTGTTACATTGGGAGGCAGAAAAATTACTTTAAAATTTGCATCAACTGCATTCAATGTATCCTTCTCTGGATGAGATGGTGCATTGTCCAGTAGAAGAATTACTTTTCCAGTTTTCTTTTCTTGTTCTCTCAACCTCTTCACATTTGGGATGAACTGATTTGTATACCAATCAAGAAATATTTCACTATTCATCCAAGCACTCTTCTGTGCTTTGTAACACAATGGGAGACATGTCACATTCTTTAAACAACGTGGTTTTTTGGCTTTGCCGATCATTAGCACCGGTAAACGATGACTTCCACTGGCATTAGCGGCTACCAAAATTGTTACTCTCTCTTTGCACTTTTTAAACCCAGGGGCAGCTGCTTCGCGCTGAGATGCAAGTGATTTTTGAGGCAATGATTTCCAGTATAAGCCAGTCTCATCGGCATTATACACATCATCGAGTGAATAACCTTCTTCTTCCAAAAAAGCCAAGAATGTTTCTTTAAAATTTTTAGCGGCAGTTGCATCGCTAGATAAAGATTCCCCTTGAATCTCCAATTCTCGTATGCCATGACGAGATTTAAAGTTTCTTAACCATCCCTGGCTAGCCTTAAAGTCAGGAGGACCGTCAAGTTGATTGTTGAACTGAAGTGCCTTTTCACACAACAGAGAACCAGAGATAGGTTCCCCTTTGCTTCTTCTTTGCACAAACCATATATACAAAGCCTCTTCCAATTTCACATCTTTCGCATTTCTCATGGTTTTACGTTTCTTCGACCAATTTTCACTATCAAATTTCGATGCAAAACTCATAATTTTATCCTTGTTACTTTTGATGTCAGAGACGGTAGCTTTCCCAACATTGAAAATCCTCGCAAGTGAAGACACAGTTTCACCTTGTCCTAGTCTCTTGATAATTTTCTGTTTTCGTTTCAATTGACAAAAGATTGCGGTTCCTTTTATGTGCTTTAGGCCTACTGGAAGATGCCATATCGCACAGAGAAATACTTGTACACCAAAATTATTCTGCTGTAGTAGCAGAGGCAATTATTTTAAGTTGAACTGTCTGTTTAGCCAGTGTTCTACCTAGAACGCACACGTACACTGGATTGATAAACCAGATATTAACTGACTTTATGATCTAACTGACTTCCTGTACGTAAGCGACCGACCATTAGCCATCCCATTCTCTACAAATTGGTCGCACACATTTGAAGTTTGCCGCATCAAAAGATTCAGAATTTTAGTCTAACGTGACTGTGGCATCTGATTTTTTTTTTCTGGAAAAAGTGTTCGGATAATTGGATGTTCGGATAATTGGGGTTCGGATAAATGGAGTTCTACTGTATATATATATATATATATATATATATATATATATATATATATATATATATATATATATATATATATGACAGGTCAAGTGGTTGACCTGCCCCATGACCTTTTCTCTCAGCTTATTCTGATGCCTTCTTTCCTCTCATGATATCACCATGGTTTTTATTTTGTAGCTGCTGATGACCATCGCTCTTTTCTCGCATCACAAGAGTAATGTACATCCATTTACCTTTATTTTCATATACAACAACAAAGCATATGAATATTTTTAAAAATTATTTCCAAACAAAAACAATAAAAACACACTGGGGTGGCCATTTTTGCTTGGGACTGAAAGAGTTAAAGAACTAGCTAAATCACCTTGGTATAGAGTCCAGTTGTGAGATGGTCGATGGTAGAAAAAATATTCTTTGCTGTTATTTTTTGGGCGGATGATGTTAGACCGTCTTAACTGTGTTCATCTTTTTTTTTTTTTTTTTAAATAAGGATTTGTGGTGATTGTGTCTGTGGTAGGTTGGATGTGTTGTGAAACTTCTTCGAAAACGCATTCTTGATACAGACATCAATGGCAAAGTGTCTAGAAACCCATGCATTTTGAGTCTTCCTGAGACATATTAAATATCTACGGTATGTACTTGTTAAGTAGGTGGGACGAGAAAGCTGAGTAGATAACTATGAGCAAGAAGGAATTAGTCATCCATGTAAATCCTACTGCCTCTATCAAACTAATCATAAAAGGCCGCTAAGGAGGGTTGTGCTTAGGATTAGCAACCTCATCATATAAAACCAACTTCTTAAAAATATCACCATTTCACGAGCACATGAATTGCCTTGTGCATGATTCCTGCTAGGAGGGTACTTGCTGTAGTGGTTCAATGGTTATTAGAAGTGAAATAGAAAGGAAGAAATTAAGAGGTTTGTAATCAGCAAAGATGGAGCAGCAGTGGCTGTTCAAGCTGCCATTGATGTTTATCAGGTAATATTATTAAAACTTAGTAAAGAGATTAATGAACGTTTAAATTCAGCCTCTTGTTTTTTTGTTTGGTTCTTTTTTAAAGCTGTGTTATCCTCAAACTGACTAACCTTTTTATCTTAGTTTAAACTCGGTTTTCTGCCACCTTGACCGCATTGATTTGTTAGCTGGTGCTGACAAGTGACATGTATTAATTAGTATTATACTTTCTTTTACTTGGTTATGTATATGCATGACTGTTAATTATTACTTGTATATTGTTGTAAGTCAGTGAAATAAAGAATTTCTGCAGTTGTCATTCCCCCTCCCTACAGTTCTGTATATGCATATCAAGTTTACTATCCCCTTCTTTACTATTTTGTTACTCTTTGTCATCTCTCCACTCTTGACCATCATCCTATTACATCTCCATTAAACAAATAAGCGGGGGTGCCTTTCAGAAGGTCCTGGGATCGATTCTCCGATAAGCCACTCACTTCTGTTGTTTTTCTGTTGTCTAGTTTTCTGCTTTCTATTTCTCACGAGCGCCTCAAACATACCTTTATGTGTGTAATATTTATTTATTTACATCTCCATTAGCCATGCAGTATCACATTTAATTACTTTCTTGTATATTTGTATTTAAACATCTGCCTTTTGTTGCTGTCTTGTGAAATTTGTGCTTTTTTCTTACAAGCTTTACTTACTTACTTAGTTGTTCCTCTTCTACCGTGAGGTGTAGAGGTTTGGAAGAGAGAGCGCCATACTATCCTTTCGGCTGTCTTCTCCTGGACTGGTTCCATTCTAGTCCTCTGCCCTTCAGAAATTGTCTAATGTTGTCCTCCCAGCAGACTCTGGGTCATCCTGGAGGTCTGAATCCCTGGCTCTTAGTTTCCCATACTTGTCATGTAGCCACTCTTCTCCCATTCTGCAGACATGGCCAAACCATCTTAGTTGGGACTGTTCTACTTGGGTCTGCAGGGGTTGGGTTTTTAGGCCACGACATATCATCTTGTTGTGGACCATGTCTCTTCTTGTTACTTCAACCACCTTCCTCAGATACCTCATTTCTGAGGTTTGGATCTGGCTTTTGTGGGTTTTAGTCATTGCCCATGACTCGCATCCAATCGTCAAGACTGGGGCATAGGTTGAGAGGTATATAGCCATCTTCTCTTCTCGCCAACTTCTCTTTTGCCGAGGAATCCTTGATTTATGGCCTGAAAAAAGTCTCCCAGCTGCTGCTCTTCGGGTAGCCAACTCTTCTTTGATGCCTTTCTTCCAGTCTATGACAGCTCAGAGTGGTCAAGTGGTTGACCTGCCCCATGACCTTTTCTCTCAGCTTATTCTGATGCCTTCTTTCCTCTCATGATATCACCATGGTTTTTATTTTGTAGCTGCTGATGACCATCGCTCTCTTCTCCAGCTCTTCCTTCCAGACTTGCATGTTGGATTGAAGATGTGCCTCTGATTTAGCAATCAGGGCAACATCATCGGCAAATGCCAGCTCTGAAATAAAACCTGTCTCATCTTCCAGAACCCTACTGAATACTTTCTTGTCCTCTCTTTACATGCTTTGATTCTTCTTCTTCTTCTTGCGATCGCAACTTTGATTACACCGTCAGACGAGTTCTCATGATTCTTCTTCTTCTTCTTGCGATCGCATCTTTGATGATTACACCGTCAGACGAGTTCTCATGATGAATTCGACTGTTGTTTGAAGTTCCTCTTTAACTCCATATAGCTTTGAGTTTAGTGTTGAGTCATTCGGCCAGTATATCTTTCTTAACTGGTCATACAGAGGACAGTCCTGTAGAACATGCTCAGCAGTTTGTTCGTTTAATCCACATGTGCACAGTGGTGAAGCAGACAATCGTAGCTTGTGCATGTGTTTATTCAGTTTGTTATGCCCTGTCCTGAGTCGAAAAATAGTTGTCTGTCCCTGCCGGTCGAGAGTGTGATAGTCGTCTTTGGGTTGGTTCTGTTCTCTTCTGATAGTCTGGATAGCTCTCTTTTTCTCAAAGTATGTGACTTCATTATCTTCTTGTTCACATTCTCCTCCCTTTTTTGCAAGTTTGTCTGCCTTTTCATTTCCGGGTACACCACAATGAGATGGTACCCACTGAAGTATGGTTCTCTTTTTGGCAGCTACCTTGTTTAGTTCATTTCTCAGATGCGGGAGTTTACCACCCTTGAGAGCTTGCAGGACAGACAGTGCATCTGTGAGGATGACTACCTGGTGGCAGTCAGAGTTGGTGTTATAAATCATATTTGCAGCTTGCTCTAGAGCTTGAACCTCAGTGTATAGTTGGAACAGAATTTACCAGTGTGGGAATGTGCCTAGTCTCATAGTGGTTGTCAGGATATGAGATAAAGATACCGGCACCTCCATTCCTAACAGCATTAGTTGCTGATCCATCTGTATAGGCATGTATCCATGATTGATCGGGATAGCTTTCTTGGATCATACTCAATGTAGCAGTTCGTTTTTGCAGATCATTATACTCACATCCACTGTGAGACCACTGACTGTTGTATTAATTTGGAGGGCACTGCTGGCCTGCTCCCATGGTACAGGGTATAGGGTGGGCTTCAGTGGTGTTGTCTTCATGGATAGGTCTTCTTGATGCTGTCTTATAAGTCTTTTCCCCCCGATGCACAAAGCTGCTACGCTTTAGACGTCCCAATGCCAGATCATCTAGTCTTGCCTTCATTGGGTGCATTGGCATACTGTTGTACTTTTCCATCTGGATCATGGTTTTTGTGTCTCTTCTATGGGACAATGTCTGTAATCCAGCAACCTTCTGCATCTCTGTTATTGGTGTAGTTTTCATGGCTCCTGTAATCAGCCCGAGAGCTTGATTTTGCACCTTGTACATGCTTTGATGACATCGTACAAGAGGAGTATGAAAAGATAAGGTGACAGAATATCACCTTGTCTTACACCAGTGGTGTACCTGAACTCTTCTGACTTATGGTTTGCCGTCTTCACATAATTTCTGCAAGACTTGTAGAAGCTCTGTATAGCATGGATCAGAGGTGCTGGAATGTTCTTCCTTGCCAAGCAGTCCCAAAGTTCGCTCCAGGGGACCTTGTCAAACGCCTTTTCCAGATCTAAGAAACAAAGATGGATCTCACTCTTATACTCAAGGGCCTTTTCACTCAGCTGTCTGAATGTAAAGATTAGGTCTTAAGTACTTCGATTTGCTCGGAAGCAACACTGGACCTCATCCATTTGTGGCTCAGCTAGGTGTCTGAGTCTCTGCTCCAGGATTCTAGAGTAAATTTTACCAGGGACACTGAGAAAGGATATGCCTCTATGGTTTCCACATTGTCAGTTGTCACCCTTTTTGAAAATCAGTGTTAAGATGGCAATCTCCCAATCCTTTGGTATGGTCTTGTTGCACCAAGCTGCCTCTAGGACCCTCAGGAGTAATAGGTCGCCTGCTGCTCCCATGTACTTAACCATTTCTGGTGTTATACCATCATGCCCTGCTGCTTTGCCCACCTTGATTTTAACCCTGGTGCGCCGTGGCTGGTTTACAGGGGCGCCGCAAAATATTCCAATATTTTTACTGAAATCACACTTAGCCCACGTGGTTTTAGAATCGGACCATCAATGTGTTGATGCGATGATAGGAAGGACATCTAACGGACACTGTACAAACCACTTACTGTTTCGCTTTTCAATAGTAATACTAGATGGCACTCGATGTCAAAATTTAAACTCTGGATTGTTTTAGTCACTGGACACATTTATGGTTGAAAATAATGTGGAGTGGACAAAGTGCGTTGGTGTCTGTACTGATGGGGGTCGTGCGATGTCCGGCTGTTATGGAGGATTGCAGGCGCTTATTCGAAGCAAAGCTCCGGATTTACTGTGGACCCATTGCATCATTCACAGAGAAGCACTCGCATCAGAGTATCTGAGTCCTACACTGAATCTGGTCTTACAATGTGTGGTGAATGTGGTAAACTTTATAAAAACTCGGCCAGTGAAAGCAAGGTTTTTCAAAAAATTGTGTGAACGAACGAACGAACGAACTTTATTTTCAAAGGGTTGAGAATTGGGCACGCAGGCCGTCTAACATTCTGCCCTTCCTTTCGCTCATCTTTCATACTGAATTCATTTATTCTCATATGCATGTTACATATCAATTTCAAGAAATTCAACGTAAAGTAAAATAATAATATAGCTGTTACGTGCAGTCTTTGATATCTTACAATATTATACATTGGTATACTTGTTATGTTCGCAAATATTTTGTAAACAAAATAGATATTTTTTAGTGCTTAAGGAAAAGTTATTATTGAGTTACTTCCCTTGAAAGTTGTGTCGTCTCTTTCGATCGAACTCCGTGGATGAATCCAGTTTTACTGCGATTTATTCTTTGTTTGGGTAGTAATAGATTGTTCTTGCTTCAGAATATCTATGGCCTGAATTTATGTGTATTGTTTGGCTGAGTAGGACGAGTCTGTCTTATATCTGTATATCTTTACATATCTAAGTCGAACTATATGTTCTTTTGTCTCTAGAGAGGTCAAAGGCTGTTCGGCGGATGTGTCTCTAGAGAGGTGTGTTTTGGCTTCGCCCTGATCATGGGGGCTGTGTTTTGCTATGTCGGCTTGTCGCCGGGAAAAAGTGATAGTCGTCTAGACCTATCATGTATGCTTTACCCCAGTGTTTATTCTTAGTGCCAAGGAATGGCAGAATCATATTTCTGATACGCAGGTAATAAAAGATACTCTTTTGAACTCTCGTACGAAGCCACCGTTTTTCGATAGGTATGACTTGTACATCTGAGAGGATGCATTTAACTAGATGGAAAACGACTCTGATTCCTAGCAGCACTATATCCTGTAGAATGCAGTCAATTGTATCATGATAGAATCTACAGAGCAATGAAACATTTAATGAATGACTAACTTTAAGACAGATTCATTATCTGTATCCAAACGTGAGTGACAGCTCACGAGAGAAGCCATCTTGTAAAAACATTTAGTGACTTTCAAGAAGAGAAAAGGGATGCCCGTATTATCGCTTGATTAGTCCAGAGATCACTGCTACACATGAGAACCCATTGCTAGCGGTTCAATTTGATTATATGGAAAAATCTGTGCTGGACATTATGTTAAGGAATCTTCACTAGACGAGATTAGGTCTAGAAGTCATCTTGGATATTGTTTATAATCTGACGTGCTTTGTCAGTAAACTCATATGATATATATATATGGGCAATACTGAGTGCTTGGCTATTGACAGTCCATTATACTATTATTCTACATGAGTGCCCATGTAACATTGCAAGACCATTTATCCACTGTACCATGATGTATTATGCCAACCTGTGATTTGTCACTATCTGTGCTGTCGAGTGTGTACGTCCAATTAAACTGTAGTAAAGGTACACAGTCGTTGGTGTCGATGACTTCCAGCCATACATGAGTGTGAGAAAAGAACATTTGTCAACACCACGAACTCTTCCTATCATTCGCATATTACACACTCAATCTATGTCTACACACCACTGCGTAGGTCAAGTTGACATTCCATACTCAAACCACGAGCAACACAACAACACAGTATTTAACTCTGGTGATGTTCGAGTGAGCTTCAGATTTTTCAGCATGTCTCTTGCTCAGGGCAAGGGTCTTGTATTAAAAGAGTTTATCAACTGATGATGACGTCTGTCTCCCAAAGAAAGATCATATCAACTGGTGGACCAGCTTTCTGGGTTTGACCTCGCAGAAGTTCAGAAGTCAACAGATTACCGATACCAGACCGTTTCCTGTGGCTAATACGACACACTTGCAGTATTGGTTTGCTTTTTGTCAACACTTCGTCACGTGACCTGTCAAGTGAATGCAGTATGTAGGTCAGCGTTGTTGACATTTGTACATTAGACATTACAGAGTTTCACAGAACAGTTGGATCAATTCTTGTCAATATTAACAGGAAGACAGTATTATTGAACTAAGAAGTCCTATTTTCATCGATGGATCTTCTTGTTTTCTATATATGAACTTTAATATTTAAGGCCAGAATGTTTAATTGAATAAAGTGGCAGTTTTTTTATTTTCATAAGAATAACTTTGCCATTACTGTAAAACTGAGCCTATTTCGCAACACATACTATCATACACATAATTTATATATTTATGTTTACATGTTATTTATTTGTACAGTATGTTAGTTTATATGTCAGCGGGTTGTGTTTAAGGTTGGGCGGAGTCCTCACAACAGAATATCCCACGTCATAGAGGGTCCGCTGTGGGCGTTTTCTTTAGGTGCAATTTCCTTAATTGGAAATTTGCTTGCAACAACTAGTTGCTATTTGTGTTAGCTGTGAAGACTGTAATTATTGTTATTTTTGTAATATTTCTTTGTTCTTTAGTTTTGTTTGGATTTGTTTGTAATTTGTTGGTCTACCCTTTTCTATCTTTCAGTTCTATTCACAATTTATATTCATATACTGTGACGTCATTTGTGTTGTTATTCTTTGCAGATTCAGTGATTATTTTCATTGATTTCCCTATTTGATTTATTTTGATTTCTGCAAACGTTTTCGTATTGTCAGTCCTATTTGTACTTTATGTATTCTGTTGGTTGACATATGTTTTATATAGGTATATTTCATAAGACACAATTGCCTGTGCACTGCACTTGGATTATGGTATAAACCAGTACTTGATTATTATTACTGTTATACAAGACCTTATTAAGGCTTGTGACCCACAGATATTGGGATAGTATACTGATTAATCAAGTCATTAAGAACTTGTGGTATTATTATTGTTTCAAGTGATTAGTATTATTGTTAGACATCATGTCTACATTAGAATACTTCATTACACAAGGGAAATCCCTTGATAAAACTGGTCAACAATTAGAAGAATGGAGAGTTGCTCAATATGACAAAGCATTAGCTGCAGAAGAGAGAAAAGCTGCTGCAGAAGAGAGAAAAGCTATGGCTGAAGAGAAAAGATTAGAAAGAGAAGCTGAGGCTGCTGCTGAACAAAAGAAATTGCAGATGCAGGTGGAGCAAAGGAGATTTGAAGCTGAACAAAAAAAATTAGAAAGAGAAGCTGCTGCTGAACAAAAAAAGATTAGACAGGGAAGCTGAACAAAAAAGATTAGACAGGGATGCTGAACAAAAAAGATTAGACAGAGAAGCTGAAGAAAAAAAAGCAATAAGAGAACATGAATTTGAGTTAGAGAAATTGAGATTGACAAGTATGAGTAATGTTAATCAGGCATCTAGTGGTAATGGTAAACCTTCTACTTACAAGGTTAAGGTTCCACCGTTCAATCAGTCCAGTGACGATATTACATTCTGGCTGGATAGATTTGAACGTTCTTGTCGTACACATAATGTGGATAAATCACAATACGCTAATCAATTAGCAGAAAACTTGAAAGGTGAATCTTTGACTAGATTATGCCTTGTAGGAGAAGCAGATAAGGATAATTATGATGTCATTAGGGCGGCTTTGATAAAGAAATACCAGCTAAGTGAGGAAGGCTATTGCCTTTTATTTAAGACGATGGTGCCTGAGACAGGTGTAGAATTCTCAGAATTCACTGCAAAGGCACGTCTCACAGTTGATCGTTGGATTGAGCTTTCCAAAACAGAAAAAACGTATGAAGGACTTATGGATTTGTTGCTCAGAGATAAGATTATGTCATGTGTTAACAAACTATTCCTGGAATTTATACATGAGCGTAAACCCAAATCTCTAAAGGAAATGGAAGAATATTGTTCCCAATATGTCACTGCACACCCCGACGTGACTTTTGGCAACACTAAGATTAAGGAGAGTATGCCAGTTGCTTCAGCAACACCATACAATCCCAATCATTCACACAGATTTCAGGGACCTCAAAACAGATTTGATAAAAAAGGTAACCATAATAGTTATCAAAACCAAGGTAACCAATCATTTCAGGGTTCTTCTTCAAAGAACTGGAGACGAGCTGATAGCTCTCGACACAGGGGTGGTCATAATTATAGGAATTTCCGTAGAGGAAGTAATTATAGAAACTATCCGGGTTATCCGTCTTGGAGTCAACAAGATCATAATTACAGAGATACTCATTATAATGAATATGATAATGGTAACCAAGGGAACTATGACTCAAACCCAAATAGGGGTTACAATAGAGGTAACAATAACTACAGAGGTGATAATAACCGAGGTAGATCTCAAAACAAAAGACATAAACCACATTTTCAGGCAAACTCTGCACAACAAGAGTCCCATGAAGCCTATAAACAGAGTAAAGATAATAATGATGCTAGTAATATGGCATGTGCCGCTTTTGATTTTGGGAGAGCATCTCAGTGCCCCCAATGCAAAACATTATTTGAGCCAACCACAGTGTCTACTTTAAGCTGTGGCCATCCTCTTCCTGCTCTTCCTGCATCAGTCGCGCATGATGGAAGAGGTTCTCTTGTCTTACATAAGGGTTTAGTAAATAACAATCCAGTCTCTGTGCTATTTGATTCTGGATGCACCACAATTGGTGTTAGGCAGTCACTCGTAGATCCTTCCCGTGCCACTGGACAAGTAGTCAAATGTGTAACATTTGGCGGCACATTAGAGAAATACTCTACTGCTATCATTAGGATTGCTACTCCTTTCTTTACAGGAGATGTACACGCATGTCTTCTTCCGAATCCGATCGCTGACCTCATCATCGGTCGCATTCATGGAGTCAAAGAATGCACTCCGCAACAAATTTCCGTGTGGGAAAGGCAAAACATGCAGATTGCTAACGCTGTAGTCACTAGAGCGCAGGCTCTTAATATGCCTCAAACTTCATCTACTGAAGATAATGAAGTGCATAACCAAGGTGATCCCTTGGTAATTTCTCGTGACTCGTTTATAAAACAGCAAGAAGATGATCCCACTCTGAAGAAATTCTTCATTCTTGCAACTAAAGGTGATCCGAATAAAGACACAAGTCGTAAATCGTGGATTACAAAGAAGAATGGCGTACTTGTACGTATGGTTCAAGACTCCATTACGTCAAGTCATTCTCAAATCCTGGTTCCCAAGAATTTGAGAGTTAAAATTTTGCAGCACGCTCACGACTCTCAGTGTGCTGGACACATGGGTTTTTCCCGTACTTAGTCAAGAGTCCTTGCGGCTTTCTTTTGGCCATTGGTAAACAAGGACATACGGATTTATTGTCGATCTTGTAAAGTATGTCAGGAAGTTAAATCCAAAGGTCCACAGCATGCTGCACCCATTCAGGCGGCGGACATTCCTATTCGGCCGTTTCAAAAAATGGCCATAGACATTATTGGTCCATTTAAGATCAAGTCTGCCAGAGGACATCAGTTTATCTTGACGTGTGTTGATATGTGCACACGTTGGCCAGAGGCTATTCCTCTGAAGAGCATTACTACTGCTGATATTGCAGATGCTCTTTGGCTTATATTTTCTCGTCTGGGGTTCCCCGGAGAGATATTGTCAGACCATGGCACCCAACTAATATCAGATACCATGTCTCAAGTAATGTCTACTCTGCAGATAGATAGATCTTTAAGTAGTATCTACCATCCAATGTCTAATGGTATGGTCGAACGCCTTAATAGAACACTTAAAAACTTACTAGGGAAGATAACTGAGGATCATCCTCAAGACTGGGACAGAGTTTTACCTGCGGCCCTCTTCGCTTACAGAGAGGTACCCAATGAACATACAGGATTTTCTCCCTTTGAACTTGTCTTTGGCGCGCGTCCGCGTGGCCCTATGTCGTTGCTTCATGATCTCATAACAGCTGACAATATTGACGATGACACAAAGTCATCCTACGAATATGTCATCGCGTTGAGACAAAAGATTATCGAAGCATGCAAATTAGCAACTTCTTCTTCTGAATTTGCGAAACAGAAGGCAAGGCAATTTGCCAATAAGAAGAGATGCTTACGACAACTTTGTCCTGGTGACAAAGCATTTGTATTACTACCTTGTAGGGAAAACAGACTACTTATTTCTTGGAAAGGTCCGTACGATATAATATCGAAAATTTCCGATGTCGACTATATTGTCGATATTGATGGGAAGCATAAAACCTTCCACATCAATATGCTTACTGAATTCCATGAACGTCCGGATTATTTGCAACCCATTTTCCAAGCAACGGACAATTCTCCAGTACAACATGGTCATTACTCATCACTGTCCGTGATACAGGATGAGGAAACAAGTTTTTCAGATGTAAATCTTCCTCTTCCAATGATCCCACTCCATTCTAGTGAATCATGGAAGAACGTTACTGTCTCTCCTGATTTGTCTCTAGGAGAATAGCGACAAGTTTCAACTATGTTGCAAACATTTCAGGATGTACTCACTGACATCTCTGGACAAACGAATGTCATTGAACATGACATTGTTTTAACTGACCATACTCCTATTAGGGTTAGACCTTATCCTATACCTATACATTTCCAATCACAGGTTGAGAAAGAGTTGGATGAGATGATAGATTTGAAAATAATCGAACCATCCACCTCTGCATATTCTTCGCCGATGGTTATTGTTCGTAAAAAAGACAATAACATACGTCTTTGCGTTGACTATCGAAAATTGAATCAAGTAACGAAGTTCGATGCTGAACCTATGCCTTTACTGGAAGAGCTACTTACTCGACTCTCCAAATCTCATTTTTTCACTAAACTTGATTTGTCTAAAGGATATTGGTAAGTTCCTTTATCTGAACGCGCCAAACCTCTCACGGCTTTTTCAACACCTAGAGGTTTGTTCCAATGGAATTTTATGCCTTTCGGTCTTATGAACGCACCAGCTACATTCGTGCGCATGATGCGCCGAATCCTATCCTATCGGTCAGATGTCATTGCATATCTAGACGACATCTGTCTTTTCAGCGATACTTGGGAAGATCACTATTCAGGGTTAGATGAATTGCTGTCTACTTTGCGCGAGCACAACCTGACAGCGAAACCCTCTAAAGCCTATATTGGTTTTAGTGAAATTTCTTTCCTAGGCCACCGAGTTGGTCATGGTTTCCTAAAGACAGAGGACCATAATACTAGTAAGATACTTAACATCTCGATCCCTAAGACTAAAAAACAGGTGAGAAGTCTGTTAGGTCTTATTCAATTTTATGGCAGATTCATTCAGAATCTATCCTCTATCATGGCACCTCTTTCGACACTTCTAAAGAAAGGTTCGCCTAATATGGTCCACTGGTCTCAGGAATGCCAATGCTCTCTGGATAAGATTAAAACATTGTTTTCAACACCACCTATTTTAGTGCTACCTACTAAAGATAAGACATTCGTTCTTCGTAGTGACGCTTCATCCACTGGGATTGGAGCGGCACTAATGCAAGAGTACTCTGGAACTCTGCATCCTGTAATGTATATTTCCAGAAAACTTAATGCGGCAGAAAGGAATTATTCGGTTTTAGACCGTGAGCTATTAGCTATGGTTTGGTCGATCCTCAAACTACAGAGATTCCTTCTAGGCGCACATTTCATAGTAGAAACCGACCAAAAAGCTCTTACTGCTATACAGAGTAAGAATTTGAAGAGCTCGATGTCTACTCGATATGCAATTGCTCTTCAACCTTTTCATTTCTCTGTGCGAGCTATTCGTGGATCAGATAATGTGATGGCAGACATTCTGTCAAGATGCCCACATGATTCCACATAACTATTAGGGCTTAGAATTCTTGATATGTCTAGTTCTATAGTAGTTCCTTTTCTATATCATGATAGATACAAATTTGTAATTTAATAATATAATGATTGTATCACTACATAGCGGTTCATTGATGTTTATTCACCGCTGTGCTTTGATGATTTTTCTTCATAAATCATAAATGTAAGATATCTAATACGAAATGATGGTATGAATTTTTTAGGCATCGTGTAATTGCCAGAATTGTATTATACTTTGATGACACCTTCCTGGAAAAATATACTTATAGAGAAATAATTTCTCTCAGTTTATGAGACACATTCTCACCAGTCGCTCCATAAGTCGACTTAGCCTCATATTAGGCGTTATATGTATTCCTGATATTTTCATCTGCGCATTATTCATGCGTTGTGAGCCTATTGTACGTTGCTCCTAGATGTATTTCAAAAAAAAAAAAAAAAAAAAGTTCCATTTTTTTTTCCCGGGAGGTGTGGTAAGACTGTTACGTGCAGTCTTTGATATCTTACAATATTATACATTGGTATACTTGTTATGTTCGCAAATATTTTGTAAACAAAATAGATATTTTTTAGTGCTTAAGGAAAAGTTATTATTGAGTTACTTCCCTTGAAAGTTGTGTCGTCTCTTTCGATCGAACTCCGCGGATGAATCCAGTTTTACTGCGATTTATTCTTTGTTTGGGTAGTAATAGATTGTTCTTGCTTCAGAATATCTATGGCCTGAATTTATGTGTATTGTTTGGCTGAGTAGGACGAGTCTGTCTTATATCTGTATATCTTTACATATCTAAGTCGAACTATATGTTCTTTTGTCTCTAGAGAGGTCAAAGGCTGTTCGGCGGATGTGTCTCTAGAGAGGTGTGTTTTGGCTTCGCCCTGATCATGGGGGCTGTGTTTTGCTATGTCGGCTTGTCGCCGGGAAAAAGTGATCTCTATATTTATGGGGAAAGTGATAGTCGTCTAGACCTATCGTGTATGCTTTACCCCAGTGTTTATTCTTAGTGCCAAGGAATGGCAGAATCATATTTCTGATACGCAGGTAATAAAAGATACTCTTTTGAACTCTCGTACGAAGCCACCGTTTTTCGATAGGATGACTTGTACATCTGAGAGGATGCATTTAACTAGATGGAAAACGACTCTGATTCCTAGCAGCACTATATCCTGTAGAATGCAGTCAATTGTATCATGATAGAATCTACAGAGCAATGAAACATTTAATGAATGACTAACTTTAAGACAGATTCATTATCTGTATCCAAACGTGAGTGACAGCTCATGAGAGAAGCCATCTTGTAAAAACATTTAGTGACTTTCAAGAAGAGAAAAGGGATGCCCGTATTATCGCTTGATTAGTCCAGAGATCACTGCTACACATGAGAACCCATTGCTAGCGGTTCAATTTGATTATATGGAAAAATCTGTGCTGGACATTATGTTAAGGAATCTTCACTAGACGAGATTAGGTCTAGAAGTCATCTTGGATATTGTTTATAATCTGACGTGCTTTGTCAGTAAACTCAGATGATATATATATGGGCAATACTGAGTGCTTGGCTATTGACAGTCCATTTATACTATTATTCTACATGAGTGCCCATGTAACATTGCAAGACCATTTATCCACTGTACCATGATGTATTATGCCAACCTGTGATTTGTCACTATCTGTGCTGTCGAGTGTGTACGTCCAATTAAACTGTAGTAAAGGTACACAGTCGTTGGTGTCGATGACTTCCAGCCATACATGAGTGTGAGAAAAGAACATTTGTCAACACCACGAACTCTTCCTATCATTCGCATATTACACACTCAATCTATGTCTACACACCACTGCGTAGGTCAAGTTGACATTCCATACTCAAACCACGAGCAACACAACAACACAGTATTTAACTCTGGTGATGTTCGAGTGAGCTTCAGATTTTTCAGCATGTCTCTTGCTCAGGGCAAGGGTCTTGTATTAAAAGAGTTTATCAACTGATGATGACGTCTGTCTCCCAAAGAAAGATCTTATCAATAGCACACTCATATTAACATTAATTACTTATAAGCATGACATAACATATGTTGAAAAGTACAAACATCGTTATTAGAACCTACAATTGATGTTATAAGAAAAGATAATCCGATTAGGGGGGCATGTAATCAGAATTCAGAAAGTATTCAAAAAGTCTATGATTGTATGAATAGGGACTGAGGTTGTTTCTTAGGTTATGTGGAAGACAATTCCAAAGATGAGCAGCAGAGTACGCTAAGCTTTTCTTGAATAAGTCAAGCCTAGGCTTGGGCACTTGCAATCTGTTAAAGCGTAGACTGCGTCTTTCATTGTAATTGAACATTGGCCACAGATATGCTGGAGCATTGTGTGACAGGATTTTGTGAACAAATTTAGCTTTGTTAAACAGAAGGCTCTTTCTTAAGGGCAGTATTCGGAGGTTTTTATAGAAATCTACACACTGAGTTAGGCAGTTGTCAGAGACTAGACGCACTGCACGCTTTTGTAGTGAACGGAGTCTCTTTGTGTTGGACATTGAGCAACCATCCCAGATTGTGGAGCAATAGTCAAGGTTTGCTTGTATGTGAGATATATAGAACAATTTTCGTGCATCTTCATCTAGGAAATGTTTGATTTTAGCTAACTGGTAAACTTTCTGTGCCATTTGCTTGGTCAGTGCATGTACATGTGAGTTCCAGTTTAGATGCTGGTCAACGATTATACCTAGAGTTTTATGTTCATTAACGTTTTCAATTAGTGAGGTACCAATGTAGATCTGAAGTGCTGTTTTCTCTGAATTTTGTAATTTTTGTCTAGTTGATATTAACATGCATTTCGTTTTAATGATATTTATTAGCATGCAGAATACACGTCTTTGTTGTACTACTGCCCCTTGCGATGGCTCTCTCATGGCAATGTTTTGTCCCATACGTTTGAATTATGGCAGGAAATGTACACTTTTCTTGAAGAGGAAAAACACGAATATGCCAAACACTTTGTGGAAACAGACTTTTTGGTAAAACTAGCATACTTGTGTGATGTGATATCTTTGAAAAGTTAAATGCGTTGATATGATTGTTCCAAATTATTACTTTATTAATACTTTTTATATAAATTGTTTGTGAATTTGAAATATGTGTTTCATTTATTATTTTTAGCTAACCAACCTAACCGCACCAACTGCGCACTGCAACTGTTAGGTAGGCTTATGTTCTGACTTGGGGCGCCATGGAAAAATCCTGGTACACTAAGGGTGCCGTGAACCGAAAAAGTTTGGAAACCACTGCCATACACAATAACAAGGTTGACTACGGTTTCTCCTTCTTTTAGCTTTAGCACCATAAAGTGCTCCGAGACAAAGTTCCATTCCTTGGTGCTATCCTTTTGGTTTTTAGCCACAATACAACCCACGCCCCCTTTAGCTCTTTCACATGTAAGGACTCCACTATAGAGCAGTGTGTCACCATTGAGATCCATAACTCCATGTCCTTTTTTCCCTTCATTTCTGTTAGAGCCCATATTTCTGGTTTTGCTTTCCTCATCTCCTCCACCTTTTCTTTCCAGTTTATACTCCTTATATTCCATGTTCCATAAGTCGTAGTCTGTTCCAGTTCATCGCCATTAAGATCAGTCTGGTTTTCTCTCTTGCAATACTTGTAATCGGGTTTTAAGGCAAATCAGTGATTGGCATGTTGTGCCTTAGTATAATGGAGGTGCTGCCTCTTTATGGCCTCTATGCTCTCCTCCTTTTTTCAACCAGGCTTAGGACCAGCTTAGGCGGAGTTCTTACAAACTTTAACCAATTAAATGTTGTGAAAATAAAATGTTATACTTTTGCATAGCTAAATAACTCAGCAAGTGTATGCTAGGAGCATATTAAATATTTGACTCTGGCACATCACTCACATTGTTGGTCTGTTTTGATGATCATGCCAGACCAACACAAGAGTGTTGTTTCTCAGCATTGTTTTGGTTTGTCAATAATAAACACCAGAATTCACCAGCTTAATCCTGTCTATGTTTGAAAACCACACGATGACTTGCATTGCTATTGAAAGCAACAAATCTAAGTGTGGTTAGGCGTCATGTGTACATGTTTTGATGTTATTATATTTCTGTGATGATTTACATGTTTGTGTTTCTGTGTTATTGCTAAAGAAATATGGGGAGCTATATATCTACAAATTATAAGCCTCCTAAATGAGTAATTGTGTCAGTCTTACTTAGAAACATTGTTGCCAATGACGATGATGTTTGATAGTCATAGTTTGTTGTTGAATAACTGGAGCAATGCAGGATTGTTAGAAGAATTAGATTTAGCTCATGAGTGGGTGTTTTCTCTAGCCTGATGCTTCAAAAAGCAACAGAACAAGATCTACAGTTACATCTAATGGCCAATCACAGCGGGAAGCTGAAGCTAGAGATACTGTTAAAACCTAAAACAAGTTTGAAAAGTTTTTAATTGGATACTACTATTTGAGTTCATCTGTTTGAAAATTATATAATACAGTACCGGTCTGTATCCTTTTATGCAAAATTCTAGGGGATAGCTTTGTTTCTAATGTGGCCCAATTCTGACAAAATAGCCCAAGTTGCCCAAAATAGTCAGAAGTTGCCCAAATTGTGATAGAAAATTAGCCCAAATACTCGATTTTCAGAATTTTTTGGTGTTTGGGTGCTCGGATAAAAGGATATAGACCTGTATTGTATTTATTTTGTGATTATTTTTTTTCAAGTGAGCATAGTAAAAATGGTGTATATTCACTAAATGTTTTAAATATTGCATAATTCAGTGTTATGTTACATTGTAAATGAATAACCTTGATATTTTAAGAATAAAAAGAAATTGTTATGGTTTGCAACAATACATTGTCATTATTGAGTTCATATTCTACTGTTAATTTTTTTTTTTTTTTTTTCAAATTTCATGCAACATGTTTTTCTATATACCAACAAAGTATTTGCACATAATTGCTCTGTATCCATTTCCCTTCAATGTGATATATAATGTATGCATGATCGCAGACAAATTTACACTAAAAGATGGTATAATTCACTGCTTTCTTTTTGTTTTTGTTGTTTTTAACATTCTGGCACAGGGTGAATAATAATTACGGAATAAAGTTAGTTAAATAAAGGAATATAAAATAATTGGAACTACATTTGTGATTTTGAAGAAAAAAATGTGTGTGTAGTTTGTTTATATCAGAATAATAATATATACAAATTAATTGAATTGAAAATAATAAGAGAACATAATTTTCTGCATATTCTTGATGATTTCAATTTTTAACTTGGATGGTTTGGCTATATCTGATTTAACTGCGAGTTTGTAAGGAATACATTTATTTTGTATTCTAGTAGTGATGGATTAAACTGAAGTTTTCCTCAGAGTTTGAAAAATAGAAATGCTTTATTTTAATCATAGGTTTTTAAATTAAATCTAAGATTAGTTCACTTGAAGAATGTGAGTTATGTTTACATACTCATACTTCTTTGTTTTCCTCCCCTTAAGTCCATCTTTCCTTCATTATGCTACACATCCAATTTAGGCCTAGGCTACATCCTGTTTTGACTGGGTACATCATACACATGATACCTTAAGGAACCTATTAACAAATACCAAAATGTACCAAACAAAATGTATGGTAGGCCTACATACAAGAAAAGTAGCATCCTGTAGTAAGGAGTACATAATAATGTAGGCCTATCTGATTTAAACAAGGAAAATTGTATCCTTTGATAAGTAACAATGTGTATTCATGCAAGCAAGTTAATATCCCATATTAACCAGGACAGTTGTGAAGGACCTCCAATACTTGTGGCAGAAGTAGAGGATGCCATGCGCCACATGAAGAAAGACAAAGCGCCTTGACCAGTTAATGTAACAGTAGAGGAAATGGAAGCTTTGGGAGAATTTGGAGTACAAGTGATAGCCACACTATTAAATGACATCTACAACAGTGGTCAAATACCTGATGATCTTCTAAAATCCATATTCATAGATTTGCCAAAGAAACCTGGAGTCACGGAATGCGAAGAACACCGCACCATTAGTCTTATGAGCCATGTGACCAAAATATTATTACGAATTATCATGAGAAGAGTGAGAAATAAAATTAAACCAGAAATCAGTGATGAACAGTGTGGATTTGTAGAAGGTAAAGGCACAAACAATGCAATATATATTATAAGAACATTAATAGAAAGAGCTATAGAGGTGAAGACAGATCTGTAACTGTGCTTTATAGATTACACTAAGGCATTTGACAAAGTGAAACATGAGGAAATTATCAAAATGTTAGAAAGCATCAACATTGATGGAAAGGACTTGAGGATAATAAAGAACATGTGCTGGCAACAAGGGAGCTGCGGTAGCATAGTGGTTAGTGCACTGGCTTCCTAGCGCAGTGGTCTATGGTTCGATCCCCAGATGAGGCGGGAATTTTTTAGGCCACAAACGGCTCCTGGGTCGACTCAGCCCCAAATGGGTACCAGAGCAACTCTGGGAAGGTTAATGTGGCCGACGTGATGCCGACCACATCACCCCTAGTGTGCCGACGGTCAAGATAATATGGGCCTAACACCATATTCCCAATATGCTTCAATGGGCGTGTAACAGGTTCCTTTTTTTTTTACTGGCAACAAACAGCAGCTGTAAGAATTAGCAGTCAAATAGGAACGTTTCAGCAAGTAAAAAATGGTGTCAGGCAGGGATGTGCGCTGTCACCGGATCTGTTCAATCTGTACAGTGAAAATATAATGAGATCTCTAGAGGACACACCAGGAATATCATTCGGCGGACATAATATAAACAACTTGCGATACTCTGATGATACAGTCTTAATAGCAAAAAGTGAAAAGGATTGATATGTGTACTCGTTGGCCTGAGGCCATACCTCTGAAAAATACATCATCTGCTAGTGTTGCAGAGGCATTATGGTTGATCTTTTTGCGCTTAGGTTTTCCGCGTAAGATCTTATCTGACCATGGTGTTCAGTTTGTATCTGAAGCTATGTCACAAGTCATGAAGTTGTTAGGTACTGATAGATCGCTTAGTTCGATCTACCACGCAATGTCCAATGGATTAATTGAGCGTAAGAATAGGACACTCAAACAGTTACTAGGTAAGATTACGCAAGATCATCCTCAGGATTGGGACAGAGTCCTACCTTCTGCCCTCTTTGCGTATCGCGAGGTGCAAAACGAAGCAACCGGTTTCTCTCCGTATCAATTAGTCTTCGGCATCCAACCTCGCGGACCAATGTCGTTACTCCACAACTTACTCATTGAAGAGAATATCGAAGAGGAGACTCAATCCTCTTATGAGTATGTGATCTCTTTGAGAAAAAGGATCATAGATGCATGTAGGTTAGCTACCGCAGCATCTGAACATGCAAAAGAAAAAGCTAGACTTTTTGCAAACAAGTATAGACGTCTTCGTCAGCTTATTCCGGGTGATGAGGCATATGTATTATTGCCTTCTAAAAATAATCGTTTACTCGTTACCTGGAGTGGCCCTTTTAGAATAATATCTAGAATTTCGGATGTCGACTACATTGTCAATGTAAAGGGCAAACATAAAACCTTTCACATTAATATGTTAAAGGAATACCATACACGTCCTGACTATCTTCAGTCAGTATTCCAGTCAACTGACGATCCTACACCTCCTATTCATCACTATACCACTTTAGCTGTCATTCAAGAAGAAGAGTCTTCTTTTCAAGACGTACCATTAACTATACCGGTGGTACCACTCCATCCGACTGAAAGTTGGAGTGATGTTACTATTTCTTCTGATCTTTCAGCTGATCAAAACCAGCAAGTTTCCTCAATTCTAAAATCTTATCAGGATGTCCTCACTGACATCCCAGGTCGTACGTCAGTTATTAAACATGACATTCTATTGACTGACGACACACCTATTCGAGTTTGTCCATACCCTATCCCTTTATACTTTCGTGCTCAGGTTGATAAGGAGTTGGATGAAATGCTTCAATTAAAGATAATTGAACCTTCAACGTCACCATATTCTTCATCTATGGTGATCATCAGAAAAAAAGATAACAATATTCGTCTTTGTGTAGACTATAGAAAATTAAACAAAGCTACACAATTTGACGCGGAACCATTACCTTTGTTAGAAGATTTATTAGTTAAACTGTCTGACTCTATTTACTTTTCTAAATTTGACCTGTCAAAAGGATATTGGCAAGTCCCATTGACAGAAAATGCAAAGCCACTTACTGCTTTCTCGACACCTCGGGGCCTATTCCAATGGAATTTTATGCCATTTGGGTTAGTGAACGCTCCTGCCACTTTCGTGCGTATGATGCGCCGCATACTGTCGCATCGTCACAATGTCATTGCATACATCGATGACATTTGTCTCTTTAGCAACTCATGGGATGAACATGTTCAGGGATTGAACACATTATTGTCCACGTTACGGTCATTTAATCTAACAGCTAAGCCATCCAAGGCATTCGTGGGTTTTCACGACATATCATTTTTAGGAAATCAGAGGCACATCTCCAATCCAACCTGCAAGTCTGGAAGGAAGAGCTGGAGAAGAGAGGGATGGTCATAAGCAGCTCTAAAACAAAATCCATGGTGATATCACGAGAAGAAAGAAAACATCAGATTAAGCTGGGAGAACAGGTCCTGGAGCAGGTCGACCACTTTAAATACCTCGGAGCTATTATAGACCGAAAGGGAGGCATCAAAGAAGAGTTGGCCACTCGAAAAGCAGCAGCTGTGAGACTTTTTCAGGCCATAAATCGAGGATTCCTCAGCAAGAGAGGTTGGTAAGAAAACGAAGATGGCTGTATACCGCTCCACCTATGTCCCAGTCTTGACATACGGATGCGAGTCATGGGCAATGACTACAACCCATAAAAGCCAGATCCAAACCTCAGAAATGAGGTATCTGAGGAAGGCGGTTGAAGTAACAAGAAGAGGCATGGTAAGCAACCAGATGATACGTCAAGGCCTTAAATCCTACCCCCTGCAGACCCAAGTAGAACAGTCCCAATTAAGATGGTTTGGCCATGTCTGCAGAATGGGAGAAGATCGGATACCACGACAAGCATGGGAAACAAAGAGCCAAGGATCCAGACCCCGAGGATGACCCAGAGTCCGCTGGGAGGACAACATTAGACAATCTTTGAAGGATCGAGGACTAGAATGGAACCAGGCCAGGAGGAAGACAGCCGATAGGATAGTCTGGCGCTCTCTCTTCCAAACTTCTACACCTCACAGTAGAAGGGGAACGACTAAGTAAGTAAGTAAGTATCATTTTTAGGCCACCGTATTGGTCATGGCAAATTATATACTGAGGACAGTAACGTCACGAAAATCCTGAACATTACAGCTCCTAAAACAAAGAAACAAGTACGATCTTTGTTAGGTCTAATACAATTTTACGGTAAATTTATTCCTCATTTATCGACCATTACTGCTCCTTTCTCTTCATTGTTGAGGAAGGGCACAGCTAACGTGATTCGGTGGTCGGATGAACATCAAATCGCGTTGGATTCTATCAAGAATTTTTTTTCCAAACCTCCGGTTTTGATGCTACCTAATCCAAACATTCCTTTCATACTTCGCAGTGACGCGTCTAATTACGGAATAGGGAGCGTGCTACTTCAAGAATACTGTGGCACCTTGCATCCAGTGATGTATGTTTCAAGAAAGTTAACAGCAACGGAGCAGAAATACTCGGTTCTGGATAAGGAACTTCTCGCTTTAGTTTGGTCAATTAACAAACTTGAGCGTTATTTGTTGGGATCTCATTTCATTGTTGAGTCTGATCAAAAAGCACTCACTGCTCTCAACACTAAGGACGTCAAGTCAGCGAAATCCACCAGATATGCAATAACTTTGCAACCTTACAGTTTTACCATACGTTCCATACCAGGATCACAAAATGTGTTAGCGGACTGTTTATCTAGGTGTCCAAGCGATTCAAGCGAGCAAATACGCCCTACAGAGATTGGAACCTCTACACAGACAGTCTTGCAATTGTAACGTAATGATCAAATAACTTTGATGATTTATTTAACGTCTACTCAAGTTATATCTTCACTGTATTGCGTATGGAAATGGATTATTCAGACTTTTAGTATTGTAACTCAATAACAGTGTTGTGTCAATAACATTGACGTAAAGAAAATTAACTTTTGTTTTAAATGGACAACATTTCCTTCTGAACGTTACATTGTGAATATATATATATAAACATCCTTCTAAGATGATAGATACATACTTTTCCAAGTGGAGTTTGTTAACTTTCAGGATTACTCGGAAAATAACATTTCTATGTCGTTAGATTTTAATAAAAAGGAACTTAATGGATTATTGACTGTTTTCGGAAATGATAATGGAACTTCTTAATGTTATTACAGATTTTAATAACTGGAATTTGTTAAAAATTTTAAGACATGAACAATATTGATTAGATATTATCAATTAAGATCACTTAATTAGTTATATATTTCACAGTGGTTAACAATAATAGTTTGTATAATAGTTCTTAGAACTAGAAACCACCACTTTTAGTGTATTATTTTGCACTCATAGTTAATTAGTGTCACTAATTAATTTTAGAAACAGCTAAGTGTCTTGTTCACTTCGTGTGGTTTATTAATTGCTTTGATTACTTTGCATGTTTTATTTGCATTCTTTTTGGTTGTTTATTAATTCACTTCTCATTTATGATGTAATTTCATCTTCATCATTTATAATTCACTTGTTCATTTTTTTAGTTTGATGGTTTCACATCCTCGTTGTTTTAGTTCATCATCCTTCATACTTTAATTTCTTTTCTTGGTGCCACAATTATTCCAAATTGATGGATTGTGGTTGGAATTTTTGTTTATTACACCTTTTGTTTGTTGATGTTGAATTTAATTCTACATCCCATTTGTCATTAGTATATATAAGGGGGGTGTATTATTAGTACATGAATATGTAAATTTGATTCACCTTTCCGCGTTTATTAACGAAGAAAAAATTAATAGAATTAATTTTTTTCAGGAGGGTTTGTAAGGTAACTGTTGCATCCTTTTTTAAGTCCTAACAGACTTTAACAATATAGATAGTCTCAGGTCCTGTCTTTGTTAAAAGTGTACGCACCAATTGAGATATAAGTAATACGCTTGGTATATTAAATTTATTGTGCACGAGAACGCACATTTTTGGGGATTTGGAAATTAACGCGCTTGTTGTCAAACAAAGGAAGATGACATATCTGCTTAGAGAATGAAGCAGGATCCCTACCAGACAGTATGGTCTGTTGATGTATTTTAGCCCCTGTGTTCGGGCATATTGATGTTTACTTTGGTGATCGGCTTACTGCATTAAAGACATAGCCCCAGGATCACAGAGTAAGGTATTAATATAATTGATTACATATTTTATTGAATTACTGTCGTCATTGACATAACTTCTACCAGTCAACCTCTAGCTGGTACCCTCATGTGTTGGGACCAGAATGGATCAGACTTGATCATTTTATGCATTGAAAGCTTCGAGCATATTGATATTGAAACTCGTTGATTGAAATGTCGGGATCTACGATAATGAATATTGGAATTGCCGTCATACTATTAACGGCTCTTTTGATGGAAGGTGAACCAAAAATTAGAAGTTCAGCCTAGGATATGTATTTTAAATTAATGATTGTATTACGATATACAGAAGTCATAATCTATTGACAATCTAGACAGGAGGGAATAATCTATTTGATTGGATCCTATACTATTGTTTGTACGAGGAGAGATTGTCCTTGAAAGGTCAACCGTCTTAGAGAATATTTGTTAAACCAACGATTCATTATTGAAAGATGAATCTTCAAGATTTATGCTGATGTACTTTGTATTGATTAACCATGTACCTGATGGAACATTACCTACCATTTGATCAGGAAGGAAGTTTCCAATATATGCAAGATGTTGTATCGTCTTTTGTCAACGTGATTTGTCAAATAAACCGTGGATTATAACTTTACCCATCATGAGTTCCAGTGTCCTTCCCTCGACACTGTTGGTGTTGGTGTGACCGTGGTGACTTGAACTATGTGTACTTTCATCTTCATTAATATTCGCGTCTGATTTTAATCAAGAATAACTAACTGTCATCTATACAATATTCAAGCGCATAACCAACATTCTAATAAGACAGTTACGAATATGATGGCCAACTATACTCAAACGACGGCTACAAGAGTATTTTATGCAACAATTCTTTGTCATTGGAAGTAAGGAAGAGAGTTCTTCATCGTTATATAGAACCAAACCTGACATATGGGAGTGAGTCATGGACAATTAGTAAACAAACAGGGAAGACACTAGATGCAACAGAGATGTGGTTTTACAAAAGAATGTTAAAAATACCATGGACAGCCAAAAAGAGTAATGTGGATGTCCTGATAGAGGCCAATGCACAAAGGAAACTTATTTCACAAGTTAGAAAGAAGCAATCCACTTTTTTGGGCATGTTATGAGAAGAGGAAAGCTGGAATATATCGTAACAACAGGTAAGATTGAAGAAAAAAGAGATAAGGGATGACAAAGAGAGCAAATACCGGACATTTGACATGTGGCATGGAAAGAAGTCAACAGCAGAATCATTAATAGTACTGGAGACAGGAAGTTGTAGAGAGACATAATCAAGTACGCTACTAGGGACCGTACTTGAAGAAAGAAGATTAAGGGGTACTTAATAATAAAAGTGACAGCCTATTTAAAATACTGAGGGCTTATGGAATTCCTAGCTGCATTGTTTCCATTATAAAAAGCCTCTATTCTAACTTTACATGCAGTGTTGGGTTTAGCAGCATAACTTTCGAGGTGAAGACAGGAGTATGACAGGGATGCCCCTTATCTACAACTTTATTTTTGACAGTCATAGACTGGGTTATGCACCAGACAACAGAGGGCAGTCCAAGAGGAATTAGATGGACAACATTTTCTACAGTGGAAGACCTGTATGTATGTATATATATATATATATATATATATATATATATATATATATATATATATATATATATATATATATATATATATATATATATATATATATATATATATATATATATATATATATATATAATAATAATAATAATAATAATAATAATAGCCCCTTCAGTCATAACTGACTATGGGAATGCGCCCCTGAGGTGACAGCCCTCAGCTGCTTATTTTCCTGGTGCTCCTTTCGACGTTTTCTCCTCACCTCTGCTTCTTGTGTGAGCCTCTCTTCACCCAATAAATATATATATATATATATAATAGCCCCTTCAGTCATAACTGACTATGGTAATGTGCCCCTGAGGTGACAGCCTGCTTATTTTCCTTGTGTTCCTTTCAACGTTTTCTCCTTTCTTCTGCTTGTTGTGTGAGCTTCTTTTCGCCCAATCTGAGGTGACGCAGCGGATAGCATCGCCACACGGTGCGATCGGCAACTTCATCCACCCAGGTTGCTCGATTTATGTCCAGTGCCCTCATGTCTCTCTTGCACACATCTTTGAATCTCAGCTGCTGTAGACCAGCTGTTCTTTTGCCATCTGCCAGTTGTCCTTAGAAGATATCCTTCGGAATGCGACCATCTTCCATGTGGCAGACATGTCCAAGCCAGCGTAGTCTGCGCTGTCTAAGCAGTGTATACATGCTTAGGTATGGTTAGGCTGTACGCGTGATACCCCCATTGGGACAATGAGATACATGCTCGGATTGCTGTCGATTAGATCCAGATATGCAATGACCCAGGCAAAAGCCTATATGCAGGTAACCACAGACAAGACATCCCCTACATCAAAGGAACAAGAATCAAGAGGGGGATGTCATGGATGGCACAGGCAGAGGCTACGATTGGTCAGGTGACCAGGGTGGAAAATGTATCCAGAGGGGGCGAGTGGAGTAAGTCCGGGGAGAACTTGATAAACTACCAGCAGGTCATCATTAGCCTTGGCAGAGAGTGCAGATCTTGGGGCAATGGAAAAGCAGAGCTCGAGATTAATCAGCTGATAAGTGATCATGCTGGGAATGATGACGCCATTGTGTACACTGATGGGTCTGTAGTGCGTGGTGAGAAATCAGGATGGGGTTTCTCTGCGAGAATAAAGGGCAGGGTTGTCGCTGAACAGAGTGGAGCCTACATGACAACAACCTCCAGCATGAGAATGGTGGTAGAAGCAGTTACTGCAGCACTGAGGTGGCTGTCTGAAACTCCACCCACCAGGGCAGTTATATTGTCAGACTCTCAAGCCTTGCTTCGGAAAGTTCAGAAAGGATGGCTGTGGCAGGAATGGAAAACATCAATAGAATCCTCAAGTCTTGAAGAACTGGTGTGGATCCACTGTCCTGGTCATGCAGGTTTACGAGGCAATGAGAGAGCTGACAGACTGGCCTCGAGAGCACCATAGTAGGGACACTGGTCATGGATAAAGGAGAAATACTTAAGGCAATTAATGATCGCCTGCTGGAAAATGACACTGCAATGGATGAATCAACAAGGCTGAGACTTGGAGTTTGGCATCAAACGTGGGACTAGCAGAAATGGACGTGAGAGAGGATGTATCCGTCGTATGTACAACCAGCGCGTTACAGGTAGAATTAGCATTCATTCTCTTTGACTTTTGCTGAAGGAAACTGAGCACCTATGGGTTTGCCCAGAGTGCAGTGAGGTCGATTCTGATTAACTATAACAATAACAAAACCACTTTCATGTTAAAGTACATCCATTTTTACATAATGTAGGAAAATTTCAGTTGCTTCTGATAAAAGTTTGTATCACAATTTGAAATTTTTTGGCACAGTTAGAAAAGGCACACAAGAAATGAAAATAAACTATATACACTGTCAATTTCCCCGTCATTGTTAAAATGAAGCTACTTTGCCTCATGGTGTTTGGCAAAGCAGTCATTTGTGTGCTGGCGCGGATGATTTGTAATTTTGTTTTACTGTACAGTATATGTTTTTTTTAACACAAAGTATCCTGTTCAGCCCTTGATGGGTTATAATTAGGATATACAGTGTAATAAACTCAAGACAATAAAATATGATTTCCGGTATCTACATCTTCTCCCCCCCCCTCCCCTTTTCACTCAGTCCAAATAGAGTAAATCAAAACCAAAATTGTGTGAATGTATGTGTGTGTGTCTGACCTCTCCTTTCCAAGAAACTAACAAACACAAATAAAAAACAAACAAAAACAAAGCAACAACACACACACAGACACAAAAAAGAAAAAAGAAAAGTCTCTTGTGACCTGTTGTTAACAAGGTGAAAAGGAGTGAGAAAGTCCAAGGCTGTTTGAGATTACATCAAATCCGTCAATAATCTGCCACCATCCACATGAGCACCCCACCAGTTTGGTTTGAAGGACTATCTTCACAGTGCTCGAACTCCGTAGCACTGGCGAGAATCCCAATGTGTGTATATAGGAATCACACATTCTATAAATATTTTTGTTGTGGGTAGGTTTCTCATTTTTAAATTTTGCCACTCTTTACGATTTCCAATTGCCGTGGGATTTTCAACGTGCGCAACTTGCACACGGGATCTCCTATTTTTTTCCGATCTCATTACCCAGGAGACCAGGGGGAGTAAGACATCATTAGGACCACTGGTTCTGAAAATAAATTGTCCATAAATATTATTCCCTCAACTGGGAATCGAACCCGGTACCTCTAGAACTCGAGGTGGATGCCATACCTCTTAACCACTCCGACCCCTACCAGACTACCCATTATCCTCAGACCATAATTGATCCTTATGTTCTTTTAATATACTGTTTTACTATATTGTGCGAGTTTACTATATTGTGCGAGTGAGGAATGCAGTTAGCGACCCATAGCTAGACTGCTTGCGTCAGGGTCAACGAACCAGAGCTGTCCAAGACCCTACTCCACCTCCAAGTGGTGGTCCTGGAAACAGGCTGCATCACTGCAGTCTGGCTTAGTGAGTAGGGATCGAAGAGGGAAGGCTAACCCGGTCCAAAAAATGCCGTGCTGAAGTCGAATGTGTCGGCCGAAAGGTGCAAATATCGCAGCTCCGCTATAAGCGGACACAACGCAACCAACGTCCTTTTCAGGACGAACGAAGAAGAAGACCATATTGTGCAATTCTCTAGGTCTATGTATTCTCAACACCTGTTCCACAGTTATGGATGAATAGCACGCCTGTAAATAATCTAATATTGGTTTTATCTGCTGTTCATACTTCCTACATTTAAGTAGAAAATGCTCTATATTACTTGTTTCTAGACATTCTGCACAGTAAGGTTCTTCCATAACTAAAATAGCCCATTTCTAATTGCAGTCTAAGAAGTTTCTTATTGCTAGGAATTTTTAGTTCTCTAGATAACTGACACGTTCTTGTTGGAGTCTTGAACAATGTATATGCATGTCTGCCCTTCAGACGTCCATCCCACTCTACTGTCTATTCCTCATTCATTATTCTTTTAATTAGGCTTTTGATCTCTGTTTTACTCATCCCCACATTTATTTAATTTATATTATTTCAATTTTTCTTAGCTTCTTTATCCGCCTTTTTATTTCCTTCTATGCCACCATGTGAAGGTATCCAAGCTATTAGAACGGAACATCCTCTGGAACACAGGTAAGTATTTGCCAGTAATATCTCTTCTGATATATCAGGTCTACTGCATTCTCACAAGTTTCTTATAGCCTGAACAGCTGAAAGTGAGTCTGTCAATATTGTCAATTTATGAGGAGGGTTGTTAGAGAAGATTTCCAGAGCTTTCTGAATTGCAACCATCTCTGCTGTGAAAATAGATGTATTCTCGGTTATACTATACCCTTTCACCATTTGCAACATGGGAACATATAGTCCTCTTCTCAGTTTGTTATCATCTCCTTTAGATCCTTCTGTGTACACTGTAATAGTCCTTTGATATTTGTTGAATATATTTCCTGGCTTTCTTTTTGATAGTTGCCATATCAGTTGTTTTATTAATTATGCCTGCCAGGTGGTAGTCTGTATCTGGTTTCTTGAGCTCCCTGTGTGGTACCACCGGCTTGTACATACTACTGTTATTAATTGATGCATTTAAAGCATTCAAGTGCACTAGTTCCTCCATGAATTTCCAACCTGTCGGGTATCTGCTCATATTCCACCTCATACGACATGGAAAGTTGGGTTGGACTTTATGAGGCTTAGTATGTCAGTGATGCGTGCAATTGCATTTGTTTCTTAATTTACTATGGGAAAATTGAGAAAATCTTGCTCTCTCTGTATTTCTGTGGAATTTGATACTTGCCTCGTTCGTATCGATATATCATCATGTGACGTATTCTTTCCAGAACGTTGTCTCCATTACAGCTGCTCTGAACGCATCACGATTCTGGGCAAGTCGACCTGCATCAGCCAAAGACAAGTTCAGACTCTCTGTGATGTCCTGGGTCCACCGTCGTCTAGGTCGACCCCTTCCCCTTTTTCCAGGGACCATGCCTTCCATCACTGTTTTTTCCAGACTATTATGTCTTTTTATATGACCGAAAAATTTCAGCTTCCTTATTGCGATGGTATTTAGGAGCCAATGTTCCTGTACGTTTAGTGAGTGCAGTACTTCTCTGTTGGTCTTTTTTTCTGTCCAGGGTATTCTCAACATCCTTCTGTAGCATTTCATTTCGAATGATGTAATCTTTTTTGCAACTGTTTTATTGAGTGTCCAAGTCTCGCAGCCGTATGTTGCTACTGGGAATATACATGCTCTGATCAGTTGTAACTTTGTTTCTTTGCTTGTGCCTTGCCATACGTTTTTCATCTGTATTAGCTTATGTGAAGCAATTGCAAGTCTTCTTTTAATTTCTACTGCACAGTCGCCAGAGCTGTTAATGATTGATCCTAAGTATTCAAATTCATTGACACTTTCCAGTTCTTCGTTATCAATTTCAATTTCTGGTTTGGTCTTTACTTTGTCTGTTGTCAATACTTTGGTCTTCTTGGAGTTTAGGTATAGATTCTGGGCCTCGCTGTGTTTTTTGGTGGACAGAAGTAATTGTTCAAGTCCTTCTGGGTTGGTCGATAGGAGGACTGTGTCGTCAGCATATCTGATTTCCGGGATCTGGTACCCGCCGATGTTAAATGAGTCAAACTCTGTGTGTTCTTGGTCATCTCTTACGTTTCTCATGATATTCTCGGCATAAATGTTAAACAGGTAAGGGGAAAGGGTACAGCCTTGTCTTACTCCTTTCTGTACTTCAAACCATTCTGATGTTTCCCCGTCTATTCTTACGGCTGCCTGTTGTTCTTGGTACAGCAGTGCGATGAGTTGTATAAGGTGGTTTGGAAATCCCATATTTTTCATAATAGCCCATAACTGCTGATGTTGTACACAATCGAAAGCTTTGGTGTAATCAATGAAACAAGTATGTAGGTCAATGTTGAATTCTCTACACTTTTCTATGATGATCCTCATGTTGAATATATGATCTCTAGTGCCTCTACCTGGTCGAAAACCCGCCTGTACTTCATTTATTTCTGTTTCTAGCTGGGGGGTAGGGCTGGAGTGTGTAAGGGATAGTACCTCACGGTGAGAGGCAGTCACTTCCTCTTTTTGAGGATGGCCTGGATCCTATTTGGTTCCCCCACTCCAGTTCAGCTCATGTATGGCTCCTCGAGTCTGCTTGTGTACGGCAGCGCCACCCCCCGGCTTTGACTGGCCGGCCAAACTACATGAGTAAATTGAAAAAGGGAGGTCCCCCTTAAACAGTACACACAACTGCTGGCCAAACGGGCGGATGATCAATAATATTTTGACAACGGCTTCTAGGGCAGGAGTTGGAAAGGCCTGGTATCAGGCTGAGGGCGCACCATGGACTGTAATGGTAAGCGGCCAGAACCATCCAGAAAGCAATGGCAAACTACTGGATGTACAATGCCAAGAAATCCATAATGGCTAATCTGAATACTACACAAAGATCTGGTGGTGAGGCCCCCAGGCCAGGCAGATCATATTTAACTGGGGAAGAGATCGTTGGCAGCGTCAGTACAGGTAATCGTGATGACGGCCAAAAGCCTGACTGTGTTACCACGGAAAACCATGTCATCGGTCTTAGAAAAATAATCAAAATAGGAACATGGAACGTCAGAAGCTTATACCAAGGAAAACAGTACATAGTGAAGAACGAGATGGAAAGACTAAACATCGATATCCTGGGCATCTCAGAGCACAGATGGTCGGGCCAGGGACACTTTTCGATTCCATCAGGAGGAACATTCATATACTCAGGCAAAGAGAGAGGAGGTCAGAGCGGCGTCGGCTTCTACCTGTCTAAAAGGACAGCTGCCTCCCTATTAGGATATAATCCCATAAATGACCGCATTGTCACAATCAGACTGAAAGGAAAAAGAAAGAACATCACAGTTATACAAACATATGCGCCAACAGCAGCTGCTGAAGAACAGGAAATTGAAGATTTTTACAATGAACTGCAAAATGCATTAGAGAAAGCAAATAAGCAAGATATTAGGATAATAATGGGAGATTTTAATGCCAAAGTTGGAAACGAAAGATTAGAACATGAAAAAAAGAGTGAAAGGAAGTTATGGATTGGGCCAGAGAAATGAGAGAGGAGAACGCTTGACAACATTCTGCCTAGAAAACAACCTAGTCATCACGAATACTCTTTTTATGCAACACCCTAGAAGACTATATACATGGACGTCACCGGACGGAAAAAGCAAGAACCAAATAGATTATATCTTAATACAACAAAGGTGGCGATCTTGTATCTCATCCATCAAGACGTTCCCAGGAGCAGACTGTGACTCCGACCATGAACTTCTTGCTGCAAACTTCAAGATCAAATTGAAAAAAGTCGTTACAAGCGACAAAGTAATACGTTATGACACAAGCGCCATACCAGAAGAGTAGTGTCGATATTCAGAACAAATTTGACATTCTTATGGCAGTACAGGAGGAAATGACACCAGATGAACTTGCTAATAACATCAGAGATGTATATATTACAAATGCACAGAGGTTAATTCACCCGTGTGTTACCGGGGCCCGAAAGGGGAGCAAAGAATAGTAACACTGTCCCCTACCAAGCATGTCGTAAAAAGCGACTAAGGAGGGTTGGGCATGGGGCCGGTTACACCATCCTGTAAAAAAATTTAAACCACAAAAATTTTCAACAAATATGGACAAGTCAAATAAAGAAAATAAAACACAGCCATCCAAGACAGGGGAAGGTCCTCTCGCGGGGAGGCGTATGATGCAACACAGAGAAAGCCGAAAGGAGTCTGTGTTGCTGACTAACCTTCTTTCTTCTAGGAGAACTTCCAGATTTGGCACCTGGAATGTTCGGACATTAAACGAACAAGGGAAAGTGGCGCAAGTAGCAGCAGAAATGAGGGAATACAAAATCGAGGTTCTGGGAATGTGTGAAACAAAGTGGAAGGGGGTAGACAGGAAGAAACTCATCACAGGTGAATTGGTGCTGTCCTCAGGACATGAAGACGAAAGTTCACACCACAGTGAAGGGGTAGCTCTTATGTTATCTAAAGAAGCACAGAAAGCACTAATTGAATGGGAAGCTGTTGGACCCAGAATAATAACAGCTTCTTTCAAAACAGCTAAAAAGAAAATTCATGTAAATGTCATCCAATGTTATGCACCAACTAATGACAAAGAAGAGTCTGTGAAAGAAGCATTTTATACTAAACTACAGGAAATTATGGATAAAGTAAAAAGAAGAGACATCACAATTTTGATGGGTGACATGAATGCAAAGATAGGTACAGTCAACACTGGATTCGAAGAAGTCATGGGAAAACATGGGCTAGGAGTAATGAATGAAAATGGAGAGCTATTCGCAAACTTCTGTGCTTCATATCAACTGGCTATAGGAGGAAGCATGTTTCCACATAAGAGAATACACAAGGCAACATGGATATCACCAGACCATAGAACAGAAAATCAGATTGATCATATATGCATAAACAAGAAGTTTAGATCATCATTGCAGGATGTAAAGGTATATAGAGGAGCAGATGTGGCATCGGATCACCATCTTCTGATAGCCAAAGTGAGGATGAAACTCAAGAGATATGCAACAATGCAAAATTATAGACAACAGTTTAATGTAGGACAGCTAAGAAATCAAGAAACAAGAGACAAATTTGCGGTCACAGTATCCAACAAATTCCAAGTGCTCCAACAGCTGGAAGATGTAGAGAATACAGAAGACTATTGGCAGCAGGTCAAAACAGTATGGAAGGAGACATGTGAAGAAATACTGGGGAAAATGGAAAGACAACAAAAAGCATGGATAACAACAGAAACCATCAATAAGATAAAAGACAGAAAAAACAAGAAAGCAGAGTTAAACACAAGCAAAACTAGAAGCTCCAAAGCCAAGGCTCAAGAAGTGTACATAGAAGCAAACAAAGAAGTAAAAAGAAGTATCAAAAGAGACAAGAGGAAGTATATTGAGGAGTTGGCAAGAGAGGCAGAAGATGCTGCAGCCAAAGGAAATATGAGAGAACTGTATAGCAGCACAAAGAAGCTAACAGGGAAATACAAGCAAACAAGTTGCCTCATAAAAGACAAGAATGGGAAACTGCTCAGCAATATACAAGAGCAAATGAAGAGGTGGACAGAATATTTTGGGGACCTTCTCAATAGACCAGCTCCACAAAATCCGCTGGACATCCAGCCAGCAGAAGAAGAGCTACAAATTAACGGTGAAAGACCAACGAAGGAAGAAATAAAGAAAGCCATAAAGCTTCTAAGAGAGGGAAAAGCGTCTGGACCTGATGGCATTCCAGCAGAGGCCATCAAAGCAGATATCGACACGGCTACAGAGATGTTATATAAATTACTTGGTAAAGTCTGGGAAAAGGAAGAGATACCAGCAGAATGGAAGGAAGGATATCTGGTTAAGTTGCCTAAGAAGGGAAATTTACAAGAGTGCACAAATTATAGAGGAATAATGTTACTATCAGTGCCAGGAAAAGTATTAAACAGGATTATCCTTGAGAGATTAAAAGAGTCCATAGACAAGAAACTGAGAGATGAACAAGCAGGTTTTCGACAAAACAGATTATGTACAGACCAGATAGCCACTTTGAGAATAATAGTTGAACAAAGTCTGGAATGGAATTCACCACTATACATCGGATTTGTGGACTACGAAAAGGCATTTGACAGTGTAGACAGAGAATCACTTTGGAAATTGATGAGGCATTATGGAGTTCCCCTGAAGATCATTAATTTAATAAAGAAAACATATGAAGACATGACATGCAGAGTTCTTCACGAAGGACAGCTTACAGAACCGTTTGGGATAAGAACAGGAGTGCGACAGGGATGCCTCTTGTCTCCATTTCTTTTCTTGCTGGCAATAGATTGGGTTATGAGATCATCGACAACACACAACAGAAATGGAATCCAGTGGACTCTGACTAAGCAGTTGGATGATCTGGATTTTGCTGATGACTTGGCTCTTCTGTCCCATAACCGTAATCAGATGCAGGACAAATTGAAAACACTCGATGAGAGGTCACAGCAATTGGGTCTGAAAATACACAGGGAAAAGACAAAAATAATGAGAATAAATGCAGGTAATGATAACAGGGTTGAACTTGAAGAAACACCAATTCAAGATGTAGAATCATACACATATCTTGGCAGTAATATAGACAAAGTTGGAGGGACAGACAGCGATATCAAAATAAGAATACAAAAGGCAAGAGGAGCTTTCATTGCATTGGGAAATATATGGAGATCAAGAGAAATCGGATCCAACACGAAAATAAGAATCTTCAACTCAAATGTGAAGTCAGTCCTATTGTATGGCTCGGAGACATGGAGAACAACAAAGACAACAACCAAAAAGCTACAGACTTTCATAAATGGGTGCTTGCGTAGAATAGAGGGATTAAAATGGTATGACAAGGTTACCAACGTGGAACTGATGACAAGAACTAGACAAGTGCCAGTGGAACAAGAGATGAGAAGAAGACGATGGCGATGGATAGGACACACACTGAGGAAACCTGTTGATAGCATTACAAGGCAGTCCTTGTTCTGGAACCCCCAGGGCAAGAGAGGCAGAGGAAGACCAAGAAGTACATGGAGAAGAGAGTTGGAAACAGAGGTGAAAATGATGAGGAGAACATGGAAAGAACTTGAGATGATGGCACGGGACAGGAGGACTTGGCATGTGTTTGTTGAAGGCCTATGCTCCTTTGGGAGTGGAGGGTTATGAATGAATGAATGAACAGAGGTTAATTCCTAAAAGAAGTATAAAGAGACGAGAATACATCTCAGACGAAACACTGAAGTTGGTGGTAGAGAGAAGAAAAATGAAGTCCACAAAAGATACAGAAAATCAGGAGTTGTACAAGGAATACACAAAGCAGATTAAAAAACGAGTCAGACAAGACAAACAACAATACATAAACGACACCTGCAGGAAAATAGAGGAAATGCGCGAACAGGGATTGAGTAAGAATATGTTTTCTGAAGTAAGAACATTGAAAAACAGCAACTTTAAATCATCACCCCGAGCAATAAACGACAAGAAAGGCGACACTCTAACAGAACGTAAAGATATTCTGAACAGATGGAAGGAGTACTGTCAAGAAATGTATACGGAAATAAACAAAGCGGCAGATAACAACGTCATGAATGAAGCGGAACGTGAACCAGAACCTTCCATAGAGGAAGTCCGGAATGCAATCAAACACTTAAAAAGTGGAAAATCTCCTGGTTGTGATGAAATAACAGCTGAAATGATACAGGCAGGAGGAGAAGGCAGCGCTCGTATATACCATGCATTATGCTGCAAGATCTGGCAAAGCGGAATTTGGCCCAAGGAATGGAAAAGATCAATTTACATACCCTTGCCAAAAAAGGGCAACCTGAAACTGTGCACAAACTACAGAACTATAGCTCTTATAAGCCATCGATATATCAGGGACGAAAAATACAATGATCACCTCCCGTAACTCATTAAAGGGGAGTAACTAACAACGTTCCTTAATTCAGGTAACGTTCAGTGAGACGGTGACTAAAGTTTTAATGTGCACGTTGACGACAAAATAATCTTCTATGTATCTTGTGAACGTGTGGCTTCAAGTTGTACTTGAACAGAACTTTAATAACTACCCCAGATAGGGATCTTTTACAATATTATTGCTGAATAGCGAGTAATAATACCGCCAAGACTGGATTTGGTTTTAGGGTAACGTTTATACTACCGCCAAGACTGGTTTACGTTTTAGGGTAGCCTAATGTTTATCATTAACCTTTTTTATTATGTCGGTCACAGAAATGATTGTTAGTTACCTCCCTTGAAGTGCTTGGGTGGTTAAATATACAAACCCGGCAAGTATTGATTTCATACGCATTGGAGAAAATCCTCCACTCGTACCATACAATGTAGGCTATGGTAAAATCGCAATGATTGTCGCCGAACGCTCCGCAGTAAATATGGAGATTTTTTAGTTAGGATTAGGGTTATGGTTAACCCAAACCCTAATCCTAACTCTATAATACACATATTCACTGCGGAACGTTCGGTGACAATCATTGTGATTTTACCCAATGCATTTATGTGCAGGTATCAAACATCCATTCTACTATTTACCACCTATCTTTCTTTCCATCTGTCCTTCCATCAATCTGTTCTTCGATCAATCTGCCTGTCAGGCAGACAGATACACAGACACGTTGTACAGACAGACAGACAGATAGATGAATAGATAGGTAGTAAACCTCGAAATGTCCCATATTTTGATTCTATCGTAAATCTAGTTCTGTACTAATGTTATTATTATTTTATTTATTTTCAAGGTAGGTTTTCTAAAGCTGGAAGCAGGTAATGGCAAAAGGATCTAATGTTATATATGTAATATGTGATAATTAGTATGTAACCTGTCAAAATTGATAGGTTTTTAATTACAGTGTGCTTTTTCTGTTAAATAATCTAAAGATGGTACTATATCTACTTTGGTCATTTAATACATTTACATAACACAGGTCACAATCATTAGATCTTTGCAGTAAAAATTATATGGATGCATTGACTATGAAACCATGTGGCAACCTTTCAAAAAATGAAATGGGGAGAAGTAATATAAACCTAATGGAATGCAATTTGATCAATTTGGTTAGAAATAGGTACCACAAAGTGATTTTTGTTTGTACAGAAACACCAGAGAAAACAATGCAGTTTGGAAGCCCTTGGAAAAGCATGAAATTTGGTATTTTTTTTTTTAAATTGGACAACAAATAAAAAAAGTTATGGCATTTTTAAAAGCCTGGTGACTTAGAATATTTTTTGCAAAGTTGGAAAAGTTACATCACACCAACTTCAGAGCACTTCTTAAATATTATCTAAGAACCTTCTCTGACAAACAGCATTCAGTCTGCAATATACTGATCACACAAAGAAAACAATAGGGCTACATCATGAATAATTATCAATATATCTGAGACCAAAAATTACAAATCTGCAAAACACATTACCGAAAAATGTTGTTTTTTGCATTAAAGTCAATTTTCACATCATATTTCAAAAAGCACAAAAGGTACAAGCTTTAAATTTGTACACATTAATCTGCATACTACACAGATACATCCCAATGTTTTTTTCTGAGGATTTGAACACCTATTTGTTCTTTTATAATTTTTTAAAAAGTGTCCAGAGACCAATTTGTCACATCTTCTTCTTCTTTGATCCTTAGCCGCCGACCATCAAAGCAGTCAGTGGCCATCACGCCTAGTGGCGTCTTGTAGGGCAACAACAAATTGATTCCACTTTGCTCGGTCGGTGGCCATCCTTCGTACAGTGCCCCAACTCTGGTTCATTCTTTGCATCTCAGCCTCCACAGTCCTCCGCCAGGTTGTTTTTGGTCGGCCTCTTTTTCGTTTTCCTTCAGGGGTCCAAAGCATAGCTGTTCTTGTGATGGCATCGGGGTCTCTTCTGAGGACATGACCAACCCAGTTCCAGCATCTGCCAGCTATGATGGTGTGCATGTCCTCTTGCTTGCTATGAGTAAGTAGATCTTGGTTAGTGATGGTATTCGGCCAAAAGATTCAGTGAATTTTTCTTAGGCATGTTGTGTGAAAAGAGGACAATTTCGACATTTCCTTCTCTGTAACTCTCCAGCATTCCGCACCATAGAGAAGCACAGAAAGCACACAGCTCTGATATAATCTTAATTTTGTTCTTGTGCTGTATTGGGAGGACTTCCAGATGTTGTTTAGGCTAAAGAAGGCTGTTCTTGCCTTATTCATTCTGATGTTGATGTCTTTGCCTGCCCCGCCGTCTGGTGTTACTATGCTTCCTAGGTATGTGAAGGTATCTGTCTGTACCAATTGCTTATTCCTTACTGATATGGGCTCAGGGTTGCTCACATTGAGCGTCATGACCTCAGACTTCTTTAAATTGATGTTCAAGCCCACCTGCTGGCTAAACTTATTAAGTCTATCCCTTTTTTCCTGGATGTGTTGATGTGAATGTGCTAGTAGTGCAATGTCATCTGCATATTCCAGATCTTCCAATGTAGAAAATGTTGTCCATCTTATTCCTCTTGGACTGCCCTCTGTTGTCTGGCACATCACCCAGTCTATGACTGTTAAAAATAGAGTGGTTGATAAGGGGCATCCCTGTCGTACTCCTGTCTTCACCTCAAAGGTTAGGTTGCTCTGCCCAACACTGCACGTAAAGTTTGCATAGAGGCTTTTTATGATTGACACTATGCAGCTTGGAATTCCATAAGCCCTCAGTATTTTCCATAAACTGTCCTTATGTATGCTGTCAAAAGCCTTTTCAAAATCAACAAAATTAATGTAAAGCTGTCTTTGCCATTCTGAGCACTGCTCTATAATGTTCCTGAGAGTGAATATATGATCTACACATCTCCTGTTCTTTCTAAATCCTGCTTGTTCTTTCCTCAGTTTGTGATCTACTGCCTTTGAAATTCTCTGTATAATTATCCTGCCTAGTATTTTGCTGGGAACTGAGAGAAGAGTGATTCCTCTCCAATTATTGCAGTCTGCAAGATCTCCCTTCTTGGGCAATTTGACAATTATTCCTTTGTCACATGGGAAGAAACAAATGTGAAAATGAAGAAAATTTTTGTTGTTGAGATATTGTCCATATTTCATAAAAAATCATTTGTAGGCAATAATTAACATCTAAATGCTATTTTTAGTTAAAACAACTGGTTACTAGCATTTAAAAAGACATTTTAAACTGGAGGAGAATGATCATGGCGCACTCGTTTCCTGCGAGAGAGCAATTATGAAGCCTCAAAACCTAAATGCTTCAGAAGGCCAAAATACAATTCTTTGATATTTCATTCAATATTAATTTTCTGTATCTTAACTGAGCCTTAAGATTTCTAAGGGCATTTCGTCCTTTACAAATTTTATCCACATCCTCCTTTGTGGTGCACAGACCCCCATGGCTTATGATTGTGTTATATAACTCATACTTCTTCTCTGCATTTTTAATATCTTTCTCCTTTTTCCTCCTACTGTTGTCAGTTATTCGCTGTTTAATTTTTTCTTTGACTGCCCTTTCGGACTCTGTACTTCATTTCTTCCATTCCAGTCTATGTTTTCTTGCTGCAGCAAGCAATTTACGGGTTTTTACAAAACTCTGCTTCTTCAACCACAATGCTGTTTTGTTATGTTTGCACATATTTAGTGTCGAGCGGAGATGAGTGGATGCATTTCTTTGCTTGTGAATGTCAAAGTCAAAATGACGAAAGATTCTCTCTCCAATGAGATTTGTAAGCTGACAGGTATTAAGAATTTGTTTAACAGCTTCATCAATGTGTCCACTGAATGGCCCTCCTTCCAAAAAATTAGCCATTGCAATGCTTGGAAATTTCCTTAAAAGAAGATCTGACAACTTGCTCTTCACCATCATTAAGAGAATTTATGAAAAGCCAAACACTTTCAGAAGAAACCAGAAAACAATCTCTGAAGACAGAGCTGGTATCAGATAGTTCAAATTCTGGACTGCACCAAGCATCAAGAGCTGTCTTCATTTCTTGGACATATTGTGGAAACTGTTTATAAGACGTAGAGCTATTCATAAGCTGCCAGTATGGACCAGTAAAGTTGACATGAAACAAAGACATAGCAGCTACAAGAAACAAAATACGTGCATTTTGCAAGTCTGCAATGATGCTTTGAAGTTTAAGATTAGAGTGAGAGACTTGATTGTTTAAAAAGTTTAAGATGTCATCACGATGACAAAGCACTGCAGATGCATTTTCAAATAGATTGTTGAAGCGGTTGCTCCTAAAGCTGGTGAAAATGGACCGTTTTCCAAAAGAAGAGCAATAAGCCAACCACTCTTCACGACACCCATTCTTTTCATCTCCATTCATGTTTCCTAATCATCTTATAAACTTATTCAAACTTATTGGGTTCTTCTTCCTCACTCTTGCATTCTCTACTTTTCAACTTTTATTCTATCTGCTTCTCCATTTCACTTGTAGTTTTGATCTGTTTGTGGTTTGTCCGAGTGTCTGTCTGTGTCTGTCCGAGTGTCTGTCGCTTTATTAAGAAAAAACAACACTTCAAGCATACCTCAAGCCATGTTGCATTCCCATCCTCCTTCAGATAATAGAGTTGTGCAAGGACCTTGTTTGTCAGTTTTATAGCTGGCACCTTTGGACGGCGGCCCTTCCCAGTCTTTAAAAAATGGTTTTTCATATCATCGTAGTACGAGTCATCTGCAACAATAAAATTCAAGAAGTGAATTTTTTTTACATGTATAGAGAATTACATGTACTATTATTATATAATATATATATATATATATATATATATATATATATATATATATATATATATATATATATATATATATATATATATATATATATATATATATACACACACACATGTATTGTATTGAAAAACAGGACTAACCTTAAAACTTAAAAAAAGCACAGCCTGCTTAAATTAAAATGTATATTAATTAATATGAATACATGAGCCTGAACTTTGTAAAGTGCATTTTATGAAAGCTGTTTATATATATACTGAAGCACATTAAAAATGCACCACCTGTATGATCCAGGAACAGAGTGTGAAATGTAAATATAAGTGTTTACATATTTGGAATCTTTATTCATTTTCCTTTGAATCCATGCTGGTCATTAATTTGTACATATGATTGTTATGAAATTCATTGCATTCTGTGCAGGCAAGGGAGAAAACCAAAAATGCAACCAATAAAAAAATTAATTCACACTATCCTCAGTATCTGGTATGTCCACCATGGGCTTGCAAACAAGCTTGGCAGCGGCTCCGCATGGAACGCACAAGTCTCTGAAGGAAATTCCGGGGAATCAAGTCCCATTCACGTGTAAGAGCAGCTTCGAGCTGTTGCAGATTAGCTGGAGAATCTTGCCTGTAGACTCTGCGTCCAAGCTCGTCCCACAGATGTTCTATAGGGGACATGTCTGGTGATAGGGCAGGCCAATCAATAGTCACAATGTTCTGCTGCTGTAGATATTGCTGCATAATGCATGCGGTGTGTGCACGTGCGTTATCCTGCTGGAGAAGCTGCAAGTCTGGATAATTTGTGAACGCAGGAGCAACCAATGCATCCAGAACCTCATCTCGATATGTCACAGCATTAACATTTCCACGGAAGACGTGAAGAGACAAGCGATGGTGAAAACTGAATCCTCCCCAAATGTGAATACTACCACCTCCAAATCGGTTGTGCTGACAAATACAGCAATCTGCAAAGCGCTCTCCACATTGCCGCCAAATCCGCATACGTCCATCAGCAAAGGATATGTTGAATCTGCTCTCGTCTGTGAATAGGACAGCATTCCACTGTAACTTTCTTAGCTTTTCAAGCTCGTGAAATAATTAAATTGATGCGTGAATGTCTGAATTGGTGATAGCACATTGAATCCACACTGTTACAACAACTGTGCGATCATGTTAAATTGCTAAATAATATTGAAACTATTGTAAATTTTACATTTGAAGTTCAAAACATTGTTAATAAGTGATATACTTACTTAGTCATCCTCAAATCATAAGATGTGATGAAGTTTGAACATGAACCAACATAAGTGGCGTCCCGATCATGATCGACATCGGGAGTGACCCCGGTCGATGGAACAGCCTCGCTCACCATCCTTCGCTAAAATTCTTGGCTGAGCTTGAGCATTATTGAACTTACTCAAAGTCAATTCTCTCGACCAACAAATATCAGAAGTCTTTGAAATTTCACACGAATAAAGAAAAATGGCTCCCGAATCTTCTCATACCATGCAAGGAATTATAACACCACTTAGAATGCCAAATCTTGTGAAATTTCAACTTCACTTCAAGATATCAGTGTCTTCCTCCATGCTTTCTATTGCTTGCGTTATATGAAACTAAAGCTACACATTTCCTGCGTCGAGTGGTGAAAACCGCATGTTGAAGAGAGACATCTGTTTGAATGGAGCGAGGTGGGACAGCAACATTCAGAGTTCGCAGCGCGCCGGGGCAAACCACACATAACATTGCTGTTTGTTTTTATTAGTAAAACAATACTTCGATAGCTTTTTTTATTTGGGAATTAATACACTTCAAAAGAGAAGAAGATAAAGAGTATCGTCATATAAATTTTATTGCAATCCGCTTAATAGCAAAGGGACAGTGACGGCTTAAACTTGACGAATTTCCCTCAGTTTTCTCCACTTTTGTCCGTTTTCAACAGCACGAAGCGGGCACTTTGTGGTACCTATTAGAAATTTAGAAGAAGTAAGGTCTCATACTGCCGGTGCTATCATTGTGTGCAATGACTAGAACCCACAAAAGCCAGCTTCAAACCTTATTAACGACTGAAGAACTCTCTTACTTCCACTGACAAAGAGTTATTGCATAAAATACATTTCATTTTATACAATATTGCTTTTGCCTGGGCTATTCTACTCTTATATATTATACTACGCATAGCTACTCCGAATAATACATAGTAATTGGGAAGGTGAAGATCTGATGATGTTCTTATAATACATATGACTTGTAACAAATGAAAGTCATTGAAATATCCAACCAAACACACCAGGCCTTTACATCCCTCTCCCTGTTTATTATTTCTTCTTTGTACACTATCAGACGTCAACTTGAATATGTTCACAAAGAAAGCGATGATCAGCATGAGCCTATTACTATCTCCATAGAGCTTTTCCAGGAATAGTACTGATGATGGCCACATGTGCTTTCTCTGTTCCTCATATGTTGGGCATCTTTGAAGCAGATGTTCAGCAGTCATTTTATCGGTGCCACAGTTACACTCATTGGTAGTTCCTATCTTTAGCTTGTTGAATAGGTGGTATCTCAATCTGTTGTGGCCCGTGCGAAGTCTGAAGATTATCAGTTGTTCTCTTCTGTTGAGCTGGTAATATGCATCATTTTGTGTGTGACCTGGATGTTCTGCTTCCTAATTGTTCCTGAATCTGCTTCTGATAAAACTCTTTGTATCTTCAAAAGTTGTACTTGTATCAGGCTGAGGTAGCTTTCCACCTTCCTTTGCCAGTCTGTTAGCTTCTTCATTGCTGGAGATATTGCATGTTGCAGTGAGATGGGATCCACTATACTACAACTCGTTTGAATAGTGTCATAAGAGGTTTTGATGTTACTAAAGTATGGAATATCCTGGACAAATAGGTGTATCAGATGATACCATGATAGTGCCAGATAAGAGACTGGTCTTATAAGAAATACCCCCTTCTCTGAAAAGAGCAAGGGTGTATAGACATCAAAGTGGGGTCAAGCTATGTAAGTTCTCAGAGAAGATGATGATGATGTACTCTGAGTCCCTAACTGCTACCTCTTGAGATCCCACAAAGATTAAAGAGTTATTGTTATTTGGCAAATTGTCTAGGGTAATTTATTTAATTTAACAGGTATTGATTTCAAACAGAACTTTAACTTTAATAAAATTATTAAGCAATATACAATTTAATTGTCCTGAACCTCAATCTTTTCAGGTCAGGAAAACTCAAAAGCAATAAAATGATATTCACACATGAAAATAAATATATTGGAAAAACTGTTCCATGTTTGTAGAGTGTTCACTGGAATAACTGCACATACAATTTCTGTTCATATGAGTGATAACGTCTGCTATTACTGTGCTGTAGGTTCTCTTTATTATTTTGCTGGTCTTATCGATTCATCATAAAAAGGGTTGTAATTCTAGTTTGATTACTCTTGGGTGAATGATTTGGATAAACTGACACTGGCCTTTATAAAGGACTTATCTTCGAATGTTGTTGCTGATATTCATATATGCACAAGTCAGGACCACAATCTTAGTAGCTCCTGACTGAGAAGATGGGGTCTGGTTCCACACTTTCTCTCAATTGAATACAGCCACGAGGTAATTTCGTGATATAACCTGGAATAAATGGACAACCACATTCCATGTAGAAGTCTGCCTCAATTCACTCACCCACAAACAACATCAAGTCTTACCCTTTTTCAGATATTGTGCTCTTCTTCTTCTTCTTCTGCGTTCGGTTTGTAGTCATGCTAAATCTGCAGGCCTGTCGCCAGGACGAAGTCCACAGTCTTTTCCAGGTCGGCGCGGCAGCCCCATAGCTTCTGCTGGAGCTCATCACCTTTTGGCCAGGTCGCACGTCGCAATTTATCATGGGTTGGACAGTTCTGGAGAATGTGTTCTGGAGTCTGGATATCAGTTCCACAAGGGCATTCATTCGTGTGGGATATCTTGAGGCGATAGAGATGTCCAAGTAATCTGCAGTGACCAGTTCTCAGGCGGAAAATTGTCGTCTGTTGGTGTCTGTTTAGGTGGTGGATTGGGTCGTCTCTGCTGTATATATCCCCTTCCTCCTTCCACTGATTTTTGTACTTGTTGTGGATGATGGTTTTTGCTTCCCGATAGGGCAATGGGTGGCTGTATTGTTCCATTTTACTGCCACTTCTTGATAGAGCATCTGCTTTCTCATTACCAGCGATTCCACATTTGCACAAGACCTAAAATCTCTTTGCCTACAGTCCGTTCAAGTTGATCATCCCTTCTCTGTATTAATTCCCTGTTAGTGTCCATAGTCCATGCTTGGCTTCCGTACGATAATCAGGTTAAGTACAAAACAGCATGTGACCTATTGATTACTTCATTCTAACTTCTGTACGTTTATCACATGATCTTTGAACAGTGTGTCACTCCAGAAGAAATACTAATTTAAATCGCTACTACCACTTAGTGTCGTAATTTGTTACCATATTTGCAAACACTATACACATTTTTTTCATTTCGAACATGTCTGCAAAACTACACACATTCATAAATGGGTCAATAAGGCACAACACATTGGTTTCACTTTCCACTAGCACTCGAACAAATAGGCTGTTTACTCACAAGTTAATAATTAATAAAATAAGCAAATAAATATATCTTTCTTACCCTCAGGTAAATATATTCACACACACTCAAGCTGAACTGGCCTTCTAAGGGATCTTAGAACTGCTTTCAGAACAGAAGGCGAAGACTTGATCTTTCTATCTTTCCAATGCTGTCAGCTCGGTGTAGATTTTTGAATATAATGGTCCCGATACTACCACCTTGTTACTATTTATAGAACTACATCCACCCAATCGGAGGAAAAGTCAAAAAGTTAATTTTTGAGTCTTGTGCCTTATGCGGTTCTAAGCGTGTTTGTATAATCTGACTAATTTTAAATATTTTATATTATAGTTATTAGCGGACCGATTTTAATTATCAAAAGTGATAACTAAATGGCCCATTGTTCTATATCGTTCTATATGGTTTTCCTTTTGTTATTTCTTTGCATTTCACTCTGGGTAATTTTTAAGTAATTAAATTTGGCATTACCCTGATGTGAAAATATCACTAAAATAAATTTTTCTACTACAATAAAATTTTATCATGCATGAATATTTATGCCTATGTGTTAAGCAATATCAGCGCTATAATTTGAGCATTTCCTTATGTTTAATTATCTTTAGTTGTTAAGAAATAAAATATATTCGTTCTGTCAAAAACACAAAATAGGCATTGTTACCAAGTTAAAAGGTTTCTTTATCCTTACCAAAAAAAAGGAAGCATTTTGATTGGTTGTTAAATTTGTACTATGCTGTTAGATAATTTTGGTGGGCGGTAGATTTTGACTTGGTTCATAGACAAATTCAAATACTATAGTTAGATTGGGTTCAAATATTATGCTAGTTTTTGAGCGGGGAATTTGAGCGTGGTGTAAGACAGATTCGAATTTTACGACAAATAGGTGGCTCAGTTTGTGGAGTAATACTCTTAGGTCATTCAGATCTGCATTGTTCTGGCTCTTCAGTGTTGCAGTTTCTGACAGCGCATCTGTAAAGAAAGCAACTTGTCTCTCAGTTCTTTCCTCTGTCATTAGGACTTCTACTGCAGTTTTCAAGGCCTCTGCTGTGAAGTTGTTTGAGAATTTTCCTGTTGCCACTGACAGCCTTTATTGTGTACCAGTGCTTAAGTTCAGCAACACTCCTCCGCCTCCAACTTCTGTTGCATGGGTTGCTGATCCATCTTTGTAGTGTGCCCATGTCAGTTGAATGTGCAGGTAGTTCTTTTGATTATTTTCTTTTAAAGCTAATCCTTTCAATGTTATTCAAGTGGCTACAGGTCTTTTGCCTGAGATGGAGATTCTTTACATTACCTTATTTTCTTTCCAGGTTCATTCTTACCCTTTTAGGTTAAGTGCGAAGCAATCATATAGTGGTTTTTTAAATTATCCAACTGTAACTTTCCAAACAGCAACTTATATAGAGGAGTGAAATGCAGTAGTTTCAATCAGAAGTTTATTGAACATAATTCAACAAGAATTGGTATTTACACAATGTCAGCATTTATATACAACAAAGCTTCTGGTTACAACTTCAATCCATACAGGGAAAAATGTGTTTTTCCATTTTCAATTCCAATTTTTAAAATTCTTCAATGTTTCCTTCACGTCTATGCAAGGCAAAATCAGAGGAGGAGCCTCTACATTAATCTTCTCATCTTTTACTGTAGAAATTTTATGTGCTAGCTTATCGATTTCTGCCTGCATTTAGTTTTTGACTTCTACAGCTCCAGAGATTGATCTAAAGCTTGCAAGGTTTGGCTTCAATAAGTCTAAAGAAAACAAATGTGCTGGATCAGGAAGTGGATGATGAACCTGTTATTACTATCAATAGATGTGAATTGGCAGTGGTACATTGTTTCACACACCTGGGGTATACAGGTTGGTAACCCAGAATCCGAAATGCTCGGGGACGTTCGTGTTTCAGTTTTTGGATTTTTTCGGTTTTAGGATTTTGCCCAGAGTAGCCCAAGTCACCCAAAAAGCTTAATACTCTTCATCTACGGTGTGTACACTACATCCTTGGTATTTCTTGGAAGGACAAAATGACAAATGTCAGGGTGCTGGCCTTCAAAGTATATATACACTGCTTAGACAGCACGGACTATGCTGGCTTGGCCATGTCTGCCACGTAGAAGATGGTCGCATCTCCAAAGATATTTTCTGCTGGCAGATGGCTAAAAAACAGCAGGGCGGCCACAGCTGAGCTTCAGAAATGTGTACAAGAGAGACATGAAGACACTGGATGGATATAAATCAATCAACCTGAGAGGATGAAGCTGCCAATCACACAAAATGGCAATGCTCCCTACGGTGCCACCTCAGATTGGGTGAAAAGAAGCTTATAACTGACTACAAGAATGATGCGCTCCTGAGGATTGCCTTCAGCTGCTTTTTTTTTTGGCCTGTGTTTTTTCAGTGTGTTTTTTCTCTTCTGCTTGTAAGACTGGAGGAGGCTACTACTACACCTTGCCAATCGACATGTACTTTAATTAAATACAGTGATTGCAGATAATACTTTTAGGATGCATTGGTTAGTATGTTGTGACATTTTAAAAATGAAATATTTTCACTACCACTATATTACAGAATTGAAACACAAGTAAAAGTCGTAACCTGTAGTGCTGCAGATGCTGAAAGCTTAAAACACTGGCGTCAATCACAGTAGGCCGCAGAAACACTAGAAGATGTTGCATAATGGTGAGCTAAGGCTGCAGGTCAACAGCAAAGATGTTGTACATCACAGGGAGCAAACTACAGCTGTAGATTCCAGAAAATACTGCATCACATCATTCTGCAGGTGCTGAAAAATTGAGATGCTGGTGACAGCAAGCCAATGAAAACACTAAAAAGGCACAGAGAGCCAAAGAAACACCAGAAGATGCTGCATTACGCTGCGCTGCAAATTCTGAAAGATTAAAACGCTGGCGTCAAGAACAGAAAGCCAAAGAAACACCAGAAGATGCTGCATTACGTTCTGCTGCCAATGCTGAAAGATTAAAACGATGGCGTCAAGCACAGAAAGCTAAAGAAACATCAGAAGATGCTGCATCACGTAGTGCTGCAAATGCTGAAAGATTAAGATGCTGGCATCAAGCACAGAGAGCTAAAGAAACACCAGAAAATGCTGTATCACACTGTGCTGCAAATGCTGAAAGATTAAGACACTGGCGTCAAAGACAGCAAGCTAAAGAAATGCCAGAAGATGCTGCATCATATCATGCTGGAGATGCTGAAAGATTTTTACGCTGGCATCAAGCACAGCAAGCCACAGAAATGCCAATTGATGCTACATCATATAGTCCTCAACTGGCATATCAGGTAAGAAATCGTTCTTCCAGTCAACCTCTCCTTCTAAACGATGACACAGTCAATGAAGATAATATTGGTGTTAATACTTTGGGCCTCACTAATGTTGAATGTCAGCCCTGTCACTCATTACATTTAAGAGCTGAAAAATCAACCAATAACACCTTCAAATGTTTTCTGCCACAAAGGTACTGTCTATTGCAGGTTGATGAAAAGCAAGAAGTACACAAGTTTCATCCAGTATTAAGATATTTATTGGAAACTCTGAGCATTCCCTTTTTCAAAACTTTTAGAACATGTGTTCATACATTTCTGCACTGATGAGAGTTTTTGTAACAGAACTTTCAAGTTTAACAGAAAACAGGACTATGTATAGGAGGGCTCATATATTATGACACTTAGTTATTACAGATACTCATAGTTTAAATGTATTTATCATTTCATAGGAGTGTATGTGTTTTTTTTTTTACATTGTAGTTTCCAAATGTTTCTGTGTATTGGTGGGTTTACATACTTGATGGAAAGTGAAAGAGAATGGAAAGGAAGAAACTGAACACTGGAGAAATGGTACTGTCCTCAGGAGATGAGGCAGAAAGCACACACCATAGTTCTTTCCTGTCATTTCTTGATATGTTAAGTCAAAATAATATTTTGTTGTTGTTGTTGCTGTTTTCATAGTCTTAACATGAGTGTGATATATTAATTTGAAATAACATTTTCTTTTTAGGTTCCAAGAAATAGCCAAAATCAGTTTCTATTTGTGAGTGGAAAAATGAAGCTGGAATCTGATTGTGAATTTTGTTTGTGTTTTCCTCTTGATACTATCAACATTTTAATTTCCTTAATGTAGAAACAGAAGTGGAACTGATTAAATGTTTGCTGTGAAATTTTATTTTTTTAGAATACAACTTTTCTGCATTGTTTATTTACTTTCTGCTTCAACAGGATGAAGGAAATAATAAAAATGATGACTCTTATCTAACTGTAAAAGTGAAGCAAGAACACGATAGTGAGGTAAATGAATTGTTTTTTACTTAATGTTTTTTTTATAAAATATACATGGAATGGAGCTAAGAAAGTGGACAGTGTATTTGTTAGTCATTTATCATGTGTGCAGTAATAAAAATCAGTTTTCAAACATCTGTGAAATGGCATTGTCCATTACATTTTTTTTTATTACCTTACTGTGTAAGGTCTTCAATAGTTCTCCATCCATAATATTTCCTTACATCCTTGTATGTTCATTTTAATACTGTTGACAATATATTTTCCTAATATGAAAACAAAAGTGGAACTGATTCAAATTTTGCTTTGAAATTCTGGATTATTAGAATACAATTCTTATCCTGAATTTATTTATCTACTTTCTGTTTCATCAGGATGAAGGAAATATTGAAAATGATGTATCTTATCTAACCGTAAACGTGAAGCAAGAACAAGATTGAGGTAAATGAATTGTTTGTTAAATAATGTTCTGGTAATTTCAATAAATCGTCAAGGGAACTTTAATTACTGAGATTATTTATTTTTTTGTATTAAAAAAAAAATATATTGTGTCCTCTGTCTTTAGTTTTAACAGAAAGTTGTAAAGGTATTCTGTGGTTCTTCTATTATGAAACTTAAATTATGAAACTTCTCCATCATTTCTTGATGGGTTACTTGCGATAAGATCTGTGAAATCCAAATGAAATAAATTGTTGACCTAGACGTGGGATGATTCTGATGGGTGTTCCGAGATTATTTTCGGTCAAAGCGCAGTGCAATGTGCACCATGTCTGTATTTTCCCGAAAATCTGGTGCGATTTTCAGGACGTGGAGACGTTTCATGTCTGTCAGATTGTAATGAAAAAGATTTTTATCCTGAGATACCACACACAGATGCTAACTCGTGCAGCTGTGCATTATTTAAAGAGATATGTAAGCCAAATATTAGCTAGGTCTCAGAATATAAGTGCAGGTCTGTAACCTCTCATCTGATATTCTATTAATCAAAATACTCTGAAAAGCAAGTTTTTTTCATCCCAGGAAAAAAAATGTTTTTTTCGTAGTGCTTGCTTTGTGTGCCAAAATGACCCAAACACGTGCGAGGATTAGTTTTATTATGTTTCCGATCTGTGTGCTTTATACTACTATGCTAGTGCATGTGCAATACATTAAGCAAGTTGACATAGACAAGAGCTTACAATAGCATAAACAGTATTGCAATGTATTGAGAGTTGGGCTACTTCTTGATTGCAGGTAGGGGGATACCCCATATTTGAACAATCCACAGTTTGCTGTTGTGTGTTGATAATTATTGATGAAAATCCTCAAAACAGACGAAGAGTTACGGCTAATATAAGCATTATCAGTCATTCTTCTCAGGTTTGTCGCCACTTATTATTTTCAAGAATACTAAACACTAGAAATAGGGATATCGTTGGGAGCCGCGCTGGTGTAATGGTTACCACACTGTGCTGGCAATCAGGTGATGCAGGTTCAAGCCCGGGCGAGGACATTTGAAGAATTGTCGTCGACCGGGATTTGGACGATTAATTCGAGCCCTGGCGAGAACATTTGAAGGAGTGTCGTTGACCAGGGACTGGAATAACCCGAGCGGCTCCTGAGCCGACCCAGCCCTAATGGGTACTCTCTGAAGACGGCGAGTATCTGCCTGAATGGCGAGAGGACACCTGTTAGCATATAGGGAAAATAGGATACTCACGTAAAATCAGTCTCAAGTTAGACATACTAACCTGAGATTTCGCCTCGAGTAATAGTGGGCGTACATTAAAAAAAAAATGGATATGGTTTAAGTATTCAGATTTAGCCTTAGGCTTTGTATGCAGAGACATAAAAATAGTACCGTAATTCTATTTTATGCATAAAAAAGAAAATAATAATGTGCGACAGACATTGAGGCCTTAAGTTTACACTACTAAAAAAAAAAAAACCAGCAAATGTTATGGATCAAAAGTTGGGCTACTTTTCAATTTCGATTTCATGTTAGGTGACATATGGAATTTGAAAAATCATAATTTTTGAAAATGCCCAAAACTGGGGAAGAGTTGTGGTTAATATTTGCGTTGGCAGTCATTATTCTGAGACTTGTAGCCACCTATTATTTGCAAGAAAACTAAATGATAGAAACAGGGTTCTAATTAGCGGTTTAGCCTTAGGATTTGGGCCTAGGCTTAGAATGCAGAGACAGAAAAATAGTGCCCTAATTCTATTTTGTGCTTAAAAAAATAATATTAACATGCGACAGACATTGAAGTCGCACATTAAAAAAAAAAGCATAACAATAACAGCAAATGTCATAGATCGAAAATTGGGTTACTTTTATATCTCAAGTTAGGCTACTTTTCTGTCATGATTTGGGCGATATCTGAAAGTCGATTTTAAAAATCCAGTTTCTTAAATAAGGTTTCTCCAGCCTTTTGTATCAATAAATTATAACTGCATCTTTATGCAGAACAACTGGGGTGATATTTCATGTAACTAATTACCTGCTGGGTGTTTGTAAAATAGACCCTCACTAGCAAGTCAATCATGCTGCTATTGTTGTGTATACAGGTAGTCACTGGCAGATAGTGTGATTATTTTGGCAATATGGGGCTGGTCAGGAGGTTTCAGATTTGGGGTCTGCAAGTAGGTCAGTAGTACCTGAATTGCTCTTAATGTAATGCAGTGCATCATTTTAATTCCTCAGTTCTATGTGTGACAAGGGGAGAAGAAACTTTGAACTCTGGCTAAACCAAGACCTGGGCCACACCTCATGCCTGTCAGGTCACAAAACATACTTCCATCATTCTGCACACATGAAAAGAAAAGTGGAAGTGTGAGCCAGAGTACCATGAGTCACTACAAGTGTTTAATGAACCACTGCTGTTGCTGAGCAGACACACCTAAGAGATCAGACCTTTGTATGCAGAGCAGATACATAACAACGCTAGAAAGAGCACAGCCCAAGCAATATCCACACCTGATTTTTAAGGGCAGTGTCAGAATCAATGATGAATAAAATAATGAACTGATGAAAGGCTTAGAATTCCCTTCCTCATCTCTTATTCCACTGATATCTACTGTGTTACCAGGCCTGAAATTGGAGCCAATAGTAGTAACACAGTACACTACCGCACAATGGCATAAAAGGCAACCAAATAGGGTTGGGTATGGTGCTGGCAGAAAAATCAGACAGATGATCAATTCATTCATCTCAGCTATCCAAGAATGTGTTGATTATCGTGCGATGAGGAGATAACCAAAAGGAGTGTGGAATACTGACTTGCCTTTCAACTTCAAGGAAAATCTCCATATTGGGCACAGGAATATTTTAACACCAAGCAAGTTTTTAAAATATATGTTATTGAACTCGAGAACTGTTTATAAACATATTTACACTTCAGTAAAACTATACTCTGGCTCTTAAATACCACCATATTGGTTTGTTTCCTTCATGCTGATACTTTGTGAACATATTGTTTATATGGCAAAAACGCCAAGTGTTAAACTACCCTTAATTTAACATTTGACAGAATCTGCACATTCAATATTTAATACATTATTCATAAAGTATTTTCAGTTTTTAACAATTTGGTGTCAAACAGGATACTGAGACTCAAAGTGTAGAGTTTGCAGCATTAATTTTAAAATATCCGTCTTTGGAGAGACATTTTCAGCCAGAAAACAAAAATCACTGTACAGTTATGGGTTAATCTCATAAATCTTCTTGGATGTTTAACTGTCGTATTTAGAAAACAGCACTACAAATAATCTGATCATCAGAAGTGAATCAAGTAGTTAAGCTTTAATTTTTTTTAGAACAGTTTCACATGTGTCATGGATGTTAGTTTAAGCTCCTGTTACATCTTGTTTCATTCGTGAGTCAGTGATTGTGTCATATCGTTTTCATTACCAGTTTTGTAAATATGTATTTGTTACAAGCTCACTAATAAGATACAGTTTGTCCCCCCCTCATACGACTGATGGTCATAATAACACTGAAGACCTTAGCACTCATTTTCAAATAATTGGCAGTATGAATACAAAAATACACGGAAGTGAGACGGTTAGACCAGTCTGGTTTATGTGAAGGAGATAAGGGTAATGAAGTGTTTAAACTCTGATCTCTTGTGTTCTATTCAGTCAAGAGAATCTTAAATTGGATACTATATGTAACAGTGAAGCTACCAATGAATCTTCTGACTCCACCAGCATTATAATTGTGTATCATCAAATGTTGTTCACTCCATAATTTCAGGAAAAAAAATAGGCAAAGTAAATGTTTAAAAAAAATTGTGAGATGTATATTTGCTTTAGAACACAATAAAAACAAACATATTCCTTCTATTCTCATCACTTGTTTTTGCCCAAATTATTTGTAGATTTTTCAAATATAAAAAGACAAGAATTATGAGAATGCAAGAAACGATGAAAGTATAAGAAACACCCCAACAAGATGTAGAATCATACACATACCTTGGCAGCAATACATATAAAAGTGAAGGCCCAGACAATGATATTAAGATAAGAGTACAAAAGGCAAGGAGAACTTTCACTGTATTGGGAAATATATGGAAATCAAAAAAGATTATGTCAACAGAAGAATCAGAATCTTCAACTCGGATGTGTGCTTGTACAGACCGGAAAGAGAGAAATGGTACTACTTGTACAAGATCACTGGTATGGAACTGATGACAAGAACCAGCCACATGCCAGTGAAACAAGAGATGAGAAGAAGACTCTGATGATGGGTAGGACATACATTGAGGAAAACTGTTGATAGTATTATACTGCAATCCTGTTCTGGAATCTTCAGGGTTAGAATAGGAGAGAGAGAATGAAACACGCATGTAGAAAACATAAGACAGAAAGAAAAGCATGAGAAAGATCTTGAGCTGATGGTACATGAAAGAAGTTGGCATGATAATGTTGATGGCCTGTACTTGGGAGCTGAAGGGTAATGGACAAATCTTAATAACATGATTTATGTGGAATATAATAAAAGAATGCAGCAATCCCCCGGCCTTACAATGTTCGATTAGCGCTTTTTCGATATAATGCTGTTTCTGTTTTATGCCATATGCCTGTATGATGCTTAAAAACATCAGTCTAGCACTGTGCACTAAATTCCATGGGAGGCAGGAATATAACGTTCACATGCTCATCAAGTTCATTTAGGGTAGTGGATAGCCAAAATGCATTGTCATTATTAGCATAATGAAATATGACTCCAAAATGGAATGCAGTTCTGTAGCAAACCGCAACATAGAACAAGATCTTTGTGACAAAACGGAACATTAGCCTTTTCTTAATGGCCTCTTATCCCAAGTATTGTCCATTATTTTGGCATTTTAACGCACAGAATTGCGTGCCCATCTTCTGCTCAGTAAATGTTGTTTTCTCACTCTCATTTTCACATTTTATGCTTTGATGCCTTTGTCAGGCCAGACTATCGCCATCCCTGAGAGAGTATAATTCAATTCAAAACCACATTGACTCCAGGTACAATGTGAACATCAGTGTTTGTCCAAGATTGGGTAATCACATCCGATTCGACCGTGGAAAAGAACCAACAATCCATGTTAATTGATTTTTGACCATGAATTATCTAGACAGTCTGACTGTAATACGATAGATCGGTATAGTCTAATAAAGACTTCTGGCTTACTTGGGATAAGGTGATTATAGATAAACGCAATCTCGTAAGACATTTTGAAGTGTGAGAGAAACGTAATGCATTACTCAGCATAGTCGGATGTTTACAGTCCATATTTGTAAAGTAATGGTTTGAAATTTTTCAAACACATGACTTTTTCAGATGAAAGTTGCCATAACTTAACTTTCAAAAAAGATTGGCTGGCATTTTGAGATGCGAATAACAATCAATCCGATTGGGAGATTTGTCAGAATGCCATGCAGGAAGCATGGGCAGAGAATCTATGATATGATGTAGAACATTCCGACACACGAGACAGCATTTCTTGAATCGTCAAAATAGACAGCGGACTGAAGCCAGGAGAAAATAGGAGTAAAATCTTGACTTTTTATATAAGACGGACTTAGAGAAAACACTTCTGAACAATACAGCAAGGAACCCTAAGTATTCTTACAGAAACCGGACTTATATCGGACTTAACTACAAAGTCACAGAGAAATTTTAATAGAACTAAATACCTTGACATGATCTCTGCATCTCTACCCAGTTGCCCAGACTATTTACCTGAGCAAGAAGTCTAAGGTTCTGAATTTTATTGAGTTTGTGGTAACAGTACGAGGCAGCCTGACTATTTGAGATACGACCCAGAGGGACCATTTGCTGTACTAAAAGTTTGTGGTTCGAAGCTTGAGATCGACCATTGAAGATTCTTGCCTTGACCAGGAGAAGTTACTTTCCGACTGATTTTAAAATTTGCTCTCACCACAGAGACGAATCTACAGAGAAGCAGCGTCGACACTTCAGCATTGTGGCAAGTTCAATTTTTACTAGGTGAAAACCAAAACGAATGTTTATTTGCCAAGCCTAAAAGTTTTTTTTTCTGTGAAGAAACTAATTTTTTTAAAAGGAATCACCAACGTACATTTATTTACAGCTATTAAAGTAATTGTAATTAATTATTAAATTTGTGTATGTTTATTTTGACAAATCCATAGTTGAATTAATCATTGCGGAGCGATAAGCACACGTGTGAGTCCTGATTTTAATATATATATAGTTAGATCTACATCTGAAGAGCCATGAATAATAATAATACTAATTTCGCTGATTTAAATCATCTGGGGGCTTGAACGAGCTAAATCATACCATATATCTCTTCACAAAAGGCGGTGGGAAAGATGAAGAGTTAACACTGCTGAGGCTCATTCAGCATTGTTTTCAATTTCTTAAATATCTTGTGAATACTCCCTCGAGGTAAAAGCATCATTATCCTTCTATCTACAACTCTGCCAAGAGTAATCTTGTGCAAAGATAGGCACCTTTGAAGGCCTACATTAGATACTCTAAGTTTTGGCCACTGTTGGATCACTACTGCAGAGCAAAGGGGAGGCAACCCGTGACAATCTTAACTGCTGCAAGGTGCTCCTTGAAGAGAAAAAGAAGGTGGCAAAGCAAGCTCGATTCTTCTTTATTTTTTAAAGTCTTGTCGATTATCTTCTGCCCCCATTCACCAAGTAGCCGTGCCTTCTAATCTGGTGCTAGAAAAAACTTTTTTCAATACCTACAAAAATTTCTGCTAACCAGTCATCTGATGATGAAGACTGCTCGGCCGTGAAAACTGTAACCATGAGAGATGGAAGTTGTAGCGATTATGCAACGGAAGTATCGGTGATTAAAGTCCTATAATATTTTGTATATATTTTTTGTAAGAACAGTACATGCATATTTTCTTTGTGTTCAGTATTTCTTACAATTATATGTAGTTAACAAATGTTGTTAACTTTTTAGCTTTTGTTTTTTATTATCACTTTTTACTAATTTTATATGGCTTTCTGGACCTTGGTAACGAGTTAATTCGATTTCTGTTAATTCTTATGGGAAGTCAATTTTCGTTCAGCTCTCAATTTTTTTCAAGAATGAATTAACAGCACTAAGTGGGGGATTGCTGTATATACACAATTGTAGTCTTCCGTTTGTGATGTAGGGTTTCCGATCAACAGCATTAGAAATCTTGTAAAGTTTGCTCATTTTTGCTTGTTTACGAGACATTCTGGTATTCTAAGCACCAAACACGGCGCTAAAGAGCTCTTCAACACAAGAGCACACAATAGAATATCTTATTCGGAGACAATTTGTCGATTAGTTCTTGATTCTTTCCAACTGATGTTCATGAGTTTTCTAAGACATTTGTTCTCGAATAGAAATTTACAAATGATTTTGTTATTTTCTGCTCATTTTTGCTTGTGTGAAAAGACAAACAAATACACGAGAGGCATTGCATGTGGTGAAATGGGGTTTATACATCCCATATGTCTGAAATACCATATATAAATGAAAAAAGAAACACTCTGTGCATTCACTACGTTTTTCTACTGTAAATTCTGTGAACTTTATTTCTAACACAACATCTTGCATTGTCATATAGCGCTTTGATTATATTCACATATTTTGTTGGAAAACCATAGATTGTAAGTATCTTCCACAATGATGGGCGGTGTAGACTATCAAAGGCTTTTTGAAAATGGGGTTTATACATCCCATATGTCTGAAATACCATATATAAATGAAAAAAGAAACACTCTGTGCATTCACTACGTACTAAATGACAATGTTTTTTAGTTCATAATATAAACAATACATGAATAAGTTGGTCCTTATTTACATGAATTTCATTTATTTCTTAATGTAATTATACTGTTCTCTAGATTCATTATGATTATTTTGTTGCTATTTTAAGTTTGGAATTTTGAATTGACTGTAATATGTGTGTAGCATTCTTCCTAACCTTATATCTCTCACGTTCCTGACTCGTGGCTAGTTTATTAAAGGGTTGTTAACAAAAACCTTCTTGGTTTAGAGACCGGTTGTGAGATGGTCAGATGCTAGAACAGAATATATTTTGCTGTTATTTTGTGGGGATGAAATTGTAGGACGATCTTAACTGTTCATTTAAAAAAAAAAATTATAATTTGTGGTGATTGTGTCTTGTCTGTGGTAAGTTGAATGTGTTGTGAAACTGCTTCAAAGACACACTCTTAATACCAGACATTGGTGGAAAAGTGTCTAGCAACTTGTGAGTTTTGAGTCTTCCTGAGACAAATTAAATAAATGTGTTGCGTTGTCATAAAGTAGGTGGGACGAGAAAGCTGAGTGGATAACTCTGAGCAAGAAGGGATTAGTCATCCATGTAAATCCTACCAAACTGATCATAAAAGGAAAGTAAGGTAGATTTTGCTTAGGATTAGCTCGGCTAGGAGGCTACTTGCTGTAATTGTTTAATGGTTATAGGGAGTCTACAGCCGATAGGATAGTCTAGCACTCTCTCTTTCAAACCTCTACACCTCACGGTAGAAGGGGAATGGCTAAGTAAGTAAGTAAGTTATAGGGAGTGGAATAGAAAGGAAGAAATCAAGAGGTTTGTTATAAGCAAAAATGGAACAGTAGTGGATATTAAAGCTGCCCTTGATGTTTATCAGGTAGTCTGAGGATATGGTAGGCATATTTAGTAACATTATTGAAATTGGTAAAGAAATTAATAAACCTTTAAATTCACCCCCTTTTTTTTGTGTGTGTGGTTTTTTTAAAGCTGTGTCTTCCTCAAACTGACTTTAACCTTTTTATTTTAGTTTAAATTCAGTTTTCCACCACCTTGACTGCATTGATTTGTTAGTTTGTATTGATAAGTGACTTGTGTATTAATTAGTATTGTATTTTCTTTTACTTTTTTATGAATGTGCATGATTGTTTATTATATTGTTTTAAGTCCATGAAATAAAGAATTTTTGCTGTTGTGTACAGTTTTATTCTTGCAAATCAAATTTACTCTCTACTTCTTCCTCACTTTACTCTGTCACTCTGTGCTATCTCTGTCCACTCATGACTTCCTCCAATTACATCTCAGTTAGCCATGCAGTATCACATTTAGTTATTTTCTGGTTTTATATGTATTTAAACATCTGCCTTTGACCACAGTGTATTGAGATTTATACTTTTTCTTACAAACTGTCACTGCATTAAATGTTGTAAAAACAAAATTGTATGTTTTTGCATATGTAAATAATTCAGCAAAGTTTATGCTTGGAGGAAATTAAATAAAGGAATATTATTGTAGTTATTGCTGAACAGAATCAACATCATTGCACTCTGGGCAAACCCATTGGTGCTCAGTCTCCCTCAGTATATGTCAAAGAGGATGAATGCTAACTGTTCCTGTAGCTCGCTGGTTGTATACATGACGGATGCATCCTCTCATACGTCCATCTCTGTTAGCCTTACGGTTGATGAAAAAAAATTCCAAGTCTTAACCTTGATGATTCGTCTATTGCAGTGTCATTCTCTAACAGGCGATCATTAATTGTTCTCAGTATCTCTCCTTTATCCATATCAACTGTCCCCACTGTGGGTGCTCTTGATGCCAGTCTGTCAGCTGTCTCATTACCACGTACCTCTGCATGACCAGGACAGTAGATACACACGAGTTCCTGCAGATTTGAAGCTTCTCTGAATGTTTTCCATTCATGCCATAGCCAATCATTTTGAACCTGTCTAAGCATGGACTGAGAGTGACACAATGATTGCCTTTGTTAATGAAGTTTCAGTTAGCCACCTTAAGGCTGCAGTACTTGTCTCAATCTCCATTCTTATGCTGGAAGTTGTTATCTTGTAAACCCCGCTATATATGGCGACGATTCTGCCTTTTACCCTAGCAGAGAAGCCCCAACCTGATTTCTCACCACAGATCACATACCAATCATATACACAATGGCATCATTATCCCCAGCATGATCATATATCAGTTGATTAATTTCCAGTTCTGCTTTCCCATGACCCCAAGTTCTACACTCTCTGCCAAGGCTGATGATGACTTGCTGGTAGTTAATCCAGTTCTCATCTGAATTACTCCACTCTTTCCCTTTGAATATATTTTCAACTGTGGTCACCTGCTTGATCATTGCCTCTGCCTGTGCCGTCCATGACATTCCCCTCTTTATTTTTGCTCGCTTAATGACAGCTGTGTTGCCATGCAGGGGGTGCCGTTTGTCTGTGGTTACTTGCATATAGGCTTTTGCCTGGGCCATCGTATATCTGGATCTAATCGACAGCACTCCTAGCATGTACCTCATTGCCGCAATGGGGATATCTCGTGTACAGCTCAGGACTACACGCATCCCTTCATTTTGAATGTGTTCTAGTCATTCACATTGTGTTACAGCGTGAGTATACCCAGCCCATACTCAAAGGAATATTAAATAATTTGAATAAATTTGTCATTTAAAAAATGAGTCTGCAGTTTGTTATTTGTTTTGCATAGTGATGTTGGTACTGGTGATGTCTAAGTTTAGAATTGAACTCACCTCTTTACATTACATTTGTGGACTATGAAAAGGTAATTGACAGTGTTCACAGAGAATTACCTTGGAAACTGATGAGACATTAGGGATTCCCCCTGAAAATCATTAAACTTAATATAGAAACCATAATGCAGATATAACATCATTATCAGCTGCCATCTCCACAGCATAGGTTGGGTGCAGTGGATCTCCAACATCTTCTGTCTCCTGTCTTGCTGGTGTAATAGACTCTTTCCTGTCCATCTCTTGGTGTCATCTTCCCACTTGCACTAGCGCTGTCTTCCTCTTGCATGTTTGCCTTCAACTCTGCTTTCCATTATGGTCTTCAGCAAGGTGTTTTGTCTTTTTTTAAATGGCCAAAATACGAGGGTCGTTTAAGTCAAACCGGGACTTTTGTTTGTACAAACTAAAAGAACAAATTTGTAGGAGTGAAATTGCCATTTATTTTTTGATATAATCCCCTGCAACATTTATACACTTATCCCAGCCTTTAATTAATGCTTGAAAAGCTTTAGCGTAGAAAGATATGTCAGTACTCCTGAACCATTGTAGGACATTGCTTCACTTCGTCATCAGTGCTAACATGCTGACCTCCCAGGAACTCTTTCAGGGGTCCAAACAGGTAAAAGTCGCTTGGAGCGAGGTTAGGGCTGTAAGGGGGATGTGGCAATACCTCCCACCTGAGTTGCTGTAATTTTCACGTGGTGCGGTGAGCGGTATGTGGTTCTGCGTTATCCTTTAGAAACAGGACGCCTTTTCTTATCAAACCAGGCCGTTTTTTTCCGCAGATGGTTATGCACATCACTTAGAATGCAACAGTACTCTTCACTGTTGATAGTGGCACCACGGGGTAGAAAATCCACGTGAATAATACCACATTTGTCCCAGAAAACACTCGCCATCACTTTCCCAGCAGACGCAATTTTCCGAAATTTTTTGGGTGGTGGTGAGTCCATATGCTTCCACTGCATAGATGCTCGATTTGATTCCGGAGTGAAATGATGCACTCAGGTTTCATCACACGTAATGAAGTGATTCAGAAAATTCTGGCCTTCCCTGCCAAAATGATCCTTCAACTCAGTGCAGACTTGAACTCTTCTCTGCCTGTCAAAAGCGGAAAGTTGTCTTGGCACCCAAAGTGCACTAACTCTGTTGTCCGCCATTTTCATTATCTATCAGGGACTGACCCGTGACGCGTACGCCACATAACGGTAACGGTAATAAGAGTAGGTCACACCTGTTATTTACTACTGTCAGTAGCACCACCACGCTAGCATTCCTTCCTGTACTTCCAGAACAAAAAGTCCCGGTTTGACTTGAACGACCCTCGTATTTTAGCTAATTTTGATCTCTCTTTTTCATTCTTACTTTTTTTAGGACTTCTTTATTTGCTTTCTTCTCGTTCCATGAGACGTGCCTTATTCTTCTATATATATTCACATTTCAAGAGCCTCAATTCTTTCTTCCAATTGCTTGCTCATTGTCTGTGTTTCTACACTGTACAGTAATGAAGAATATATATAACATTTGATGATTCTCAGTTTTAATGTGTGAGCTGATTTTTTAGATGTCCATATTTGTCTCATGTTGTTAGATGTAGCTTAGGTAATTATTATTCTCTTCTTGATTTCTGTTTCACATCTACCATCTTCTGTTATTATATGACCAAGATATGAGAAACTCTTGACTGTTCTAGAATTTTCTCATGTATTCTTTTCTTTAATGTGGGCTTATCGACTGTTTTGCTAATTATCATAGTTTTTTGTTTCTCATTGTTAATGTCCAATTCATATTAATGACTTATGGTGTTCACTTTCAGCTAACAAATCGGTATTATCTGCATACCTAAGGAAGATCAATATCTTCCACTGATGTTCACTCCTGGCATTTCCTGTATCTGTTAGACAATTTTTTCTGTGTATATATTAAATAAGCAGGGGAACAGTACACAGCCTTGTCTCACGTGTTTTTTTATGTATATACTAGCAATAACCTGTCAATATTGACAGGTTTTTAATTATAGTGTGTTGTTTTGGTTACATGTATTACAGACATCTAGGTATGAAAAGAGAACTAATGAGGGAGATCAAAGTTCGGCAGCTAAAATACTTTGGCCACATAAAAAGGCATAACACCCTGCAGAAGACCATAATAGAAGGGAAAATAACTAACATTTCTTTTATGACAACGTGTCTCGTAATTGTTCGTGCATCTTTTAAAATCTTGACTTTCCATAATCAAACTGTTCATGTACACCATCATTTGCGCACTTTTCTATTTTCGGGAGAGTACATATAATGGAAGCAATACAATTATTGTCTAACTTTCAACCACAGTTGCACCCCCTTAGCTGTGGTTGAAAGTTAATGTACTCTCTTGAAAATAGAAAAAGTGCGCTAATGAGGGTGTGCAAAATGTGACTGACCGACCGACGTATTTACGGTGGGTATTATAGTATTGAATATGGTGAGTAATTCCTGCCAGATCGTAATGTAGCAGTTTGTTCCCAGTAAAGGGTACTTAGTATTCTTATGTCTTTTTCCATCAGCACCAATGTCTTTCGGCTGGCTTAATGCTGTCCACATCACCCCTAGTGAGCCAATGGTCAAGAAAATATGGGCCTAACACCATATTCCCAATACGCAGCAATAGGCGTGTAACGGGATCCTTTACCTACTTTACCAATGTCTTTGAAGCTGTTAGTTATTTTATCATGATGGGCTCTTTTTGCATCATATTTATTGCTTTCTATACTTCTGATGTGAGAATGTTTGGGACTTCATTAGAATCTGGTTGTCCTTGAGTAGTTCTTTTACATATTCTGTACACCTTTATTTATGTCTTTCTCATCAAGTAAGATTATGCTATTTTTTTTTCTTGATATAGCCTCCTTCTTGGGGAAGCCTTGACTTATTTGACAATTTCTTTATTTCTTCATGCATATCCTTTGTCACGTGCTTTGCTTCCATGTCTTCTATTTCCCTGCATCTTGTTTCTCTTGGCAGAGATATAAATAGAAAAATGATGCTTCTACTTAAGGGAGCCTCACAGGATTAAAAAAAAAAGTAAGCATAACAACTCAGATCATCTAAGCTGTCATGAACTTATTATTCTCCCACCCCTTATGTGAGGCATTATATTTTTGCTCTTATTTCTGAGCCCCCAGCTGAAGGTGATTCAGCAACTGTTAATCTGATAGCACTATCTGGTAATATATTAAGAACAATGTTAGTCATATGGGTGCAGACATACACTTCACTCAATAGTGATTAAACTATAGCTTTACAGTTACAGATAAACAGATTTAATATTCACTTTAGTTTAACAATGTGAAATAAATCAAGTAGTTTATATCGGGGATCGGAGTGGCTAAGAGGTATGACATCCACCTTGTATTCAAGAAGTACCAGGTTCAAATCCCAGTTGAGGGATTATAATTTACTGAAATTTTTTTTCAGAACCAGTGGTCCTAATTACGTGATACTCCCCCCTGGTCTCATGGCTAGTGAGATCGGATGCCTAGCCTTCTCGGATAGGAGGTCCGTGTGCAAGTTGCGCACGTTAAAAATCCCATGGCACTTGGAAATCGTAAAGAGTAGGCTTATCAGGCCGCTGCCCTGGCAAAATTAAAAAAATTAGGAAACCTACCCACCACAAAAATATTTATAGAATGTGTGATTCCTATAAACACACATTGGGATTCTCGCCGGTGCTACAGAGTTCATGCACTGTGTTGAGATCCTCCTTGTGTGATCTAAGGGAGGAGATCGGAGCACTGATGGCGTTGTCCGTGTGCAATGAAGATGGTCCTTAAAAACCAAACCAAACCAAAGTTGTTTGTAAAAATTAAGCGATGATATTTATCACCATCAGAGGATTTAAACTGGTGGAATTTATGGAAAATTGTGAAATGTTCTTTGACTGCGCTGTTATGGTACTTCCGGTGTAGGGTCGGTTGGTGTCTACTTCTGTTGCTGTTGATTTTCCCACAGTTGCTTTGGACTGTACTTCTCTCCAATAGTCAAGTCTCACGCATTAAGGCGGAGGTAATTATACAGCTTGTCAAGCGTCTTCAAGACCTGTCTGATGTTGGTATCGTGCGTCAACTGCTGGCAACTCCTACCACAAACTGAAAGGAGACAAATGTCTCTGCTAAGTATTGGGTCTCCCGACATAGTCATCAGGTGACCTCTGCTTCCATCCACCACCTCATCTTCCTCAGAAATTTTACCCTTCCCGAATGTTACTTTTAACCCAATGAGTTGGATGAAATTGATTTTGGGCTGCAGAAATTGACAATTTATATATATATATATATATATATATATATATATCATGGGGCCGGTTACACCATCCTGTAAAAAAATTTAAACCACAAAAAACTTCAACAAATATGGACAAGTCAAATAAAGAAAATAAAACACAGCCATCCAAGACAGGGGAAGGTCCTCTCGCGGGGAGGCGTATGATGCAACACAGAGAAAGCCGAAAGGAGTCTGTGTTGCTGACTAACCTTCTTTCTTCTAGGAGAACTTCCAGATTTGGCACCTGGAATGTTCGGACATTAAACGAACAAGGGAAAGTGGCGCAAGTAGCAGCAGAAATGAGGGAATACAAAATCGAGGTTCTGGGAATGTGTGAAACAAAGTGGAAGGGGGTAGACAGGAAGAAACTCATCACAGGTGAATTGGTGCTGTCCTCAGGACATGAAGACGAAAGTTCACACCACAGTGAAGGGGTAGCTCTTATGTTATCTAAAGAAGCACAGAAAGCACTAATTGAATGGGAAGCTGTTGGACCCAGAATAATAACAGCTTCTTTCAAAACAGCTAAAAAGAAAATTCATGTAAATGTCATCCAATGTTATGCACCAACTAATGACAAAGAAGAGTCTGTGAAAGAAGCATTTTATACTAAACTACAGGAAATTATGGATAAAGTAAAAAGAAGAGACATCACAATTTTGATGGGTGACATGAGTGCAAAGATAGGTACAGTCAACACTGGATTCGAAGAAGTCATGGGAAAACATGGGCTAGGAGTAATGAATGAAAATGGAGAGCTATTCGCAAACTTCTGTGCTTCATATCAACTGGCTATAGGAGGAAGCATGTTTCCACATAAGAGAATACACAAGGCAACATGGATATCACCAGACCATAGAACAGAAAATCAGATTGATCATATATGCATAAACAAGAAGTTTAGATCATCATTGCAGGATGTAAAGGTATATAGAGGAGCAGATGTGGCATCAGATCACCATCTTCTGATAGCCAAAGTAAAAATGAAACTCAAGAGATATGCAACAATGCAAAACTATAGACAACAGTTTAATGTAGGACAGCTAAGAAATCAAGAAACAAGAGACAAATTTGCGGTCACAGTATCCAACAAATTCCAAGTGCTCCAACAGCTGGAAGATGTAGAGAATACAGAAGACTATTGGCAGCAGGTCAAAACAGTATGGAAGGAGACATGTGAAGAAATACTGGGGAAAAGGGAAAGACAACAAAAAGCATGGATAACAACAGAAACCATCAATAAGATAAAAGACAGAAAAAACAAGAAAGCAGAGTTAAACACAAGCAAAACTAGAAGCTCCAAAGCCAAGGCTCAAGAAGTGTACACAGAAGCAAACAAAGAAGTAAAAAGAAGTATCAAAAGAGACAAGAGGAAGTATATTGAGGAGTTGGCAAGAGAGGCAGAAGATGCTGCAGCCAAAGGAAATATGAGAGAACTGTATAGCAGCACAAAGAAGCTAACAGGGAAATACAAGCAAACAAGTTGCCTCATAAAAGACAAGAATGGGAAACTGCTCAGCAATATACAAGAGCAAATGAAGAGGTGGACAGAATATTTTTGGGGACCTTCTCAATAGACCAGCTCCACAAAACCCGCCGGACATCCAGCCAGCAGAAGAAGAGCTACAAATTAACGGTGAAAGACCAACGAAGGAAGAAATAAAGAAAGCCATAAAGCTTCTAAGAGAGGGAAAAGCGTCTGGACCTGATGGCATTCCAGCAGAGGCCATCAAAGCAGATATCGACACGGCTACAGAGATGTTATATAAATTACTTGGTAAAGTCTGGGAAAAGGAAGAGATACCAGCAGAATGGAAGGAAGGATATCTGGTTAAGTTGCCTAAGAAGGGAAATTTACAAGAGTGCACAAATTATAGAGGAATAATGTTACTATCAGTGCCAGGAAAAGTGTTAAACAGGATTATCCTTGAGAGATTAAAAGAGTCCATAGACAAGAAACTGAGAGATGAACAAGCAGGTTTTCGACAAAACAGATCATGTACAGACCAGATAGCCACTTTGAGAATAATAGTTGAACAAAGTCTGGAATGGAATTCACCACTATACATCGGATTTGTGGACTACGAAAAGGCATTTGACAGTGTAGACAGAGAATCACTTTGTAAATTGATGAGGCATTATGGAGATCCGAGGAAGAGCATTTATTTAATAAAGAAAACATATGAAGACATGACATGCAGAGTTCTTCATGAAGGACAGCTTACAGAACCATTTGGGATAAGAACAGGATTGCGACAGGGATGCCTCTTGTCTCCATTTCTTTTCTTGCTGGCAATAGATTGGGTTATGAGATCATCGACAACACACAACAGAAATGGAATCCAGTGGACTCTGACTAAGCAGTTGGATGATCTGGATTTTGCTGATGACTTGGCTCTTCTGTCCCATAACCGTAATCAGATGCAGGACAAATTGAAAACACTCGATGAGAGGTCACAGCAATTGGGTCTGAAAATACACAGGGAAAAGACAAAAATAATGAGAATAAATGCAGGTAATGATAACAGGGTTGAACTTGAAGAAACACCAATTCAAGATGTAGAATCATACACATATCTTGGCAGTAATATAGACAAAGTTGGAGGGACAGACATCGATATCAAAATAAGAATACAAAAGGCAAGAGGAGCTTTCATTGCATTGGGAAATATATGGAGATCAAGAGAAATCGGATACCACACGAAAATAAGAATCTTCAACTCAAATGTGAAGTCAGTCCTATTGTATGGCTCTGAGACATGGAGAACAACAAAGACAACAACCAAAAAGCTACAGACTTTCATAAATGGGTGCTTGCGTAGAATAGAGGGATTAAAATGGTATGACAAGGTTACCAACGTGGAACTGATGACAAGAACTAGACAAGTGCCAGTGGAACAAGAGATGAGAAGAAGACGATGGCGATGGATAGGACACACACTGAGGAAACCTGTTGATAGCATTACAAGGCAGTCGTTGTTCTGGAACCCCCAGGGCAAGAGAGGCAGAGGAAGACCAAGAAGTACATGGAGAAGAGAGTTGGAAACAGAGGTGAAAATGATGAGGAGAACATGGAAAGAACTTGAGATGATGGCACGGGACAGGAGGACTTGGCATGTGTTTGTTGAAGGCCTATGCTCCTTTGGGAGTGGAGGGGTTATGAATGAATATATATATATATATATATATATATATAATATATATATATATATATATATATATATATATATATATATATATATATATATATATATATATATATACACACACACACACATGTATATTCATATGAGATTTACTAAAGTGCTTGAATAGTAAATATGTACACCATGATATCATTCACTCTCTATGGGGCCAGGGGCCACCTCTGCTGTTGGCTTCTTGTTAAGAAACCCACACGAAGCAATCACCAGCTCCTGCAGTTGTGGTTCATGTGTCAAGTTATTTGCAGTGATGAGGTTACCAGCCTCATATGCCATTGTACATCCACAATCAATTTATACATGTTAAAATGCAAATATAAAATGTACACATTACAGCTTACACCGAGTTTTTTCTGGCGAGCACATACTTTTTGCAAAGAAACATTAGAATATTGTTGGGCAACTGTTTAAGATGTTGTACCTTTCAGGTGTGTTAGGTGTCTAACTGAGTGCACTTAAAGTAGGATCCTAGAACTTAAGGTGCAAAGTGATGTCCCTGGGGTTACTCTCTTCTAACCGTGGAATTCACATCTAGTCCTATGGCTTGTCCTAATATTCCGTGATCCTGGCTGTCTGTGATTTCTTCTTGGCGAAATTGGAAGTCAGTGAAGTAGTCTTACACGCTGTAGAATATAAGCGAAATTTTCACCTACACACACAGGTTGCTACTTAGAGAAGAAGTCCAATCAGGAGCAGTCTATCTTAGCATCTCAAACGCCAGACCAATTGCGAATAAGTGTCTGATTTTGGTAGGGCACCCACTGCCCTCATGTAGAACATTACTACATGACAACATAAGAATTATATTGCCCCTTACATGTGATTTTCAAACTCCATAATTATATATGATCTTGCTTCTTCCGTTTCGCCTGTCATGTTTACAAACTCACTACTTCGCAGATCTAACATTATAATCTGCTCCAAGATGTTACTTTCTTGTAGTTAATTATTACGACATTGTTGCGTAGCATTATATGATGTGTGTATAAATGTTCTGTGGATGAAGTCGCATGTGCCACACAACGTTGAGGGTGTTGTAATTCATCTGCTTCCCAAAGGTACTATGATACTGGCCTTTGCAGAGTAGTGTGCCACCCTCAGACACCAGGGATGATGAGGCGTAGTAACTTGGTGTCTGTAGTCTGGTTTAAGTGTGATGTAGATGTGTATACAAACAGTGAGCATTACGAACAAGGCCATCCACACAATGACGTCACGTTAACTCACGATGTGAAAAGTCAATAAAGCTTTAAACAGCAGTGATGGGTTTTTGGCAATATATATTGTACGCCACAATAACAAAATGCATGGACATCGTTATGCAGAAAACATCACAGGTATTTTCACAACAGTCATTGTATCATCGAAGTAGTCGACTCAACAGGCACAGCAAACAGCATAATAATAATGTACATTATGTGCCTTTTCAAGATATCGTAAACCGCTGTTCATGTAGTCAGGTAGTAAACTTCCCCTTTCCATAAGAGCTAGTAGATATCAACTAGGAGATTAAATCTGGTCTCCTATTTTTGACCTCAACAAGACAGGCATGTCTTTCGAGCGTCACATTATTGTTCTCTATGTTCCTTATACAGCAAAGGTATCAAACCTAGATCCATCAACAAAGTTCAGGAAGCAAGTAGTCCGTAGGACAGGCATCAATCGATGCGTGACAATATAAGTGGATCATAAGGCAGGCTAAGCGAAAGTCAACATCACAAGATGGCGATAAAGTCACTTAGCAAAAAAGGATTCATTTACCTGTTCATCAGGAATTAAATCACATAATCACATATGCCTCCAGGCATTAGGAATAACATGGAGATATATCATCTCAAAAAAGGAACAACAATCATGAGGACTCCTTCCTGAATAATCTAAGCGAAGACTAGCACATAGCTACGTCTCGCCTTACCAGCTTCTCTGCTCAGACTAACCTGGGCGGAAATCGTTTAAACAACGCCACAAAAAGAGACATGCGCAGAACACGCGAATCGAATACAACTCAGCCAAATTTACGAAACGAAGAATGTTCTACGATGTTCGACTAAAGACCTTTTACCTTAAAAGGAAATGAATCTTGAAACATTGCGATTGCCAACTGTTTTTCAAAGAACTGGCGATCTGAGCGCTCCATAAATGGACATGACTCAAAAATCGTTCACACAACTATCGGCAACCCTAGCTATCAAGATAAGACAACTTCTTGACGATAGCTATCAAGATTAGACGACTGTAGAAATAAAAGTGACTACAATTCCATGAGTTCCTTCCCATGCATTAAAAATTAACTATAGTCAGAATGCATGGTCAGAATAGGTTGCGACAAGTTTTTAGCAGCAACAGACATGATAGAAAACTCTATACAGAGCGATACAACAGGAGGCATTCTGATCATCGGAAGGAGTCCCCACGTCGATCAAGCGTTTTGGCCCCTTACTCTTCTTTACACTCTAAAGGAGGCGGGCCCACCTAGGTCATGACTCCCAAGTTTCAGCCTCCTGTTGTTAGTGTAGAAAATTGAACCCACTCCACCTTGCAGCTTTAAAATCCACACTTGTCCCCAGCCGGAGGCAGTTGTGAAAGTAACCTCTATGTTGAACACAAATTATTGTCCCGATTTCCATCGCCCATTGCGGTCGTTCCACAGCACACCACGACCAGGGACTGACACACCTGCTAGAAGCCGACGAGGCATGAAGCCACTGTGAGCGGCCAACTTAAATCTACCTGCACCCAACACCCCATATAATACACCGCAGGTTACCTGTAGGCCACCGCTCTTTCACCAGTGCAACGATAAACTCACTGTATTGCGAGGTTAGAAAAAGCTTGCAATTTGCTGGATGTTTCCTCTGCCGCAGGTGGGGCTAGAGCTTACTGTCCCGAGTTCTATAGCCCATTGGGGTTGTTCCACAGCCAGCATGATGCCTTTTCCGCAGTTTCACTGAGTCTTTTCAGTGCCCTTGTTCTCGACTGTCCCCTCAGCCCCAACAGTTTCGATAGATCATACACTGAGGCATATTTAATCTGCCGGAAGTGTTACATCACTTTCCTTGTCTTAATCTTTAATAAGATTGTTATCTTCCTACATCACTGTGTGATCGACCGTGTATTTTGGCCCGTCATGTTTGCAAACTGGCACCTTATTATGCGACAACATGGTTTCGTGTGTCTTCCCAGACAAAATAGTCTTGAGTTAACACTAGGAATGTCGCAGAGTGTATAACCCTTTCTCCTTCTGGAGCTGGCGATAAGCGAAAAGTCAATGTGGCAAGTTCACTCCTTCACTAAGCGTCGCCGATAACAAAGGAGAAAATAACCAGGAGTGAGATGTGGGTAAGAGGTGTGACAAGATGTGATAAGAAAACCTTGAACGATGAAAGCGAAAACAACGATTACTGGAAGAATTAACACGTAAAAGAAATGGAAAAGTAATAAAACGGAGGGGAGTGAAGACAAAAAAAAAAAAAAAAAAACGAACGTATTTTGTGACAGTCATTAGAGGTGTTGCTTCTTCTCAGTTGTTATGTACTGTAAATTCCTCCCCATGGGATCAGGAGTTCTCTACATAGCTGTTCTTATCTTTTCGTTGTGACTCCATTACATTCTATAAGATATACGTGGTAAAGATCCAGTCTCTTCCACGGTGGCCAGCCGTTATTTTTGTCTAAGCCCTGATATGCATCTAGTGCGCCACACACTTGCTGTTTCTCTTCATGAGCCGATGATCTATCTAGATTCTTTCGCCTCACTTAGTGTCTCAAATATAACATGCAGGATTCTTAATAAACTGCTTGAGAAAAGAATTACATTGCAATATGGATGCATGTAGAGCCCTTTTCGTAGGCCTTTACAGTCGTTTACAGATGAGGGTAGTCTCATATTTATTCCTACCTCTGTAATAAACTTTACGCACCGACTTACAGGATAGTAAGTATTATTGGTGAGTTTGATTTTCGTAGCGCACGATTGTGCACTTATGCGAGTATTGGGTTACCCCGCCCGCATGTGTTGCCAAAGACCAGTCTACGTCATAGCTGGGGTTGAGAAGTTTAGTGCCCAAGAATCAGTCCATTGATTCGTGGCGTTCGAACCCGTGTTGCGGGTATATTTTATTCTTGTGTATGACCGTCCGTCTGTTGTTAAGAAGATGAGGACTCAGGTCAACAGTATTCTGGTGATTTTTCTTGGGAAGAGAAGCAAGTATGATTTAGATAATAATGTATTTCGTTCTCATGTAGACGTCTAGTTGTACCAATGACGTATTGGTTCAAAATGGAGTCCTACTTGAACTTGTTGTATGAATTTTAAAGCCGACGGATTCCGACGTTAGGATTATCCAGGATTGGCTTGGTATATATTTTTATGATATGAATCAGTATTCGGCCGTTACGAATACGTACCCCGCAAAGCAGAGGTGACTCAAGTATTTGCTATATCTAAGCTATGATGCCACGAAGGTCGTGGGCAGGAAAATTGTATTATTGTTATTTCACATTGATTGAAGTGAGAGGCCAGTACTAAAAGGAGATACGTAGTATCGGAACATTATATGATATAGAAGACCTGACAAGGTTCTCCGTCATTGCCAAGGTCATAGGACAGTGGAAGATTGACTTATCGTATATAACTGCCTCATTTGTTTACTTGGATGCTATGTTATGAACACTGTATAACTAGTCTGACGTTACCTAAGAGATTATCTTACGGAACGAATTAACTGTAATTTTTAAATATGAAACTTACGTTGTGTGCTGTCTGGTGGAACGTCAACCGTCCGTCGTCAAAATTAAATGTTCGTCTAGTCAACCGTATGATGTCAAATAAATTGAATGAACTATATACCATCTTGGCATTAGTTGATGTGCCCATGGTTGGAAGTTCAAGTTGACTTATTACCACATTGTTCAAAAATTGAATCCATTCGCGTTATGTCCAAAGTAGACAGATTCAACAAACCCACTTTCAAATAAAAGCATCTAACAGAAATGGTGGAACCAGCGTGATTTGGAAATATCAAGATTTTCAAGAAGGGACAGTTCTCAAAGTCAAATAAATCGGTTGAATAGAAATACCTCGATCTTCAAAAGTAAACGTCCACATACACGTGAAATCAAGATGACGGTTATCTGAAGGTTAAGGACGACGTTGGACATCATCTCTAAGCTGCAACATCGGACACTGTCATAGTGTTACATACAATGTTCTTACAAGGCTCATGCATACAGTCCCGGATGCGAGGGATATCCTTTTTTAGCCGGTTGAGATAAGTAAAAACGTCGTGTTGTTATTACACCGTTTTACGTTTAGCTGTGCCTTGGCTTAGTAATATGTCCACTGCTTCTTTATTCATGTTGCATGTTCTATGTTTGATGTTTATCGTGGGAGTTTGGGAATGGCGACTTAGGACGGAAAAATACCAGTTTCACCACAGGTCCGTCTTGAGTGTTCTATAGGAATTGTTTTGCAGACTTCCCTCAGTGGAATGTTCCTATGCGTGAGCATAGAAGGATTTTAGGTCCACTGTGTCTGGTAGTCTGTGACACCTGACTGTTTTAGTTGTAACGTCAAGTTTTAATTGTTGTTTTTGGTAGTTATTTTATTCGTACTTTAGTTTTATAATGTATCTTGTATGTGATTATTGTCTTTCTAACCTGACTTTCGTTCAGTTTTTTACAAAACATATGTTTTTACACTGTCTTGTCAATTGTATTGTTTAGTATTTAATCGCAGTTATCATCGTAATTCTTTACGACATTCCATTTTAGTTTCACATTTTATTTTTATTGGATTTCTGCGACTGTTTTCATTTGTCTTTGATTATCGTGTCGTGTCAGTATTGTGCCTATTGTCTGTCACGTTATTGCTTTCATAACATTTCATTGCATAAATTACGTTATTAATTATTAATATAATTGCCTATTATATGACTTGAATTTACCGTTCTTGGACAGGAACGAAGACCACTTGGTATAGTAACATTTTAGGTAGAAGTATTTCAGAATAATTTTGAATAATGTCTACCTTAGACTATTTTATTAAGCAAGCTAATGTGCTTAATATACCTCCGGAAGAGATTAGATCATTTGCTATGACAGAATATAAAGAATCTCAAAGGTTGGAATCTCAAAGATTGGAAGCTGAAAAGTTACGTTTGGAAAATTTGAAATTTGAGGCAGATCAAAAACGGATTGAGGCTGAGGAAAATGAAAAGAAGATGAAATTTGAGGCTGCAGAAAATGAAAAAAAAATGAGATTGGCCGCTGAATTAGAAGAGAAACGTGCTGCAGAAAATGAGAAGAAGATGAAATTTGAGGCTGATGAAAATGAGAAAAAAAATGAGATTAGCCGCTGAATTAGAAGAGAAACGATTTCAGCGTGAGGCAGAACAGAAAATGGAAGAAAAACAAAAGGAAATGGAAGGAAGAAGATTAATAGCTGAACAAAATGCAAAAAGACTTCAGCTTGAGACAGAAGAGAATGATAAGAAACGTCAGCATGATTTGAAACTTGCCGAATTGGAATTTGATAGAATAAGATTGTCAAGTGAATGTAATACACAAAAGACTCAGGAAGGCCAGTCTTCATCTAGACATGAGAATTTTCGAGAGGTTCATCTCAAATTGCCAAAGTTTACTCCACCATCCGACGATGTGATATTTTTTTGGGACAGATTTGAGGCTACATGTCGGTCGTACAACTTGGATAAATCATTATATTGCACCCACTTATCCAGATTACTAACAGGAGAGGCAATGGCTGTTTATCACACTACTAGCTCTATAGATAAAAATGATTACGTTGCTCTTAGGGCCGCTCTCCTAAACAAATTTCAAATGACAGAAGATCAATACAGAATAAAGTTCAAGTCTATGCTCCCACAATCTAGCAAGAATTTTGATGATTTTCTTTCTCAAATACGTCTTACCTTGGAAAGATGGATTGAACTATCCAAGGTAGAGAAATCGTATGATGGTATGTTCGACTTATTATTACGAGATAAAGTTTTATCGGCAGTAAGTCCTGCATTTCTTGCGTTTCTACATGAACGTAAGCCTGGTAATATAAAAGAAATGTCAGAACATTGTAAAAATTTCTGCACCGCTCATCCTAACATGGATGTCAGCAATGCGCAGCTTAAGGACGATTTACCCGTTGCTTTCGCTATGCAACAAAACAATTTCCCTAGAAATCGTTCGATAAGTAGCGATAGAAATTTTCAAAGGGGAAGTAATAATAATTTCAACTTTGGTCACTTTCAAAAGGGGAAACAATACCAACAGTCTACTCCATTTAATGTATCATGGAGTCAATCTCACAGATCTCGAGATTTTATTAACAACAATCCTAAATATAATCAAGGTAATAATAATAAACAACATTGGAGATCTCAATCATATCATCCTGAAAATAGAAATAGATTTATGAATAAGTCATTTCGCCAACATCACAACAGTGATAACTTTCATTGGCGGACTCATCCAAATTTTAATGATGGCAGAAACAGTAATTATAGCAATTTTAATGACAATAGTCAAAGTCGATCGCGACGTAGAGATAGATCGTCGAGCAGGCCACGACAACATTCAAATGTTGCTTCAATTGAATCACAAACTAACAAAGATAAAGATAATAATGTTAATCAACATAACGCTATGTCTTGTATCGATCTAGAGCAGGTAAAGACATGTCAAGAATGCTCAACGCTATTCCAGCCCAAGGCGATCACGACGCTGCGATGCGGACACATTCTACCAAGTCTACCAGCAGTTTGTACAGCTACTTCTGCATCAGTTCACCATGGAAAGGGTTGTTTAAGATTTAACAAAGGATATGTCAACTCGATTCCTTGCTCTATTTTGTTTGATTCAGGCTGCAGTACTGTCGGAGTGCGGAACTCTCTGATCGACCCCTCCTTTGCCACTCGCAACGTGGTCAAGTGCGTCACATTCGGGGGAACTGTGGAAACCTTCCCTACAGCAATCATTAACTTACATACACCTTTCTTTTCAGGGAAGATCCATGCCTGTCTTCTGCAGAATCCAGTTAGCGATGTGATCCTTGGTTGTATACACGGTATAAAAGAGTGTACACCAGAGCAGATTAATGAATGGGAAAAGCGACATATTCATGCTGCAAATGCAGTGGTTACCAGAGCGCAAGCTACTGAATTGTCGCGTGAATCAACTTCTGAACCTACGGTTCATAATAGTAATGATGATGATTCTCCTATTTCAAGGGAGCTGTTTGCTAATCTACAAAAGAAAGATAATTCTTTGCAGAGATTTTTTAAATTGGCGACTAAGAGAAATAATAACAACACAATTGCAAAGTCTAGACACCAATTTGCTCTTAAAAAAGGTATTTTAGTTAGATTAATAAGAGAAACAGATTCATTGGTGCGTTCACAAATTCTGGTCCCGTCTTCTATGAGACCCAGAATATTACGACATGCTCATGATTCTCAATGTGCAGGTCACATGGGGTTTTTGCGAACCAAATCTAGAGTGCTATCCGCATTCTATTGGCCTGGCATTCATAGGGATGTTAATTTTTATTGTCGTTCCTGCGTGACATGTCAGGAAGTTAAAGTAAGGGGTCCATATCATGATGCTCCTATCCAAGCTGCGGACATACCTATTAGACCATTTGATAAAATGGCGATAGACATCATTGGTCCTATATTGCCATCAGCAAGAGGACATACACATATTCTTACCTGTATCGATATGTGTACGCGTTGGCCTGAGGCCATACCTCTTAAGAACACCTCATCTGCCAGTGTTGCAGAAGCTTTAATGCTGATCTTTTCACGCATTGGTTTTCCGCGTAAGATCCTATCGGATCATGGTGTCCAGTTTATTTCCGAATCCATGTCACAGGTTATGAAGACATTGGGTATAGATAGATCTCTCAGTTCAATATACCATGCAATGTCCAATGGGTTAATTGAGAGACAGAATAGGACACTTAAGCAGTTGTTGGGTAAGATGACTCAAGATCACCCTCAGGAGTGGGACCGGGTCCTACCCGCTGCTCTCTTCGCGTATCGCGAGGTGCAAAACCAAGCCACAGGGTTTTCTCCCTTCCAGTTAGTTTTTGGCATACAACCACGCGGACATATGTCTTTAATCCATGATTTATTGGTTGAAGATAATATACCTGAGGAAACTCAATCCTCATATGAATATGTCATCTCTTTAAGAAAGAGAATAATAGATGCCTGTAGGTTAGCTACTGCATCATCTGAAGAGGCTAAAGAAAAAGCTCGTCTATTTGCAAATCGGTATAGACGTCTTCGCCAGCTTATTCCTGGTGACGAGGCTTTTGTTTTACTGCCTTTGCATAACAATCGTCTACTTATCACATGGAGAGGTCCTTTTAGGATCATCTCAAGAATATCCGATGTCGACTACATCGTTGATATTAACGGAAAACACAAAACCTTTCACATTAACATGTTGAAAGAGTATTATTCACGTCCTGATTATTTACAATCAGTATTTCAAGCGACTGACGATCCTACCCCTCACATTCACAACTATACTAATTTGTCAGTTATACAAGAAGAAGAGTCTTCTTTTCAAGATGTACAATTGCCCATACCAGTTGTACCTCTTCATTCCACGGAAAACTGGAATGATGTCACTATTTCTTCTTCTCTTTTGACTGATCAACGACAGCAAGTTTCATCACTACTTCAAACGTATGATAAGGTTCTCACTGACATTCCAGGTCATACGTCAGCTATTCAACATGATATCCTTCTAACTGATGAAACACCTATCCGTATTCGTCCATATCCCATACCTTTACACTTTAGAGATAAGGTCGAAAAGGAATTAGATGAGATGCTTCGATTAAACATAATTGAGCCATCGTTGTCACCATATGCTTCATCTATGGTGATAATTAGAAAGAAAGATAATAACATTCGTCTATGTGTAGACTACAGAAAATTAAATAAAGTCACACAATTTGACGCAGAACCTTTGCCACTTTTAGAAGATTTATTAGTAAAATTATCTCATTCTACTTTCTTCTCTAAGTTTGATCTGTCAAAGGGCTATTGGCAAGTACCATTGGCAGAAAGGGCAAAGCCACTCACTGCTTTCTCGACTCCCCGGGGTCTATTCCAATGGAATTTTATGCCTTTCGGGTTAGTCAACGCTCCTGCCACGTTCGTACGCATGATGCGTCGAATTTTATCTCATCATCCCAATGTCATTGCGTACATAGATGACATTTGTCTTTTCAGTGACTCATGGGAAGAACATATAGAAGGATTAAACTCATTACTGTCCACGTTACAAAATCATAACTTAACTGCTAAGCCATCAAAGGCATTTGTGGGTTTCCACGATATTTCTTTTTTGGGTCGCGGTATGTTATATACAGAGGACAGTAATGTCTCTAAAATCCTTAATATCTCCACATCTAAAACAAAGAAACAAGTGCGATCTCTATTAGGACTAGTACAATACTATGGGAAATTCATACCACATCTTTCGTCCATTACTGCTCCTTTCTCTTCATTACTTAGGAAAGGTGCAGCTAACGTGATTCGGTGGTCAAACGAACATAAAATCGCGTTGGATACCATAAAGAAATTTCCAGTTCTCTATGTATCACGGAAGTTAACTCCGACTGAACAAAATTACTCAGTTTTAGATAAGGAACTTCTCGGACTTGTTTGGTCAATAACTAAACTCCAGAGATATCTGCTTGGATCACACTTTATTGTGGAATCAGATCAAAAAGCGCTTACTGCTCTCAACACAAAGGACGTGAAATCTGCCAAATCTACTAGGTATGCGATCGCTCTTCAACCATATAGTTTCACGATTCGATCCATACCTGGCACACAGAATGTTCTCGCAGACGTTTTGTCGAGATGTCCTAACGAATCACATTAACAGCTACGCACTGCAGATAACTGAACTTCGACACTGACAGTTCGTCAATTGTAACTTTTTACGTGTGATACCTCTATGAAAAGAGTCATTAACATTCAGTCAAGTGAAATCTACAATGCTTATGTATCAAAATAACATGGAACGTTAAGATATATGACTATCGTTGTGAAAATAACATTTACTCACTCAGGATATTGAAGAGAGAATAACGTTGAATAAAACCAGATTATATTTTCTCACTGAAATAACATTGCGAACACTTGGTTGGTTTTTCATGGAACGGAACCTAGTATTATTTTACGGTTTCCTAACAGGACAATGGAACTTTCTTAATCTACGAAATTTAATGACATTGTTAATTTGTTTTTAAAATAAATAATTCGGTAGATTAGTAACCGTTGATACTTAGTTAATGAGTATAAGAATTAATTTGGATCACTATGAAATATTACATGGTAAACATTTAATATTTATCACTCGGTAAGGACAGTGATTTAACATTTGCACTTTTATTAGTACCACAAATGAACTTTTAGACACAGTTAAGGGTGTTGTTCTCTACACGTATTTAAATTGTATTCTTTCATTTTTTTTTCACTTGTCATTTTTAAGACATATCCATCACTTTTCGGTTTATTCATTGGTTTTTACATTTCTTTTCATTTTGCGTTTCTGTTCGGTTTAATTCATTATTTCTATATGCGATTTTATTTCATTTACCACATTGTACCAAAGGTGGTCAATTGTGGATGTATGCTTTTGTGCATACCTTTTGTTTATTTGAGTTAACTTAAATTTCATATTTATGTTTGATGATTCTATGTCATGCTATATTAATATTATATGATTATGTACACTTGAATCACCTCTAGTTTCGAGTAGTAAAGAAAAAAATTAATATAATTAATTTTTTTGGGGGGATTGGTAAGGAATCTGTAGAGCCCTTTTCGTAGGCCTTTACAGTCGTTTACAGATGAGGGTAGTCTCATATTTATTCCTACCTCTGTAATAAACTTTACGCACCGACTTACAGGATAGTAAGTATTATTGGTGAGTTTGATTTTCGTAGCGCACGATTGTGCACTTATGCGAGTATTGGGTTACACCGCCCGCATGTGTTGCCAAAGACCAGTCTACGTCATAGCTGGGGTTGAGAAGTTTAGTGCCCAAGAATCAGTCCATTGATTCGTGGCGTTCGAACCCGTGTTGCGGGTATATTTTATTCTTGTGTATGACCGTCCGAACTCCGCCAATGCCGGTCCCAAGCCCGGATGAAAAAGGAGGAGGGCGGCCTGCATGGAGGCCGTAAGGAGGCAGCCCCTCCACCATGCAAAGGCACAACAGGCCAATCACCTGTTTGCTTTAAATCATGATTACGCGAACTACAAGAGAGAAAACCGGACTGATTCTAAAGGCGACGAACTGGAACGGACTACGACTTATGGAACTTGGAACACAAGAAGTATAAATGGGAAGGAAGAGGAGCTGGTGGAAGAGATGAGGAAAGCAAAACTAGAAATCCTGGCTATAACGGAAACAAAGAAAAAAGGACAAGGAGTCATGGATCTCGATGGCAACACGTTGCTCTACAGTGGTGTACCCATATCTGAAAGAGCTAAAGGGGGCGTGGGTTGCATTGTGGCCCAAAATAAAAAAGATAGTATCAAGGGATGGAACTTTGTCTCGGAGCGCATTATGGTTGTAAAACTAACAGAAGGAGAAACCATAGTCAACCTGGTCATAGTGTATGGGCCAAATGAGGATGAGAGAGCAGAGGTCAAGGAGGAATTCTTCGAGCTGCTTCAAAGGACAGTGGATGACTGCCTAGATGAAGTTATTATGCTCGGAGATTTTAATGCCAGAGTTGGAAATGACCATGCTAGATGGGGTGGAGTTATCGGAAGATATGGAGAAGATACTCTCAATGACAATGGAAAGCGACTCCTTAGATTCTGCAGTGAGCAGAATCTGATCATTACAAACACAAAGTTCCCCCATAAGCGCATACATGCATACACTAGATGTGAACCAACCAAGAATGAGAAGTCAGTGATCGACTATGCCATTGTTCAGAGAAGCTCATTCAGATATGTCCGAGATGCAAGAGTCTGGAGGGGGCCAGAGATTGGAAGTGATCACTACCTGCTAACAATCAAACGAACAACTGAAAGAGTTGCTCAGCCTAGGAACTGCCCAACATCACGCAAGAAACCAAGTAAACGAGCAGGAGAAATGAGCATTAGGACCTACAAGCTGAGAGAGCCAGAAATTAAGACCAGATATCAGGGGCTTATTGCTACAGCAGTGAGAAACACAGAAGAACGACCTGATGACTTGGAAACCCTCTGGAATAAATTCAAGGATATCATAAAGACAGCTGCTGCAGAAGCATGCGGTGAAGTCCGACTTGGGAACCAGAGAAAGAGGACACCTTGGTGGACAGAGGAAGTCAAAGAGAAAATAAGAGAGAAGAAAATGGCATGGAAACAATACTTAGGAGCTAAAAACACAACAGGACAAATGGAAAAATATAGATAATATGTGACACTCAGAACAGAAGCAAAGAACAAAGTGCTAGCAGCAAAACAGAAGTCCTGGGAAGAATTTGGAGAAAAGCTAGAAAAAGATGCACAAGAAAACCAGAAATTGTTCTATAAGACCCTAAAGAACATGAGGAAAGAAAAACAATGCCCTCTCAAATTTATAAAGGACAAGCAAGGCAAATTGCTTACTGCCCCGAAGGAAGTAATGGAAAGATGGAAAGAATATTTCTCAGAACTCCTGGATGGTGAGCATGATGAAGCATCAGAAATGATAACCACTGACACAGAAGAGGAAACCAATGATGGTGAAGATGACATAAAGATGGAAGAACTGAGGGCAGCACTAGAGAAAATCAAGATGGGCAAAGCAGCAGGGCATGATGGTATAACACCAGAAATGGTTAAGTACATGGGAGCATCAGGCGACCTATTACTCTTAAAGGTCCTACAGGCAGCATGGTGCAACAAGACCATACCAAAGGATTGGGAGATTGCCATCATAACACCAATTTTCAAAAAGGGTGACAATCGACAATGTGGAAACCATAGAGGCATATCCCTTCTCAGTGTCCCTGGTAAAATCTACTCTAGAATCCTAGAGCAGAGACTCCGACGCCTAGCTGAGCCACAATTGGATGAGGTCCAGTGCGGATTCCGAGCAAACCGAAGTACTCAAGACCTAATTTTCACACTCAGACAGCTGAGTGAAAAGGCCCTTGAGTATAAGAGTGAGATCCATCTTTGTTTCATAGATCTGGAAAAGGCGTTTGACAGGGTTCCCTGGAGCAAACTTTGGGACTGTTTGGCAAGGAAGAATATTCCAGCACCTCTGATTCATGCTATACAGAGCTTCTACAAGTCTTGCAGAAATTATGTGAGGACAGCAAACCATAAGTCAGAAGAGTTCAGGACCACCACTGGTGTAAGACAAGGTGATATCCTATCACCTTACCTCTTCATACTCCTTATGGACGATGTCATCAAGGCATGTAAGGAGAGAACAAAAAAGTATTCAGTGGGGTACTGGAAGATGAGACAGGTCTATATTTCGGAGCTGGCATTTGCTGATGATGTTGCCCTGATTGCTAAATCAGAGGCACATCTCCAATCCAACCTGCAAGTCTGGAAGGAAGAGCTGGAGAAGAGAGGGATGGTCATAAGCAGCTCTAAAACAAAATCCATGGTGATATCACGAGAAGAAAGAAAACATCAGATTAAGTTGGGAGAACAGGTCCTGGAGCAGGTCGACCACTTTAAATATCTCGGAGCTATTATAGACCGAAAGGGAGGCATCAAAGAAGAGTTGGCCACTCGAAAAGCAGCGGCTGGGAGACTTTTTCAGGCCATAAATCGTGGATTCCTCAGCAAGAAAGAGGTTGGTAAGAAAACGAAGATGGCTGTATACCGCTCCACCTATGTCCCAGTCTTGACATATGGATGCGAGTCGTGGGCAATGACTACAACCCACAAAAGCCAGATCCAAACCTCAGAAATGAGGTATCTGAGGAAAGTGGTTGAAGTAACAAGAAGAGACATGGTCCGCAACCAGACGATCCGTCAAGGCCTAAAATCCCATCCGCTGCAGACCCAAATAGAACAGTCCCAACTAAGATGGTTTGGCCATGTCTGCAGAATGGGAGAAGATCGGCTACCACGACAAGCATGGGAAACAAAGAGCCAGGGATCCAGACCTCCAGGACGACCCAGAGTCCGCTGGGAGGACAACATTAGACAATCTTTGAAGGACCGAGGACTAGAATGGAACCAGGCCAGGAAGAAGACAGCTGATAGAATGGTCTGGCGCTCTCTCTTCCAAACCTCTACACCTCACGGTAGAAGGGGAACGACTAAGTAAGTAAGTAAGTATGACCGTCCGTCTGTTAAGAAGATGAGGACTCAGGTCAATAGTATTCTGGTGATTTTTCTTGGGAAGAGAAGCAAGTATGATTTAGATAATAATGTATTTCGTTCTCATGTAGACGTCTAGTTGTACCAATGACGTATTGGTTCAAAATGGAGTCCTACTTGAACTTGTTGTATGAATTTTAAAGCCGACGGATTCCGACGTTAGGATTATCCAGGATTGGCTTGGTATATATTTTTATGATATGAATCAGTATTCGGCCGTTACGAATACGTACCCCGCAAAGCAGAGGTGACTCAAGTATTTGCTATATCTAAGCTATGATGCCACGAAGGTCGTGGGCAGGAAAATTGTATTATTGTTATTTCACATTGATTGAAGTGAGAGGCCAGTACTAAAAGGAGATACGTAGTATCGGAACATTATATGATATAGAAGACCTGACAAGGTTCTCCGTCATTGCCAAGGTCATAGGACAGTGGAAGATTGACTTATCGTATATAACTGCCTCATTTGTTTACTTGGATGCTATGTTATGAACATTGTATAACTAGTCTGACGTTACCTAAGAGATTATCTTACGGAACGAATTAACTGTAATTTTTAAATATGAAACTTACGTTGTGTGCTGTCTGGTGGAACGTCAACCGTCCGTCGTCAAAATTAAATGTTCGTCTAGTCAACCGTATGATGTCAAATAAATTGAATGAACTATATACCGTCTTGGCATTAGTTGATGTGCCCATGGTTGGAAGTTCAAGTTGACTTATTACCACATTGTTCAAAAATTGAATCCATTCGCGTTATGTCCAAAGTAGACAGATTCAACAAACCCACTTTCAAATAAAAGCATCTAACAATGCATTTTGTCGCCATTTCTCTTTTTACTGGCTAAAGATTTGGTAATGAAAACATCGACATCAGCCAACAGAAATGGAAGTCAGTGAATTATGAATATACAACTTAATTGAATTTTTAGACGATCTTGCTATTCTGTCCCACAACCGTTAACAAGATGCAAGACGCAATAAAAATACTTGATGAGAGGTTACAGCAAGTAGGTCTGAAAATACATAAGGTAAAGACAAAGATAATGAAAATAAATGCAGAATAACAAGACAGCCCATGGATAAACACCACAAGATATAGAATCATAGATATATCTTAACAGCAAAAAACAATTAGCAGGCAGATCAGATAGTGATACAGGTCCGTATTTTTGTATCCGAACAGCCGAAAATCGAAATATTCTCAAATTCTAGAGTTTATTATGTGGGTGATTTCGGCTATTTTGGACGAATTTTTGGCGAGTTTTCGAACGTGACTTCGCGACATCTGGAAACCGAAAAATTCGGTTTCTGAAATATAACTGTCCCCGACGATTTCGGATAAATGGAAACGGACCTGCATTAAAATAAGGATGCAAGAGAAGCTTTCACTGCCCAGGGAAACATTAAAATAAGGATGCAAGAGAAGCTTTCACTGCCCAGGGAAACATTAAAATAAGGATGCAAGAGAAGCTTTCAATGCCCAGGGAAACATTAAAATAAGGATGCAAGAGAAGCTTTCACTGCCCAGGGAAACATTAAAATAAGGATGCAAGAGAAGCTTTCAATGCCCAGGGAAACATTAAAATAAGGATGCAAGAGAAGCTTTCACTGCCCAGGGAAACATATGAAAATAAAAGGAAATCAGGTATAACTCAATCTTTAACACAAATGTCAAGTCCGGTCCTATTTAAATCACCGAAACAACAAATACTGAAACTAAGACGTTATATAGTTATATGGGTGGTTTTCGTAGAATAGAATGATTGAAATAGTACTAGGTCACCATTGTGAAAGTGATGACAAGAACTAGACAAGTGCCAGTGGAACAAAGGACGAGAAGACACTGGCGATGGACTGGACACACTGGGGGAAACTTGCTGATGAAATTACAAGGCAATCCTTTTTCTGGAATCCCTTGAGTAAGAGAATATGAGGTAGACAGAAAAACACACGGAGAATAGAATATGAGACAGACAGGACATATATGCAGAAGACCTTGAGCTGACAGCACGTGACATAGGCGCTTGGCATGCCTTTGTTGAAGGAAATATATGCAGAAGACCTTCAGCTGACAGCACGTGACATAGGGGCTTGGCATGCTTTTGTTGAAGGAAATATATGCGGCAGACATGGAAAGACCTTGAGCTGACAGCACGTGACATGGGGCATGGCATGCTTTTGATGAAGGAAATATATACGGAAGACATGGAAAGACCTTGAGCTGACAGCACGTGATATAGGGGCTTGGCATGCTTTTGTTGAAGGAAATATATGCGGAAGACATGGAAAGACCTTGAGCTGACAGCACGTGACATAGGGGCTTGGCATGCTTTTGTTGAAGGAAATATATGCGGAAGACATGGAAAGACCTTGAGCTGACAGTACGTGACAGAGGGACTTGGCATGCCTTTGTTGAAGGCCTATGCTCCTTGGTGAGCTAAAGGGTATTGACTGATATGTTGTATTTTTGCAGCGCAATGTGGCCCACTCCAAACAACTTTGTTAAAAAATAGTCAAATATCTTGATTGTTTTAGTATTATGATGCGTAGATGGCAGGGAGGATAGTGTGATTCGCTTGTATGGCTAGGCGGGGTTGTCGCACGGAAGGTCCGGGGTTCAAATCCTGGGTAAGCCACTCATGTCTGTTGTTTTTCTGTTGTCTAGTGTTCTACTTCTTTATTTCCTATGAGTGCCTGATAACATACCTTTATATTTGTTTCATATTAATAGACTTCAGTCCCCCCCCCCCCTTTTCGTAAAAAAAAATTTGAATGGTGCATTGCCACGACAAGGCAAAACCATCACGGATAGAAGGTACATTTCCTTAAAATTAGGGAAAAACCGCCTGCCTTGCGGCCTGGAAACTAAATCGAGCGGCTATTGAAATAACTCGCATTTCTGTCTATTTCTTAATTTTTTCTTTTATTTTGAAAAAAATTTCTCGACATTTCCTCATTTACAAGTATATTTCCAGTAAGTATGAATAAGTATCTCATCCTACAAGTACCGTATGTTCAGCAGTAGAGAATGCATAGAGTTCTTTCCATTTGCAGTAACTCGGCTGATTTAGTCACCAATGTCGATATGCCCTTAAAAAATAAATTGGTGACGAAGTGATAAAATGTTTGTTTTGTGCATTTTTGTTTAATATGTACCAAGGCAAAATATGAAAAGATGTCCGTCATCTACAAAACATGGTGTGATAACGCGGCTGTCAATTAATTAGTAAACATTCAGTCCACTGGTTTTTTTTTTTTTTTTTCACTTCTCCCCATGTAATTTTTGAAGAATTGTTCCATAGCTTCACAACCAATCCAGCGTGATGCTGACCACATCACCCCTAGTGTGCCGATGGTCAAGAAAATATGGGTCTAACACCATATTCCCAATATGCCTCAATGGGCGTGTAACGGGATCGTTTACCTTTTTTTCATAATCAATGCATTAAGATAAATGATTACAGGGGAATTCATGCAGTCGTGAGGAAATACAGCAGAAAGAGTACAGAATAATTATTCTCTGCGACGTTTTGGCGGGTTACTTGCTTGTCGTTCCCATTAAAGTTTTATTGCGATGTCTGTCTGAAACTTAATAAGAAATAATCGAACCAACGTTCGGGAAACTATGGCGCACATTGCACTAAGCTTTGAAATTAAAGCAATCTTGTACAGCCATTAGAATTACACCACATAAACGCCAACAATCTATATTACTATAATTTCACAGATCTCTTCGCAAGTAATTAATCAAGAAATGACGAGAAGTTTGATCAATTAGTTTCATAATGAAAGAGCCACCAAATACATATTCAGATTTTGTTTGTTTGTTTTTAACTTTAACACACGGTTAAAGTCAATTACAAAAGACTGAATAAAAAATAAATTACTCAAGTCAAGAAGTACCGTGCCTAGAGGCGTAGGAGATCATGTCTCTCCACAACTTCCTGTCTCCAGTACAATTTATCAATTCTGCTGTAGACTTTTTCCATGCCACGATGTCAAACTGTGCAGTATTTGCTCAATTTGTCTTCCCCTATCTCTTTTTCCTTCAATCTTTCCTGTTGTTACGATATATTCTAGCTTTCATCTTATCATAAAATCCCGCCCCGCCCCCCCCCCCCCAAAAAAAAAAAGTGGATTGCTTCTTTCTAACTTGTGAAATAAGATTTCTTAGCAAAAAGTGAAAAGGAGCTGCAGGAAATGGTTGATACAAAAGTGATAGAAAGTGAAAATAAAGGCCTTAGCCTTAATAGCAAAAAGACAGAAGTAATGGTCGTCTCAAAGAAAATGGCTTCCTCAGGTGCTATCAAAGTAAATGGAACCGTTTTAAACAAGTCGATAAATGCAAACACCTGGGCACATTAATAACAACGGATGAAAGATGCATCTCAAAAATGAAGAGCAGAATAGCTCAGGCAAAATTCTATAAAATAAAGATTGTTTTATGCAACAAGTCTTTGGAAGTAAGAAAGAGAATTTTTCATTGTTATATAGAACCAATCCTGACATATGGGAGCGAGTCATGGACAATAAGTAATCAAATAGGGAAGGCACTAGAGGCAACAGAGATGTGGTTTTACATAAGAATTTTAAAAATACCATGTATCACGGGTTGCCTCCCATTCTCTGCAGTAGTGGTTCAACAGTGGCCAAAACCTAGAGTATCTAATGTGGGTCTTCAAAGGTGTCTACCTTCGCACGAGATTGCTCTTGGCATAGTTGTAGATAGACGGATAATGGTGCTTCTACCTCGAGTTAGTATTCACAAGATATTTCAGAAGTCAAGACAATGCTGAATGCGTCTGAGCACTTTAACTTTTTATCTGACCCGCCGCCTTTTGTGAAAATGTATATGGTATGATTTAGCTTGTTCAAGCCCCCAGCTTATTTAATTCAGGGAAATTCCTCTTATTAGCTCTCTCTCTCTCTCTCTCTCTCTCTCTCTCTCTCTCTCTCTCTCTCTATATATATATATATATATATATATATATATATATATATATTTATATATATATATATATATATATATATATATATATATATATATATATATATACATATATATATAGTAGATGTTCTGGATCATACGCATGCCATTTACTCTGGAATGATTAATTCATGTATGAATTTGTCAAAATCAACATATACAAGTTTAATGATCAATTACTTTGAAACAAATGTGAATAAATATGACTGGTGATTATGAAAAATAATTAAGTTTCTTCACTGAAACGTCTTTAGGCATGATGAATTTAGCGAAATAAAGTTTGATTGTTTTGGCCTGTTAAAATTTGTACTTGCCAACATGCTGAAGTGCCGATGCTGCTTTTCCGTAAATTTGCTCTGTGGTGGGGGCACGTTTCCAGATCAGTTCAGGAAGTAACCTCTCCGGGTCAAGGCAAGAATCTTCAAGTGTCGATCTCAAGCTTCGAACCACAGTGTAATAGTACAGCAAATAGTCTCTCCGGATCGTACTGCAGATAGTCGAATCGCCTCGTACGTCGACCACAAACTTTAAAGGGAGTAAAAGAACAATTCCGCTGCTAAATATTTGTTTGCCTGATATTAATCAGGCGCCTTTTCCCGCTGTCCATCAGCTGTTTGTTTTCTCAGATTTTTTACTCTCCCTGAGCGTACATCATATCATTCAGGGCATGTGATGAAAAATCACCAGTATGTCCGTTAATTTAAGGAAAAATTTGTGACTGGACAGCGGCAGTGGCTTGTGCCGGAAGGAACATATTAAATTTACATACATTCACCAAATGGTAATATACAAATCCAACTCTATTCTTTTCTGTGGCAAGGTCCGAGATGTCTACGTTGACGATTTCAGGAATGCAGTGTCGTATGTCAAACATCTTCTACGTTATAACGTAGATTCCCGTCCACGCTTCCACCTGGCGTTTTCTGACAAACTCCCAATCAGCGCGGTTGTGTATTGGTGCCTCAAATGCCAGCCAATACATTCAAAGTACATGTTATGAAAACTTTTCCTCATGTAGTAATCTCCATGACTCCATGAATATTTCAAACAGTCCTCCTCCGTAAATGGAGTTGCTACATCCGACAAATGTTGTCAAAGTCTACTCATATCACACTTCCTGCTCGTTCTTTTAAATGTATTTCAAGATTGCGGTTATCTATAATTACCTACCCTGCTGGCGAGTCGGAAGTAATTATGCAGCCTCAAGCTAACACTTCATGCTCGCATTTAGCAGGAGTTAATGTGGTATTATTACTTTTTAGAGATTCAATCAATCTCTCATGGATGGGCGATACGCTTGTCTGACCTTGTCATGCATCGAAGCATGAAACGTGAACAATGACAGTAGGGAACAAGAATGTGCTAACAATTGAACAATGCAAACAATTCAGTACGCACAACAAATGTAGTTCAATACTGCCGGAGAGGAGAAGAGAGCGCACAAATTATGTCACACCATGGTTAGCCAAAAAGAGTAATGATGATGTCCTGAAAGATTAGATGTATACCTACCAGAAGCAGTCTTTGCTCATGGTCAATTTTATGTAGCGCCCACGCGAGGAAGGAACCAAAACATTCTTAAAAGTTTATATTCAGGACAGAGGCTAAGAAGGAAGACGTTTTAAAGATAACCGTATATTTACCCCCAGAAGGTTAAAGATCTGGTAATTAGCCAAATTATAATATATTCACGTATTTCCTTCTAGTCTTCTAAACGGGCTGCAGATGCTGAAAGTTTAAGGTGTGGGCTTTATTTTTTTCTACTATCATTGTTTTACGGGATAGGACGCTTGACCTGATATTTCACTGTTTATGTATTTTGTATATTAGTAATGCGTGCAATTTCATGTGTTGTGCTATAATTTCGTAGTAAATAATACAAACCTGGATGACCTCGGAATAGTGCCCCACCAACTATTCAAAAGTGTTGTGATCCAATGGATCCTGTCTCATTGTAACATCACCGCCAATGAAAAGGCTGATAGATTGGCAAAGGAAGGTGGAAATCTACCTGTCTGATGCAAGCGTAATTTTCGACGAGGCAAAGAGTTTTATCAGAATCAGATACAGAAATAAATGGGATGTAGAGCATCTAGGTCTCACACAAAATGATGCATACTACCAGCTCAATAGAAGAGAACAAGTGGTAACCTTCAGACTCCGCACTGGCCACAACATACTGAGATACCATCTATTCAACAAGCTAAAGATAGGAACTACCGATAGAGTAAATGTAGCACTGATAAAATGACTGCTGAACTTCTGCTTCAAAGTTGCCCAACATATGCAGAACAGAGAAAGCCGACACCAGTACCATTCGTGGAAAAGCTCTACGGAGATTCAAATGGCCTCAAACTGACTACTGCTTTCTTTGAAAACATTCAAGTGGACGTCTGAGAGTGTACGAAGAATAAGAAGAAGTTTTAGTAGCGGAACTTTACATCTTGTCAACTTTCTGCAAAACTTGTTAACTCGATACTTGCGTCTAGTTTGTATCGATATGTCCGCGAAACGCATAACACAATGATCACTCCCTAAAGGGGGGTTACAATGTTCATTAATTTAGACAACGGTCAATGAATGATTTTTTTCCAAAACCACGACTTCTTAATTTTTATTTTACAATAATTTTGCTACTGCATAATGAATGAATAGCAAGTAATACTACAGACAAGACTGACCTGCTTGGATTACGGGTTTGTTGCATTTTATGTAGGCCTATTAATAGTCCACATATTCCAGTTAACGCTTTCAGTAGGCTACCAAACAAAAAAGTGGGTTTGGCCCAAACAATAATAACCACCCAAGTCAGTGTTTATTGTAGTCTTTTGCAAATATTTTCATTGTCCTTGTGCATAAATATCTTTGTTTCCTGCCTCATTAATAAGACAAGACCCATAAATCTAATTAAGTGGAGATTATCTTTATTTTCTTTTTGGGATGTTTTTGTTTCATCTGGATCAGCTGTTACCATTTTTAGATATTTAATGAATAAATACACTAACTCCGTCGCTAATAAAAGGATAAAATGATGTCTATTACAAAGCTAAATTTTGTTATTTTAAAAAAAATGTAATGATGAAAAATATTCCGTTCAACATCTGATGGGTTATAATTAGGATATATATTGTTTTCAATTCCAAACAATATGAACGACTACCAATATTTTGTTATGAAAATCTACAGAGAGATAGTACTTTGCATGAAGTTATGTTGCTTAAAATTATTTTTGTCCTTTGAGTACCAGGAATGCATGTAAAAGGTTTTTTTTTTTAAACTACAAATCAGCTGATATATCCTGTCACACCTAGAGTTATTAACCTCACTTGAGACAAGATTTATTACCTTGAGGTCAGCCCTAAGTGCATGGGGCGTTAAATAGCAACTTGATATAATGGACAAATAACCATGTAATATACATTATTTTGGGTAAGAAGGATGCATTGTTTAGTGTGTTTTGACATTTTTTTAAAGAAATATTTTTATTATCACTGTATCGCAGAATCAGCAAAATGAGTTGCCAGCAAGATCCTCAGTGTTCTAAACGTGCAAACCGACGTGCTGTAGATGCTAAAAGATTGAGACGTTGGCGTCAGTCACAGCGAGCCACAGAAACACCAGAAGATGCTGTATTACGTCGAGCCAAAGATGCAGATCGGATGCGGAGATATCGTGCAAGGCAGCAAGGCACAGAAACACTGGAAGATGCTGCATCACGTCGTGCCCAAAAGTAAGTATGAATATTTGTTATTTCCAGTAATGCTTCTAGCTGATTTTATGTTGTTTATACATAATAGTAGAGAAAAAGTGCTACTTTGATGTATACATTATCCTGGGTAAGAAGGATGTGTTAATCACTTTGTATTGACCACTTTTTGCATAGATATTGCCTTTACTACTGTATTGTGTGTTATAAAAAGTTAATGTAAATTGCCAGTATGCATAATTAGTTTTCATTTCTGATAGTGCACAGTGTTAAATAAAAATAAAAAAAATAAAACTATTTTGATTTCCATTCTATTGCAGAAACGAAAGACTTAGACATTGGCGTAAATTACGGCAAGCCACTGAAACTCCGGAATACACTGCATCACGTCGAGCTAAAGCTGCAGATCAAAAGCGAAAATATCGTGCATCACAGAGAGCAATGAAAGCACCAGAACGTGCTGCTTTATGTGTTGCTGAAGTGGCATATCAGGTAAGAAGATACTATGCTCTCCATCAGCCACTCCTTCCAAGCTATAATACTTTTAATGAAAATGATATCAGTGTTCAAAGTTGTAGTCTTATGAATGTTGAATGTCAGTTCTGTCACTCATTAAACTTTGAATCCAAAAAATTTGCTGATAATACCATTTGATATTTCTGTCACAAAGGCTGGAGGATGACAAGAAGCAAGTACACAAGTTTCCTTCATTATTAAGAGATGTATTGAGCAACCTTAGTATCCCCATTTCTGAAACTTCCTGACCATTCTTTGTACAATTTTGCATTGATGGGTGCACAAGTTGATAATGTAGGTGGCAGTGTACCTTAGATATTCAGAGTGCATGGCCAAATTTACCACTGCACCAGCCACATGCATTCAAACTGGCAGCCATCTGAACTCTGAGCTCTATGTTATTGATTCCAAAATGAGAAACCAACAAAGAGTGAATCATGAAACAAATTATCAACTTAATGTTCAAATTTTGACTCAGTTGGATGCATTATTAAGGCTAAACAATGTCTATGTTGAATCTTATCAAATACAGTTGACATTCAAAAATCCGGCCATCGATAATCCGGTTCCTTCAGATTTCCGGCATGGATTTCGGAGCGCATTTTTAAATTTACCGCGTTGGAGCGCCACTGTTTTCTGGAGCAGTTTATGTTTTGATGCAGCTGTTGGGTCTTGCTTGCACGTGTTAACAGGCATTCCTGCTCATTCCTTCTCATTTTATCATTTATTTGCTGCTGTTTAGCCCCATTATGGATTCAGCAAATAAAAGAAGTGGTGTAAAACGTAAACATCGTGCATTGTCGATCGCAGATAAAGTGTACAGGTAGTCATTTTCTGTTAAATATATACAGAATATATAACCATAAAAAATCCGGCATTTTCAAAAATCGGCACTCCTCAGGTCCGGAGGTTGCCGGATTTTTGAATGTCTACTGTAGTTGAAATCCATGAAGAAATGAGAGCTAGAAACATGGTGTACAATCTTACAGTTCGTACAGTTTCATTTCTCACATTCATTGCTCTCAACATTTTCAACCATCATCTGGATCCTATGATCTGTGTCCTTTTCAATCTTTTTGGCTGACTGGATCACAGCCCAATATGAAGACCAGCAGGAAAATCAAGCAAACTGGAAATGTACTTAAGTTACAGTGCTTCAGTGGAAGTTAGCTCACACAGCCATTAGAATCAGTCTGTTTAATCCACTTCTTCGTGGGGGCAAGATCTTCCAACAGAGAGTCATTCTGAGTTTTCCTGATTATCCGGGAACTGTGAACAGAAGGGTTAAGGCAACTCACAATTTCCGTTTATGAGTGGAAAAATTAAATGGGACTCAGTTGTAAATTTTTTTGTTTATTTTCTTCTTGATACTATGAACATTTCATGTTTCTTAATGTAGAAACAAAAGTGGACATGATTCAATGTTTGCTGTAAAATTCTGTATTAGAATACAACTCTTATCTTCTGAATTGTTTATCTATGTTCTCTTTCATCAGAATGAAGGAAATATTGAAAATGATGTCTCTTATCTAACTGTAAAAGTGAAGCAAGAAAAAGATTGTGAGGTAGATGAGTTCGTTTGTTAGATAATTTTGTGTATTATTTAAAAATATGTGAAATGTATACAGTTAATTTTCTAACACCTTCTGTGAAACATCATTGTCCAATTCAGTTTATTTTAGCATACTGAATCAGTATTAATTAACCAGGGGGGAGTTGGAAGAAAGAGAATAAGCAGTTTAAAGGTGATAATAATAAATTGAAAGAGCTGCAAACTAATTTATGGCATGGTAACACAACCAATTAAATAATGTACATTTTTGTTTTGCTCCTTTAGGAGCAGAAAACTATAACATGCAACAGAGGAAGAATTAATGGAATGTCTTCAAATACCATTATGTTCTAACATTCCCCATCAAAAACTCAACCTGTTGCTGCAGCTGCATACATCTTCCAGTAGAATACATCATTTCTATACCTCTTCTTCTTCAGGTACCGTGCCTAATGGCGTAGGAGATCATGTCTCTCCATAACCTCCTGTCTCCAGTACAATTTATCAATTCTGCTGTTGATTTCTTTCCATGCCACGATGTTAAACTGTCCAGTATTTGCTCTCTTTGTCTTCCTCTATCTCTTTTTCCTTCAATCTTACCTGTTGTTACGATATATTCCAGCTTTCCTCTTCTCATAACGTGCCCAAAAAAAAGTGGATTGCTTCTTTATAACTTGTTAAATAAGTTTCCTTTGTGCATTGCCCTCTTTCAGGATATCCACATTACTCTTTTTGGCTGTCCATGGTATTTTTAACATTCTTCTGTAAAACCACCTCTCTGTTGCCTCTAGTGTCTTCCCTATTTGATTACTAATTGTCCATGACTCACTCCCATATGTCAGGATTGATTCTATATAACAATGAAGAACTTCCAATGACAAAGAATTGTTGCATAAAATACTACTTTTGCCTGAGCTATTCTGCTCTTCACTTCTAAGATACATCTTCCATCCTTTGTTATTAATGTTCCCAGGTATTTGAATTTATTGACTTGTTTTAAAACGGTTCCATTTACTTTGATTGTGCATTCTGGGGAAGCCCTTTTCTTTGAGACAACCATTACTTCTGTCATTTTGCTGTTAAGGCTAAGGCCTTTATTTTCACTTTCTATCACTATTGTATCAACCATTTCATGCAGCTCCTTTCCACTTTTTGCTATTAAGACTATCATCAGCATATCTCATGTTGTTTATATTATGTTCGCCGAATGATATTCCGGGCATGTCCTCTAGAGATCTCATTATATTTTCACTGTACAGATTGAACAGATCCGGTGACAGCACACATCCCTGCTTGACACCCTTTTTTACTTGCTGAAACATTCCTATTTGGCTGCTAATTCTTCAGCTGCTGTTTGTTGCCAGTACATGTTCTTTATTATACTCAAGTCCTTTCCATCAATGTTGATGCTTTCTAACATTTTGATAATTTCCTCATGTTTCACTTTGTCAAATGCTTTAGTGTAATCTACAAATCCACACTGTTCATCACCGATTTCTGGTTTAATTTTATTTCTCACTCTTCTCATGATAATTCGTAATAATATTTTGGTCACATGACTCATAAGACTAATGGTGCAGTGTTCTTCACATTCCGTGGCTCCAGGTTTCTTTGGCAAAGCTATGAATATGGATTTTAGCAGATCATCAGGTATTTGACCACTGTTGTAGATGTCATTTAAGAGTTTTGTTATCACTTCTACTCCAAATTCTCCCAAAGCTTCCATTTCCTTTACAGTTACATTAACTGGTCCAGGCGCTTTGTCTTTCTTCATATGGCGCATGGCATCCTCTACCTCTGCCACAAGTATTGGAGGTCCTTCACAACTGTCCTGGTTGTTCAGATCTGGTCTTTCATCATCATACAGCTCCTTGATGTATTCTGTCCACCTTTCTATGATGTTCTCATGACCCATTAACAATGTTCCTTCTTTTGATTTCGAACAGCCAGTGACTGTGTTTTTCTGCCTGTAAACTCATTTATTTGCTTGTACATAGATTTTGTCTTTTCGGTTCTGCACTTCAAGCTCTCTGCATTTCTGGATTAGCCATTTTATTTGCTTGTACATAGATTTTGTGTCTTTTCGGTTCTGCACTTCAAGCTCTCTGCATTTCTGGATTAGCCATGTTTCTTTTGCTGTTTTAAATTTGTTTACTATTTCCTTATTTAGTCTGTCATATTTTTCGTTGTCTTGCTTCTTTTTCCTTCTTGCATCCATCAATTGTAAAATTTCATCTGTCATCCACTTCTTCTTTGCAGTCCTTTTCACTTCTGGTACGATTTCTTTTGATGTTTGATGTATTGATTCCTGTAGCATTTCCCACTATTAATCTATACTCTGTACTTTTTCTATTGCATTGTACCTATTCTGTACTGTAATATTTTATCTTTCACTCATTTCCTTATCTGATTTAAGTAAGGCTAAGTTTAATTTGATATTGTTTGAAGCTCGCTTTACTTTCTTCAATTTTATTCTAAGTTTTCCTATTTCTGGTACATGATCGCTGTTGCAGTCTGCTCCTGGTCTAGTTTTCACAGATGTCAAACTGTTTCTAAATCTCCTGCATATTAGTATGTAGTCAATCTGATTATGAACATTTTTCCCTGGACTTTTCCACGTCCAAAGGCATCTAGGATGCTGCTTAAACCAGGTGTTTCCTACTATCATATCATATCCTACCATCTTTAAAATTTACTGAAAACAAATTCTCACAATTAAGATGAAACTCGGTAGCCAATCAACATAAGATTGTACTGTAAAGAGAAATTTTCAAACAGTTTACTAATTGTCTAAGTGTAAGTTATGTGTGGGAAAAGTTGACCATCAAACAGAAAATAATATTGCTACCACCGTTTGCAACCATTGTTTATTGAGGTCCTGAATATGTTTAACTCTATTTGCTTGTATGATACACTATTGTGTTTTGGTGCTTGCATTGGTTTTTTTTTTATTGTTAAAAGTATCATTGTATTGTAAATTACTGTCATGATGGTTGGATAGAATAGGTAATTCCCAATCCCTGGTATTGTGTGATAGTACATAAAGGTTGGTGTTGGTTTTCAGGACTCAGACAACACATCAGTACTTTGACCTCCTTCCTTTAGATCACAAAAGGAGGATCTCAGCACAGTTCACAAACTCCGAAGCACTGGCGAGGATCCCAATGTGTGTAAACAGGAATCAGACATTCTATAAATATTTTTGTGGTGGGTAGGTTTTCCTAATTTTTAAATTTTGCCAGGGCAGCGGTTGTATGCTCTACTCTTTACAAAAGCCAGACATCCAGTCTCACTACCCAGGAGATCTCACTACCCAGGAGATCTCACTACCCAGGAGATCTCACTACCCAGGAGATCAGGGGTGAATATGGCATCATTAGGAACCATTGGCTCTGACAAAAATTTCCATCAGTTATATTCCCTATATTGGGAGCGAACCCGGTACCTTTAGAATAAGAGGTGGACGCCATAGCTCTTAGCCACTCCGAAACCCATTACACAAGGTTGTAAACTTTAAAGGCTCTTTGGATGATGTTTGTAGAGAATAAAAAAATAAAATAAAAATAAAAGCATTGCCATGACTATTATTATTAATTTAAAAATCAACACAGTTATCATATGTCACTGAAGAATTTATGTCTGCATATACAAGTTTACAAGTTGTGAATAAATTATGAAAATACTTACTTACTTACTTAGTCGTTCCCCTTCTACCGTGAGGTGTAGAGGTTTGGAAGAGAGAGCGCCAGACTATCCCATCGGCTGTCTTCCTCCTGGCCTGGTTCCATTCTAGTCCTCGGTCCTTCAAAGATTGTCTAATGTTGTCCTCCCAGCGGACTCTGGGTCGTCCTCGGGGTCTGGATCCTTGGCTCTTAGTTTCCCATGCTTGTCATGGTATCCGATCTTCTCCCATTCTGCAGACATGGCCAAACCATCTTAATTGGGACTGTTCTACTTGGGTCTGCAGGGGGTAGGATTTAAGGCCTTGATGTATCGTCTGGTTGCGTACCATGTCTCTTCTTGTTACTTCAACCACCTTCCTCAGATACCTCATTTCTGAGATTTGGATCTGGCTTTTATGGGTTGTAGTCATTGCCCATGACTCGCATCCATATGTCAAGACTGGGACATAGGTGGAGCGGTATACAGCCATCTTCATTTTCTTACCAACCTCTCTCTTGCTGAGGAATTATGAAAATAAGCTCATTAAATATGCATGATAACACCATTTTTAAATGTCGCTTTAATTATTAAATTGTCAGTCACTACTGCAGTAGAAATGTGTTGCTTAAAATAATGTCGATGTTAAGTCTCTTGATGTTTTGACAGTTTGAATAAGTGCTTTTTTTTTTAGAATGTGCTGTATACATTCAAACATTGTAAATAAATTATGCAAATTACCTTATTAAGACATCGTCTGGTTGGCAGAATGCTTAGAATGCTTGCCTCTTTCAGCAAACTTACTGCATTCTGTGTTAAAAAGCTGGTAACATCTCGCTCCAGTCTACCCAGCTGTACATGGGTACCTGTCTTTTTCTTGAGTTAGGGAAGACAGAGGCAGCAAGGAAGGGAACTGATCACCCCACCTCATAAGGCTATACCTATTATAGTGAAGTCTCTAACACTTTGCTCTGTTACCTTTATTTTTAACCTTATTAAGTGTGAAAGATGTTGCAGTTTTGCATGTGCAGGCTGATTCATTGCATCAAAATGCATAAATATCTCAGTTTTCATTTTGACAGCATTTATATAATTTTTTAAAAAAGATCTTTGAAATTTTAATGCCATTTAGGGTACATGAAACTATCTTCCCTTTTGTGGGAGCCGCGCTGGTGTAATGGCTTCGGCGTTGTACTGTGATTCTCAACACAAAAACTGCGTTGGACCCAGAATCTGGGCCACTGTGTTATTCATGGTTCAAACCCGGGCGTCGGCGTTTGAAGGGAAGCAGACCCTAAAATGTTTACGGCCGGAAATTTGACTGAATAGCCTGAAGGCTCAATGGTCATGATTACATTCATCTTATGATAAACTCCTCTGTCACTGTCCGATGGGATCACAACAGACGTTTGACCGATAATTTCAGCCAAAGTTAATTTAACAATGGATATATACAAGGATTTCATGAATGGTTCCAAGCAGCACTACCGTATCAGCGACCGCTGTACATGGAAAAAGTCATCTTCGACTCCTATACGGAGTCCGAATCATTGTAACACAAACTATGTAGAGACACTTATCTCCTCCAGGAAAGCTCCTCATGACCGGGTTAGAAGGAAAGTACTTAATAATATGTTCCCCAGCTGGATCTCAGCAATGACATATCATTGGGCCGAAGGGCTGAAAGCCAAGTGCCAGTCCTGCTTTTTGTGTTAAGAAAAGGTTTGGAACTGAAAAGAAAAAAAAAAAAAAAAAAATCTTCCCTTTTGTCAAGAAATAGTGTGTGTGTGTGTGTAAAACTAGCATCCCTTTTGTCAAGGTATAATGTGTGTGTGTGTAAAACTATCTTCCCGTTTGTTGAGGTATTGTGTGTGTGAGTGTACAACTATCTTCCCTTTTGTCAAGGTATAGTGTGTGTAAAACTATCTTCCCTTTTATCAAGGTACATTGTGTGTGTGTAAAACTATCTTCCCTTTTATCAAGGTACATTGTGTGTGTGTAAAACTATCTTCCCTTTTGTTGAGGTATAGTGTGTATGTGTAAGTTTAGTTCTTTATTGTTATTTATGTGATGTAGATCACAGTATGTTGGATAATTAGTTAAACATCAGATGTTGCCCACAAATAATTTTGTGGAAAATGTGTTTACAAAATGGTTTTTCCCACATTAAGAATGTCACATAGAGAAAGTGAGATTATGAAAAAACAATAGTTAGTGACGTGAGCAGCTTGTGAGTATGTTGAAGAGACAGATGGCATTGAGAGACCAGAGAAGAAGGTTGGATATGTCAAGTCATTGCTAGTGTGTTTTAAGCCACATATTTGTGAGTGTTTGATGCAAATGATCTTCGCTTATTTATGTGCCAGGTGGTCAGTGGAGTGTTCTGTTATGAATGGAAGGAGTATCATAATTAGACTGTGATGTTGTTGTTGTTGTATAACTAGAGCTGCTGAGCTTCTCGGTCTTTTGCAGCGAATACCAAGTTGAAGACTCTTTGGTATTATCTTTACTTTAGATCTAGGCTTTTCCTGTGGCTTTTCTGCCTTTCCGAAAGTGCTGAGTTGAAGCCATGAGCACCAGTTTCTCCAGCTTGGCTTGCATTTAAAGGATTGTCATATCTGGTCCAAAGCTATAAGTAAGAAGCAGATGGCATACTGTGCATTCCCTACCTTCCAAGGGGGCTTTCCAACTATGCAGAGCTAAAATACTATGCTCTGGTTCTGGGCTCTCCCAAGGAATTGTCCCATCCTGCACAGAGCCACTTCTCATTTCCCCCTGCCTATCACTTGGTCCATAGTGAGATCCTCCTGCATGCAGTCAACCAGGTCAAAGCCAAAGTATTACACCTGGGACTCAAGTGACTTCTCCAAGATTAGTGAGCAATGCTGGGTTCTCAAAATTTCACCACAGGGGAAATCCTTGGAAGTGTGTGGATGATTTCAAGAGTCAATGAGGGTGTAATTAGCCTTACAGACAAATGTCCACTTCCACATATGCATATTGTAGCATTGTGCATAGCTGGTGGTCATATAAAGATGACTCCAGATATGCCTCCATGCTTACTTTGTGATGTAAACCACTTGTCAGATGATTGTATTTCGATGCTCAGAATACAAAGATTATATATGATGTTAGAGACATAATATACTCTCAGCATTTGTTGATATATAAACGAGTGCTGCATTTGTCAAAGCTTACAAACTGCCTCAGACTCTTAGACTACAAGAAAGAATACTGAACCCGGCCCTTTTAGCCTTACACTTTTCTTTGGTAAGTCCCTACCTAAGGGCAGAAACAGCACACTGACTGAAGGAAGCAGTTATTAAAATCATTTAAAAAACCCACATACAACAATGCATTTTGGTGTTTTAGGGGTTAGAATGTTGCGCTCCAAGCAATAACTCTGTATTCAGTTCCTGGCAGAGTATGAAAATTTTTAATTTGCATTAACACATTAACTACCGAATTGAAAAACACACTGTGGCCGAATTAACTTTTTTTCCCATTTTTATCCTGTAGGTGTTTGCACAAAGTAAGCGGTAGTTTTCGTAATTGTTTACATATTTTTATGAATTACACGTCATTTTAAAGATAAATGAATGTACTATTACAATAAGCACCATTTGTAACTCTAATTGAGGTTGTTGCTATTTAACGGCCCTCCGATGGCCGAGAACTTGCAATATTTTCACAATTATAACTGCTTGCGCCCCATCTCTATCAAAATCCCTATTTCAATCAATGTGCACACGGTTTTCACTCTTGTCCTCGTCACTAGATCTATCAGTCAATTGTTGAAACAAGTTTCTAGCCTATTCAGCCATTAGACGAGATGTACAAGCATTTTTTGTGGTCCTATCACTAGTTGCCACGGTAAACAGTTTTACACGATTTGGTAACTAACCCAAAACGCTGAAAAACATGAACATAATATCAATTTTCCAGTGTTCTACAACAACCTGCTTTGGTAATTTGTTTTCCGGTAGCAACTTAAAATTTCGAACTAGATCAGAAAGTATTTCAGTACATTTTTCATTCGTTTTATTACTAAAATTAGATCGACGCTCTGAGCGGCTCGTGGTCCAAATGATAGGATTTCAAAAGCCAGTCCCACCGGCTTGCTGTAGTTAATGTGTTAATGTAAGTGTATTAATTGCCAACAATTGTTAATATTTTTTTATTTGCATTAATGGAAATGTATTAATTGCCAACAATTGTTAATATTTTTCATTTACATTAATGTAAATGTATTAATTGGCCACAATTGTTAATATTTTTCATTTGCATTAATGTAAATGTATTAATTGCCAACAATTATTAATATTTTTCATTTCCAAAAATGTAATTACTTTAATTGCTTGCACATGCTCAGTGCAAATTGCATGTTGTTTATCCAAGTCAGAAGGTTCTGTGCAAATCAAAATACATTATTTTGGGCAAGAAGGATACATTGATCAGTGTGTTTTGGCATGACCACTATATTAATTTCATGTTGTTTATACATGGCCATAGAGAAAAAGTGGAATCTTCTGATGAAACGAATCTGTGCCAGCACTGGTGAATGTAAATATTTTTCATTTCAGATAATTTAAATATATTCATTGTTTGTAATTTGAATATTCATTGAGTATTTTTCATTTTTGAAAATGCATATGCATTCATTTCTTAAAAGCATAAAACCCTATATTGTGACTCATAGAAATTAAATTCTTTTTTTAAATGAATGGTATTTGGATGATCATATACAGTGATACTAAATTATTAAACTGAGTTTTAATTAATTAATTTAATTTTAATTTATTTATAATTTTGTAAGCGTATTTTATTCTGTAATTATAGTTTCCAAATGTCAGTGTGCTGAAAGGTGACTTTACTTTTTCCCTAGTCAAATTCTTTATGGGTTTACCACATGTAGTAACAGATTTTTATATTTTATCATGTTCTTTTTTAACACAAAAAAGTCATTACTATTTTTTTACTTACCATTCAATCAATAACTTTAAAAACAAATTATCAGTCAATCTTAAAAATTAAAAAAGTATTTTGTCTCTAGTTGTCCTTGGTTTTTTTAACTGTACTAATTCGTAAATATATGTTCCAAAAATGCTTTATATATAATATAATATAATATAATATAATATAATATAATATAATAGCCCCTTCAGTCATAACTGACTATAGGAATGCGCCCCTGAGGTGACAGCCCTCAGCTGCTTATTCTCCTGGTGCTCCTTTTGAAGTTTTCTCCTCTCCTCTGCTTGCTGTGTGACCTTCCTCTTGCCCAGTCTGAGGCGGCTCCACAGATAGCATCGCCACTTGGTGCGATCGGCAACCCCATCTCCCAAGTTTCTGGATTTATGTACAGTGCCCTCATGTCTCTCATACACACATCTTTGAATCTCAGCTGCGGTCACCCAACTGTTCTTTTGCTATCTGCCAGCTGTCCATAGAAGATATCTTTCTGCCAATTGGGCAAAATGCTTATAACCAGAAACTGCTACTTCCCGTGTTTTGCCGACACCTATAGGATGAAGCTGGAGTGTCCTCTCCAGGGCGCAAGCTTGGGCACAGTAATATTTTCTTCTTCTCGTTCGCCCTGAAAACGACGTTGGTTGTGTTGTGTCCGTTTACAGCGGAGCTGCGATATTTGCGCCTTTCGGCCGCCACATCCGACTTCAGCACAGCATTTTTTGGGACTGGGACTTCCCTCTTTGATCCCTACTCTCTCAGCCAGACTGCAGTGATGCAGCCTGTTTCCAGGACCACCACTTGGAGGTGGAGTAGGGTCTTGGTCAGCTCTGGTTCGCTGACCCTGACGCAAGCAACTCGCTGACTGCATTCATCTCGTTTGCTGCATCTTCGGTCCTGGGCACAGTTATATGGAGATCAAGCTGTTGCCCAATGCATCATGTTCCCCCTCTCCATGCAGCCAGTAGATCCAAAGGAATGGCAGAGCCGATACAGTTTGGTACCAGCCACGTCGCAGGAGTTGCCAGAATAATGTTAAATCAACTTTAGACTGCCTTAGGGACTTAGACTCCGGATTTGAGAGTGCTATATATACATAAATGCTTCTGCATCATAATCTATCTAAATATAAATTTTTTGCTGTTTTCATAATTTTAGCCTCAGTGTGATTTATTAACATGAAATGTCATTTTCTTTTCAGATTTCAAGAAATAGCCAAAAACAGTTTCCATTTATGAGTTGGAAAATTAAACTGGAGTCATATTGTAAAGTGAGTTTACATTTCCCTCTTGATACTGTCGACATTTTATTTTCTTAATGGTGAAATAAGAGTGGAACTAATTCAGTGTTAGCTGAGAAATTCTGTATTATTAGAATACAACTCTTATCTTATGAATTATTTATATACTTTCTGTTTCATCAGGATGAAGAAAATGTTGAAAATGATGTATCTTATCTACCTGTAAAAGTGAAGCAAGAACAAGATTGTGAGGTAAATGAACTGTTTGTTAAATAATGTTTTGTTTTATTTAACACTCTTCGAACCAGAAATTAAAAAAAATCGTTCCGATCTTAATGATGACTTTTGGAGTAAAAAAAGCACATTTATTTTTTTTATTTTGACTTCAAATCAATGTTTTATATTAAGAATACATGTTAACAATTATATCTGTACTAAAAAATATACAGCTTTCACTTATTTTAACTTTGAAATTACACACGGAAAAACGTAAACACCGCATTTGTCCGTCCGCCATTTTGAATATTTTGCGAACAACTCGTCTTAACACATCGTAAACAAAATGTAGTCTGATAGTGACTATAACGCATCTAGTGATGTAGATTCCTGTTCTGATGATTATTCAGAGGACTTGGAAACATCTGATGATTCGGATAGTGAAAATACAGCTCAGAACAACTCAAATCACCAGCCGTACATGCAAAGGTAATGTTACTTCGTTACCGAAATGATAACAGCTGATTTTGAAAAGCAGTAAAAAAGTCGTTTTAGGGGGCTATTGTAATGAGTATAGCTGCTTTCTGTTTGTTTTTGAAAAAAAAAAAATGTCACCACTCAAACAGTTAACAAAGAACTCATGGCACCAGGAAATAAATATAAAGGGGGCTGGACGTAACCTGTGAATCAGCTGATTTTTCTGACCTCATTTGCCCTGTGTCTCTGCTTTTAAAAATTATTATTTACATCAAATGACTTCATGATTGACAGTATTCCTTTGGATGGAAAATATAATGTGTGTCAATTTTCCTGTGTACACTAAACTGTAACTTTGAATTCTATTGTTGATGTGTAAAAATTAATTTTAAATTGTTCTTCTTGCAGATGTTTTGGTTATGATGGACTTGATGAAATTCCAAGCCTCCACCCTTTTTGCCTGAAAGGGTTCCAGGTCTGCAACTGTCAGAGGTGAGGACCAGAGAAAATACGAAGCAGTTTTTGAGTCCCATTGACTTTTTCAAACTGTATTTCACTGCTGACATTGTTGGTTACCTGTGTCAGTTTACAAATGAATATGCACAGCAGCATGGACTTAACAAGCTGTTAAGAGCTAAAACTGTTTTACTTGAGAACTACACTTTGCGTGTGTGTGTGTTTGTTTGATGTATGATATGGCTCTAGTTGGTCTAGATATCAGATGTCGTATTTAGCTCTTCCTGAGTTCATATTTTCATTAGTGCGAATATGGCTTCTAGGTGGTTATACTTGTGATGTCACTTACTTGATCAGACACCCACAACTGAGTAGACATAAAGTAATCAAGGCATTCATTCGAACTTGAATAAGCAGTCTGAACTCTGATAAATGGTTCTGCACATTTATTACAGTAATACGATGAATATGCATGTTAGTCAATAGATGCACAAATCGGTTATAGGCACACAACTTCTATTCAGGCTTCATTTCTAGCACGATCAAAACCGGCCCATTTTCAACATGGCCTTTAAACATGTACAGTCAGGTCACTACTGACTTAAACCAACTAGTTATCCCTCTAGTCACGAATGCATAACTTTGCCACACCGGCAAACACAGAGGACTGTCATTCTCTCACAGTACATATATCAATTTGCCTCCATGGCAAACACAGAGAACATCCAGTTCTCTCACAGTACCTATAAGATCCTGCCTATAAAGGCTTACATGAATCTTCATAGCTCCAGAACTGAAACACAGCCATCCTGCCTAAACTCACAGGCCACACTCCCCAATATCTCTTTATCTCTCCTTTATATTCACGTCTCTTTTTCCCACCATTTTACACATGTCTCTTTTTCCCGCCATTTTACACACACATCTCATTTTTTCTCCACCACACCGCTGTTTACCCCCCCCCCTTCCGCCTGCCATGCACTACCCAAATAAACCAAGTATACTACATAATAATGAATAGAAATGCTACTTACAACTGAATTTAAGGCTACATCTATAACTACTGGAAGTAAGACAACTAATGACACATCTATAATGAAAATAGTTCAGAAGAAATTTAGTGTCCTATATCACTGTTCTTGAGACAGGATATACTCTTAACCACTGTTGTTGATCACGTCTGCAAAACATATCCAAACAATAGTAGAATTACTCTAATGAGGTGAACTCCTGCAGAAGTACACTCCATCTGTGGACTCTGGAATTTGTACTGATGGTTGCCTACGTAGCATACGGGATGCAATGTATTCTGTGAACACTGAAGCAAGCATCGACTCATGGCCGTCTGTGATGCATCGGTCCTAAAGACAAACAGTAAAGACAAATTGGGTAGCATCAACAGTAGAAAACACAATTTTGATCTTTTGTAAGGCATCATCCCATTATTGTCCCTTATGATTCTGTGAGAAGCCCCCTTTTTAGTCAACTCAGACAGGCCGGACAACATATAAAACAAGTTAGGAATAGATCTTAGGAAGAAAAGTGTATGATAAAGATGTACGAGACCTAACATACCCGTAACCCACGAGATATAACATCATGGAGAAGTGGACGACCGACGTCAAGCATATACCACAGTCCTAGCATCACTGCAATAAGAACACATGTTGAGCCATAGTTTTCCACCCAGAACTATCTCTCATTTAATTAATAAATATCCAACTTAGCTATCCCACAAACTATCACAATATACTGTCCCAATGCGGCATGCTCCTCGCACTGTCATAATTATACCAACATGCTGGCTTACTCCAAGCGTAAATAAAGTATCGACTTATCAAAACCCGATCATGACTCACATCATAATCGAGGACTGTGTTCTAGACGTGGTCCACTTACCAATTATTCCGCGCCCATATAAAAAAAAATTAACCAGGTGCATGTTTAACTATTAAAAAGAACACAAGATTATAAAATCCACACTGAACCTATCCTAACAACCCAATCCAGACCAAGGCTATCAAAAGAGCTAAATGAATGAATTAGCCAGGGTTGAATTCAGAGTTCCGAAGTAAGTGAATATTCAAAAGATGGTTATTATAGTATGTCATATGTTTGAGTGTGACAGCTCTTGTGGCATCATTGGGAGAAGCAAATCTTATAAATGCAACATGTGTACGGGATCCTCTATGATGAGATATATGTACATATTTTACATGTCCTACAAGGTGAAGAATATTTCTGACCGACCACCATGGGGCATCAGATGGCACATTGTGAATTACCATCGTGCAGTCATCATGATAAGTATTGGGATTCACGGGTGGATCACACAAAACAGTGTCCTGATGCACCCGAGAGACACTCAAGTTTCCAGGTAATGGATGCTGTCTTGCCCATTGATCAATTTCTGCCTGGGAACATAACTGTGCATTAAGCACGTTACCGACAATTAAGTCGACTGGGGGATCGTGCAAGACGCAGGCACGAACCCTCCCCGATAAAAATGGGGTGCATATGTCTATTTCAGCCACTGCATATATTTCTATATTGCCGCCAAAAGTGATACACTTTATGTACCACCCAATGAGAGCTGATTCGTCAATTAACGACTGACGAATTCCAATTGTGGTACAACCAGTGTCATGCAGGATAGAAACTGGCTGACCGGACACAAAGCCACGGTGAACCCTAAGACCATCGGTCACTGGAACCAATAATAAAGCAGGCAAAACATGGCCGCAATTAAGAATGGGTTGACTATCAGGCTCAGTGGTTTATACCCAGGACAATTTTCATCATTTAAAGAACTAGTAACACCAACATTAACATGGTGAAAAACCCAAGGATCACAGCACACATTCCTTATTATTTTATGGGAGCGCTCCGCGGTCAAGCCGCATCCATGATTACTGAATATAATCTGCTCTCCACCGCACCGCTTCTACCACAATACCACAAGCCTACTGTCTTTACTGGATGATATGATGTTACTCCAGAGGAGTTTTATCGCTTTTGTTCTTTGCTAATGTATGCTGGTCTTGTACCAGCTCAAAGTATTGGTCGCCTTTGGTCAAGAAAAAGTCTTTACAATGGACTGTGGGCCAGGGCATTTATGTTTAGAAACAGATTCAAAGCAGTAATGAGTTTTTTTTAAAGGATCAGACCCAAAGAGTGAAGACCCTCAAGATAAGCTATGTAAAGTGAGAATGTTGTTAACATATATTAGAATGAAATGCAAAAAAGCTATACCAACCTGATCAAAATGTTCTGTTGATGAAAGAATGGCTAGAAATTAAGGGTGTTATTCTTTTCGACAGTATATTAAAGACAAGCCAACAAAATGGGTGATGACGTTATGGGTTCTTGCTGATGCTGTTAGTGGATATACTTATGACTTTGATGTTTATTTAGGTAGGAACACTGCAAATGGACCATTTGGTTTAGCTTATACTGTAGCTGTGAATCTTATGAAATATTTGGTGAGACAAGGATATAGGGTTTATTTTGATAATTTTTATACATCCATTCAGTTACTGAAGTACTTGTGGAAGTTAGGGATTGGAGCTTGTGGCACATTTCTTAGAAACAGAAAGGGGTTTCCAGCTGCACTTTCAAATATAAAGGAATTTGAAAAAAAAAATAGTATCAGAGGTGCAATGAGGTAGGTTAGAGATGAAGAATTACTAGCATTGCAGTGGAGAGATAACAAAACAATAACACTCGTTTCAAGCATTCATAATGCAAATGGCCATAGGTTTGCTAAGCGTAGAACTAAGGTTAATGGGAATTTTCGAGAACTTAATGTTAGACAGCCAAATCATGTAAGGGATTACAATATATACGTGAAAGGAGTGGACAAGAGTGACCAGCTGATTAACAAGTACAATGATTTGAGAAAGACCAATAAATATTGGAAAACTCTTTTTTTTCACTTTCTGGATATTACTAAATGCTTACATTTTATTTCACGGCTGGCAGAAAAAACACCCAGATGTAGAAGAACTGAAAAGACCAGCTAGATATGGTCAGCTAGATTTTACAGAAGAAATAATCAGGGAATTGGGGAACATAGGTTTGTATGATGATGTATCACTCGCTTCAAAGCCACCAGTTTTATCTCAGCTCACCATGGACCCCGAGTTTACAAAGACAAAAAAAAAATTGTAAGCTTTGCTATCAGACTGTAAAGATTGAAAGAAAAACAAAAGTTAAATGTAAAGTTTGTGATACTTTTTTTAATGTTTTCATGCAGGTGGGAATTGTCTGTCAGAATACCACAAGCGTAAGTAGGAAATATATAAAGATGTGTTGAGTCTATTATGTCACCCTCATAACTGATTTTACTTATGTGTTAGTGATCATACAGTGTTACACTAGAAATGTGTATACTGAAGTCATATTTCATTAATTTAGCTAAGATGTTGCAGCTACTTATAATAACTGTAATGTATTCATTGGAAGATATTTTTTGTTGAATATTTAAAAAAAAAAGCCTAGTTATGTAACATTTCAAAACTTTGCATAATTTTATTATTTAATGTTGAATTGCTTTGGAAATGTAACATATGATGCAGAAATGGTCAGACTACAATAAAATATGACTGTTGCTAATTGTTCTGATAATACTTTTTTTGTCTTCTTTGTGAAATATCATGTTTATAATTTTTGTTTATTTTTCCTGTTGACTTTGCTTCAATTTTTTAAAACTCACATCAATAAAAATTTAAAAAATAGTAATGATACATCTAAATATGGTAGTCTGTTCAATTATAAACAGTTTGGTGTATAACACTCTTGGGTAGACTTCAAATTAACATGTATCAAGGAACATTAGAAGTCAGATATGTCAGATGTATGAGAAAATGATACAAAATATCAGGTCTGAAAAGAGTTAAACAACATAGAATGGAGCTGAATGAAAATTGATTGTGTATTTCTGATCTTCTAACATCTGTGCAATAATAAAATCAATGTTCTAACATCTTGTGGGCAAGGACATTTTCCAGTTAATATTTTTTTGTTCAACGTATAGAATTTAATATCAGAATAAATTAACAAGGTGGGGTGGGAGAAAGAAAGAGTAGCAACTCAAACATGATGATAATAAATTGGCAGAGCTACAGACTGACTTACTGTCTGGTAACGCAGCCTGTTATGGACAATTTTCATTTGTTTTAGTTCTTAAAGAGCATGAGTGTCCCACTGCAGTTGGTTCTCATTTAGAAAGTCTTCATCAAAATGCTTCATGAGCTCTTGTAGTGATAGTTCCTGTAGTAGAGTGTCTGACATGAGATGGTTGCTAGCCCCCATGTCTCTTATGATATGCCTGGTGACAGCTGTTCTTGCTTTCTCTCTGTAGATCTTAGGAAGCCAGTAGGGAAGGGGTCTGTTATTCCATGCAAGACATGATGTAGAATAATATATCTCGTGCAAAAAAATGAACATAATAGAAAACATTAATATATACCATACAATACTATATATGACTCACATCCTCAGAGTACAATACAACTTGTAAAACAGCTGCAGTATTTTGAAAAAAGATCACATAAAAAAATATATATAGTCCAGTCAAAGAAGCTAATACCAATGAGTAAAGAGTAAGAACAAAGAGATACACTACCAGTACTGCCAGTGTATATTGAACAAATTGAAGTTAACAGAGAGAGAGTGCATATTAAACAAATTTAGGGTACAGAGCCAAGAGTATGCCTAAAAAGACAATTGATGAACAGTATAGAGAGGAACATAAAAGAGCTGGGAATTTTGAATTGTAGAGAGATCATCAAGTCTACAGAGGAAAGGAAACATACTGTGTTTATAGTGACACTGGGGAGATGCCATCAAGTTTACAGAGGAAATGAAACGGACTGTGTTCAAAGTAATGCTGGGGAGATACCATCAAGTTTTGAGGGGAAAGGAAACAGCCTGTTTATAGTGACACTGGAGAGATACCATCAAGTTTACGGGGGAAAGGAAACAGACTGTTTATAGTGACACTGGAGAGATACCATCAAGTTTACAGAGGAAAGGACACAGACTGTTTATAGTGACACTGGAGAGATACCATCAAGTTTACAGAGGAAAGGAAACAGACTGTTTACAGTGACACCGGAGAGATACCATCAAGTTTACAGGGGAAAGGAAACAGACTGTTTATAGTGACACTGGAGAGAATCCATCAAGTTTACAGGGAAAAAAACAGACTGTTTATAGTGACACTGGAGAGATACCATCAAGTTTTCAGAGGAAAGGTAACAGAATGTGTCTGTAGTAAAACTGGAGAGATGCCTTTCAAGTATAAAGAGGAAGGGTAACAGACTTTTTTTCTGGCAAAGAGCCTTTTTAGCTTAAAAAAAATACAATACAATTAAGAGTTAACCTCATGCATCTCTTTAAATGTTAAACTGTCATATTTAGAAAATAGCAGTATAAACGATAATCTGATTGTCAGAAATGAAATAAAGCTTTAAATTTGTTTAGAAAAGGATCACATGTGTCAAAACTACCAGCTTAAACTCTTATTACATTTTATTTCATTGATGACTGTTGTGTACCGACTTCTCACCGACTATTTCTTTGTCTAATTTTTTTCTACTTTTAAAAGCTCTTGTTATGAAACCCCTTTTCTTGAGAATTTTTCATTTTCTTATAGAGAGAAATCTCTCCTCTACAAGTTATTGTTCAATAGCACTTTCTAAACCCTGCGATTCTCACGGCCAAGGCAGATAAATTATCCTGACATTGTTACTGGAGTGACATATCTGTAGATTACATTTCCAACCAAGTGCTATGATCCTGCCTGGAAGTGACCCTTTGTGTCACATACTGGACGCACGTAAATCAAGGGGGGTGTTAAGGCAGGCACCTGCACAGTGGATACTGGGACCAGTTTAATTGAAGAGATTGGATATTCCTGTGACCAGCAAACACCACACAAACTTGTGTGTGTAGGTGAAATGATGCCACCAACAGGTCACCCACCCCTGCACCAGACGAGGCCATCATGGAATTGTTGGAGGGAATTTTAGTCATTCTACTTGTAACTGTTCAGTGTAGCAGACGTGAGCTTCATGGACCCCGGAATGGAGTTGCCTTTATGAAATCCAAAGTGGGATCCTTGAGCGAGTGAGTGGTCTATATACTTACTTACTTGGTTGTTCCCCTTCTACCGTGAGGTGTAGAGGTTTGGAAGAGAGAGCGTCAGACTATCCTATCGGCTGTCTTCCTCCTGGCCTGGTACCATTCTAGTCCTCGGTCCTTCAAAGATTGTGAGTGATCTATGTACATATTTTAAATGTATTTTTATGTTAGTGACAGAAATTGTTATTTGCATATTTACCGGTTACTCAACTATTTCTAATGTATGAGTTCACTGAAGTCATAATTAATAGTGGTCCTTCTACTTTCTTTTTCTTATAAGGCTCCAGTGTTCTCTGTCAAGACTCTACAAACTTGATAAAAGTGTTCTCAATCACACTTCTTTTCCCTTTGTTTCATATTGGACATTAATGTGTTTTTCATCATGGAATGTCCTTTACATGTTTATAATGCACTTCTATACACATACCATGTTTGATGATTGAAGAACTATGCTGTTATCAGTTATATGAATGATATCTTCTACAGGAACCAGGACTTTAAGAATGTTTACAATAATCAATTATTTAGCTATTTAATGAATTTACCACTTGACTGACAAAATGTAAGTCAGGGGATCTCAAGCCCTTCTTGAGACCATGACTACCCTCCAAATGATTTACTGCTCAAGTAGCAAGATGTAAATCAGTGGTTCTCAGACCTTGGCAACAATGAGACCCCAACATGTTAAAGCAGCATAGGAAACTATTACCCGGTGGTTCTCAAACCATTGTTGACAGTAAGCCCAAAATTAAAATACTGCTCTATGGGCACAAGGTGAACCAGTGGTTCTCAACCATTTGATGACCCCAGCCCCAAACCTCACAGTTTGTGAAACTCATTGCCCACATAGGGAAAACTACTGCTGTAAATAAGCAGACAGCCAGATAGAGGTTGAGAACTCCAGATACGCTATAATGTCAGTTAAGAAGGAGTATTTCATAGATAATAGATAACACACTGTTACTGAGTCGTAGTTAGCATTGTGTTAATTTAATTTCTGATGGACGCTTATCGACCATCAGACATAGGAGATGATTGCGTTAAACCACTAATGGGACTTCAATTGTTTCATCCTCCAGTCCACCCAGGTTATGGGCCCAGGGTAAAAACCAGGTTGCCTACAAAACCAGACTACGAGTTGAGGGTACAAACCAGGTGACCATACCAAAACCCAGTTTACCCCCACCAACCATATCCTATCACCCAGTAATCCATTCCTTACCACACATCCCATAAGCAGAAGAGGTATTCAGCAGGGCTGACTTACCCATCCTTATCTGTGATGCGCACTGAGTCCAGGGAAACAACCTCTGCTACCCTCTGAACCCATTGAACTGTTTATGAGACCTAAGTGCTTGGCAGACCAAACCAAGGGAATCTGAACACCAATCATCTCCGTTGCTGCTACAGTCCTTGAGGAGATGAGTATGACAACTACCAGCAAAACTACCATAGAAAAGATCTCTTGATCCAAATGATGACCATAGTAGTTAGTTATTTTTTTTCTAAACCTAAGAGTACATATTTGTGTTGAATTTGTAAATTTTTAAGAGTTGTGAGAATCTATATCTTTATCTAAATTTAACTTAACAGAGTCTGTTGTTATTTTTCTTGTTAACTTTATTTGGGCTACATTTTGTTTTAAACATAAATCTACACCCTGGGGGCTGAGCCATAATTAAACTAACTTCTAGTGGGTCTGGATATTTTAGTTAATGTGGCTGGACACCAAATTTCCTTTCTCAACCTTATGTGCTTTACATAGTCCTTCTGTGGGATTCCTGAGAGAGAATTTATCATCCAGAAAATATCCTGTTTAGTTGCCAGAATTCTATTTGCATTAGGGATTTCTAGTAGACTATTTCCCGAGGAGAGGCAGTTTTCTTCAAACTCGTAGACTTATCAATAAGACATTATTATCTTTATTCTTCCATTCCATTCAATCTGTCTTTCTCCTCAAAAGCACCACCACAATGACCTAGTAATTGTGCCACATCACTTTTTCTTACACCAGTTTAGTAAATATGTATCTCTTTCAAGCTCACTAGTTTGTTCACTCCCCTCAGATTATTGATAGTCATAATAACATTGAAGACCACAGCGCTCATGTTCCAATAAGTGGCAGTATGGACAAAAAGATGACACAAAGTGAGACGGTAGAACAATCTGGTTTATGTGAAAAGAATAAAGGTAATAAAGTCTTTAAACTGTGTGTTCTCTTATGTTCTGTTCTTTTGAATTCCCAGAGTGCCTATAAATTTTGATGCTTTAATTTGCCTAGTTTCCTTCTTTGTAGAGAAGACAGTGACAGATCTTGAGGTGGATGGCACATGACAGGAGGACGTGGCATAAATTGTTGAAGGCCTATTCTCCTTGGGGAGCTGAAGGGTAATGAATGAGTTCCTGAATACAGCTGATACTTGGTTTTGTTCCCAGTAAATTTCTGATATCTTTGTCTTTTTTTTTTTTTTTGAATTGCTGAATCATCTAGTTTAAGCTTTCCAGCTTTACTTTTTTTTTTTTCATTTATTCTTCCATTGCAATCTCTCATTACAAGTAGATCATCTTTCTCATCATTTCTGTTTTTTTTTATTGCTGATAGTTTTGCATAAACTTATATTAGTGTTATGTTCTTGCTTCCCTCCTTTAGCTGTATAATTATTAGTTTTCCTTAAATGTTTTCAATAATGAATTTTTCTTTTCCATGATGTGTTATGGATTGTACTGCTGTACATGTTTTGCTCTGTCTTTCTGTTTTTATGCACTCTGAAAGTGCATAATTGTCATGTATTATTTTGTGATTACAACACTTGTTCCTGGTATCAGCAATTCCATTAGTTTTATCTTCATGTATTCTATTGGCTGTGGTTGTTTATCTAATGTCCCTCTAACTTTCCATGTTTCAGTTGTAGTCATTGTTGCATCTGTTTGTCTCTAAAATTTCCTAATCAAAACCCCTATATACTGGTCAGTCTAATATTCTGTTGTTTTTTTTCTCTATCATAGCTTCATTAGAACTTCTTTAGCCAGCCTAAAAGGAGATTTTAGGAGACTATATCAATGTACCAGTGTTCAATATAAAGTGTAGTTATGTTGGACCACTCTCTTTTGTCCATGGTAAAATAAATAGAGGGAGACCAAAAAACATGGAGAAGAGAACTGGAGACAGACATGAATGGGCTAATGAAGGCATGAGAAGATCTTGAACAGATGGTACAGGACAATAAGGCTTGGACTGTATTTATTGAAGGCCTTTGCTCCACAGTGAGCTGAAAGGTAATGATGATGATGATGTAATTGTGTCAGGAAGATAATTATTTCAGTTTAAAAAAGTACAGGTTAAGTCTCAATGACTGGAACTGGGAAAAACCTTTAGAAACATCTAAAGAAGTTACATTAAAATAGCAAACAATTTTGACAAATCATTTAGCTCATACATTTAAACTCTCTGTGACTGTCTGTCTGTCCCTCACTGCCTCCCTCTTCCCAATGCTATCTCCCTCTTTAAGTCTCTGCCACTCCTTAAGAAATATATTCATGTAGCTTATTTTATCTCCCTTCTCCAAAGTCAGAATTTCTAAAAACAGAATACAGTGTTGCAATATTATGAAAACTGTGAGCAGTGAAAATGGTATATACTTCCAGGTATGCTGTCTGAAGACCAGAACATCAGCATTACTGACATGGTACACAATAAAGGTTATGCCAGTGTTGCAGAATTGACAGATGGCAGTAACAGGGCGTCAAGAACAACAAGAAATGATGTGTCCATAGATTCCATTATCTGTTATGAAAGTGCAGCAGATATTTGTGAGACCCAGGATGATTATAGAGTGACATTACAAAATGATCTAGGGTCAGATGGCATAGTTTTATTAAGTGAGAAAAGTACTGAATCTGGTGGAGTTGATATGAGTTGCAGATTAGTAAATTTTATTCAGGCTAAGAAAGTACAGTCGGGAAAGAAGACTTATAAATGTGATGTTTGTGGTATAGGGTTTAAAACCTTTTATCTTTTAAAAATACACAAAAGAATACATACAGGAGAGAAGCCATACATCTGCGATGTTTGTGGTGCAGGGTTTACAGTTTGTGGTAATCTGAAAATACACAAAAGAATACATACAGGAGAGAGGCCTTACATGTGTGATGTTTGTGGTGTATTGTTCTCGCAGAGTGGCAGTCTGAAAATACACAGAAGAATGCATACAGGAGAGAAGCCTTACAAGTGTGATGTTTGTAGTGTAGGGTTTACACAGTTTAGTAGTCTGAAAATACACAAAACAAAGCATACAGGGGAGAAGCCGTACAAGTGTAATGCTTGTGGTGCAGGATTTACACAGTATAGTAGTCTGAAAATACACAAAAGAATACATACTGGAGAGAAGCCGTACAAGTGTGATGTTTGTGGTATTGGGTTTACACATTGTAGTAATATGAAAACTCACAAAAGAATACATACAGGAGAGAAGACTTACAAATGTGATGCTTGTGGTGTAGGGTTTACACAGTGTAGTAGTCTGAAAACACACAAAAGAATACATACAGGAGAGAGGACTTACAAGTGTGATGGCAGTCCAGGGCTTACAGTCCAAGAAGTTACAGACTTTCATAAATGAGTGCTACTGCAGAGTTGAAGGATTGAAAGCATACAACAAGATCATCAATGTAGAACTGATGACAAGAATGAGAGAGATACCAGGAAACAAATAAAGAAGGTGCTGACAATGGACATGACACACAATGAAGAAACCCGTTGGTAGCATTATAAGGCAGGTCATGTTCTGGAATCTCCAGGGTGAGAGAGGTACAGCAAAACTGAAACACATGTAGAGAAGAGAACATTTGACAGGGATGAGGGAGACATTGAAAGACCTTCAGCCGATGGCATAGGACCATAGGACTTGACGTGAAAATGTAGAAGGTCTATGCTTTTTGGGTAGTTGAAGGGGGTGACATGAGCGATGCATAGCCTACCTGTCAACCTCCTGAGACACAAATCTGTACGCCGGACCAAAAAAATCCTTACGAACACCCAAAAATCCTTACGCAAAAAATATGTTAATAAATTATACCGAATACAGTTTTAAAATGAGAAATGACATATGCAAATCTATTAGCATTTGAATTATTGTGATATAAAACATGCTAATAGTCATATGCTGTTCTTTACATATAAAAAACTTAGTGAAATAGTGATCATGAGGTACACTATTCTTTTGATGTACAGTGTTTTGTATTATAATCAACACATGCACTTTTAGCACTTTGCAGAATTGCATTTGTGGGCTTAAAGTCTGCACAGCATGTATCAATGTTAATCTTACACTGTAAAATAGAAGTGAGTGTGTCCGCATTCATGGACCTCCTGCAGTCTGTGTGGACTTTTTTCATCATTGAAAATGATCTTTCGCAGTCAGCTTTTGTTTCTTTGAATTAGGCTTAGCCATCATTCAGTGGATGAAATATTTCAACTAATAATCTTTGTAGATGAAGAGAATGATTAAAAAATACAACGAACAAAGCCAACGGCTAACAGCAACATCAACAACAAAAAATAAACAAAATTATGAACAGAATATCAAATCTAGGAAGAAAAAACATACCACCAAAAATTTACAAAATTATTATTTAAGAGTTGATAGCCTAGTCCAGTGATAACAGATTGCCACTTTATTAAAAAATAAAGCAGCGAATCTTGAGCGCTGGAATAAAGTAGGCCTACTCAACGCAAAGAAACTTTTTTTTTCTAGTTATGTAGGGCCTACACAGAATATTATGACAATTTATCGCAAATATAGGCTATTGAAGGGCAAGATATCAAATCTAGGAAGAAAAAACGTACCACCAAAAATTTACAAAATTATTATTTAAGAGTTGGTAGGCTAGACCAGTGATAATAGATTGCCACTTTATTAAAAAATAAAGCAGCGAATCTTGAGCGCTGGAATAAAGTAGGCCTACTCAACGCAAACAAACTTTTTTTTTCTAGTTATGTAGGGCCTACACAGAATATTATAACAATTTATCGGAAATACATTGAAGGGCAAGATATAGGCCTAACTGAAAAGATTAAGACAGCGATTAAATTGCAACAAAGCAAAACAACAGCAATATTTAACCAAGTTATAAGTACTTAGCTTTTTTAAACAAAATGGCGTCGAAATGTGGTGGCAAGCAAGCGTGGTCGTTGATAACAGGTAACTTTAAAAATACGTCATGTCATGCTGAAAATCGAAAGCGTTTCGAGGCCGAATTCAAAGTTTTTGCCGAATTGTTGGATATAAAAGGATTTGATTGGTTGCTGGGAGAGACCTCAGTTTAAAAACGGACGCCGAGATTCCCGGAATAAAAAATATAAAAAATTGGTTAAAAAAAGAAACCAGGGCTAGAAAATATTTTCTGTTTTAAAATTTAAAAAAACTTGGGTTGGAAAATATTATTAGAATTAAAATTTTTTTTTTTTGAGGGGAAGAAAAATCCGTACAACGAGTCTGTATGGCCGTACACTGCTAAAAGTATCAGAAATCCGTACATTGTACGAAAAATTTGTACAGGTTGACAGGTATGGTGATGTTTGTAATGTAGGGTTTACACGTTCTGCCAGTCTCTAATGGCGCAAAAGGTAAGATACACAATAGAATTCTTACAACTGGGGTGTCATGCAAGGTTTACTTACTTTTGTGAAAAGCCAAACGAATACACAGGAGAGGTGCATTACATGTATGATATGGGGTTATTCATCTCACTAGTCTGAAATAACATACATAAAGGGGAAAGTAACATGCTTCTGTATTTACTAAATGACATTGTTTTCAGAATATGTTATAATTCAGATAAAACTGAACAAATTGGTCATGATTCACATGAATTTAAATTATTTCTTAATGTAATTATACTTTCGTATAAATTCAACATTAGATTTTGTTATTTTAAATTTAGTATTTTTATTTGACTAATTTATGTTTGTAGTATTCTTCCTAACCATATATCCCTCACACTCCTGACTCATGGCTATTCTATTAATTAAAAGGTTGTTAACAAAAACCTTCTTGGTTTAAAGTCTAATTGTGAGATTGTCAGATGCTAGAACAGAATATTCTTTGCTGTTATTTTGTGGGAATGAAATGGTAGGTTTAAGTGCATCAAATGTTGCAAAAGCAAAATTTATGTTTTTGCAAAGCTAAATAATTCAGCAAGTTTATGCTTGAAGTATATTAAATAAAGGAATATAAAATGATGTTGAACTAAATTTGTCCTTTAAAAAAATGAGTCTACAGTTTGTTGATGTCAGAAGATAATAAATACATATTCTGCAAAATGATAATAATAAAAACATTATATTTCACTCAGTCTTAATGATTTTGATGATTTTAAACAATTTTGATGATTTAGCTATATCTATTTTAACCAAGAGTTTGTAATGTAACAGTCAGACTTGATGTGACCTTCATTAAAATAATTTACAAATTGGAAATACGAATTAAAGAAACACTGAATAGTCTATGGGAAATTTAATAGACTACGGAAAATGAATCTATTCAGAAATTCACAGCGAAAATACTTTTAGACAGAAAATGGACCCATTAGCCACTGTTCACGTTCCTGGCCCCAGGTACAAGCAACAAGCATCTTGATCACAGCACCAATTCAAAGGGCTTGGGGTCATCACTGTTGGAGGGACAAATGCCAAGATCTTTGGGCCTTCGTTGCCAGGCATGTTTGTTGCTTGAACTTGAGGTTGGGTGATCAGCTGCTTGTTTTCCTGGTGTACCAGTCAGCATGTTCTTTTCTCTACTGCTTGTTGTGAAAGCTTCTTTTCATCCAGTTTGAGGTGCAGTCAGCAGCTTCATCCTCCCAGGTTGCTGGATTTATATCTTGTGCCTTCATGTCTCTCTTGCTCTTGCTCACATCTTTGAACCTCAGCTGTGGTCGCCCAATGGTTCTTTTGCCATCTGCTGGTTGTTCGTAGAAGATATCTTTAGGGATGCGACCATCTTCCATGTGGCTGACATGGCCAAGCCAGCATAGTCTGTGCTGTCTAAGCAATGTATATATACATGCTTTGAAGGCCAGCACATGACATCATTCAATATATTGATGTAATAAATATAAAATGTATACTTCAACGTTGTTGACAAGTGTACAGTTTATCTTCTACCATATTTTTTGTAAGCATAGAATTATTTATTCATAATGTTTGTTTTGGTGACAAGCGTATAATTAGGAGGGCTATTCCAAAATCAAATTTCCAATTGGCTAGTAAAAATAAACTGGTTGCCATAGTGACACATCGCATTGCCTGCAGCAATCAGTATTGTGTTATCTCGCTACACGCAAACCCACAATCCCAGTTGTTCAGTTGTTCATGAGTAGCGACTGAGTAAACATGGACCCTGTCATCACCACTCCTGCCAGCAGTGAGATCCGTTTTCTGCAAGCAGAATGACAAAGCGCCGCCGAGATTCATCATCGATTGTGTCGTTTGTATGGTGATAACGTTATGAGTGACAGTTATGTGAGGGATTGGTGCAGGAAATTCAGGGATGGGCACACAGATGTGCATGACGAGGGGGGGGGGGGGGGGGGGGGGAAAGGACAACACTCAATTGTAACTGATGAACTTGTTCAAAAAGTCGACCAAGTCGTGGGTGAAAAGCGTCGTTTCACCATTTTAGATCTTTCTGCTGAATTTCCTCAAATTTTGAGGACTAGCCTGTTTTGAATTGTCACAGAGAGATTGTGTTACCACAAGTTCTGTGCACAGTGGGTACAAAAACAACTGACTGATATTCACAAAGCTCAAAGAATGGGCTCAGCTTTGACATTCCTTCTGCGCTACCATGAAGAGGGGGGCAAATTTCTCGACAGAATCGTGACTGGGGATGAGACATGGGTTCAGTTCATGAATGCAGAGAACAAAGGATTAGTCCAAACAATGGATGCACACTCATTCTCAAAACAAGCCCAAGAAATTCAGACAAACATTTTCGCACCGAAAAATGATGGCTACAGTGTTCTGGGACCGCAAGGGAATTTTGTTGATGGAAATCATGGCACCAGGGACCACCATAATTGTCAGACGGAGTTGGATTTGCGATAAAGCTTGATTTGAATTCAGCGGCTAAAACGCAGATGTTAGGAATATTACAAAAATTTAAAAAGTAATTTTTCTTAATATTAATGTTAGGAATATAAAAATTAGCTGGCCGGATGGCCTATTCTGAGCAATGAAATAATATGTTCTTAAATTTACAAACGGATAGATAATATTGAAGATAATGACAAAAGACAGTGTAGTTTACATCATCGACAGACTGCCTTGAATAAAAAGTGTCGTTATTTGCACACAAAACACGACCTTGGGGACGCAGGTGTTCAAAGTTACTTATTATGGAGGAGAGGGTTTTTGAGCGGTAGCTGTGTCTAAATATAACTTTTTACGACAAAATTTTAAGGGGAGAGAAAGGTTGCTTCAAAAATCAAGCACATTTTTTTTAGAAACACAAGTAGAGACGGACAGACTAACAGATAACCATCCATACTTGACTGAAGCATGACTGAAATGACTTTAGTGTAGAAATTTGAAATTTAAAGTACAACTAGGCAGTGATTGGCCACAGACAATCATATCATTAGCGCTCAGACGTGAAAGTGGGGTCATTCTTCAATAATTGTTCAGTGTTAGACACAGATTTTAAAGTGTGGTGTTTTCCCATATGAAAGACAGTGAATAATTTTAGGGACGACATACTATAGCCAGCAGCTCAGCTGAGTTTTGCTAGCAATTCTGTGTTATGTATTCATAATCTGAGCTGTGAGTTTCTATCGACAACAAAGCAGAGTCTATTCGGTGGGTGCCTGTACTCGAGTGTATCTGTGCAGTTCTTGTGACAGAGACCACCATTATTGCCCGCCAGCACGGAGAGGTGGGACCGCAAGTTTTCAGCACCAGAGCTACAAAAAGATGAGTGAGCCTCTGGTCTGCTGGACATTCACCAACTATTGGTAGTGACTAATATCCCCGTAAAAATTCCCACCATTTTCTGGACATTGTGTAGTCAATATAGACAGGTGTGATGAGGCCACCCCAACAGCACAAACAGTAAATATCCTCCCAAGGAGATGACTACTCGAACTTTTTTTAATAAAACTAACTAGTCTAGTACTTAAATAGGTACGCTCTTGCATTTATTATGTAACATTCCATGCATTTTTTTTTCATAAATTTTCAATCCTTCTTTTAAAACAAGTTCTGGTCACATAAAACTTGATCCAGAACCAATAAATGTAATATAATTATATCAAAAACTTTATACACGTGAGTTAGTTCAGTGTATTTTAACACTTGTTAATCTTATTAGTCTTCTTAAATGTCTGTGGGTGTATTTATAACTAACACACCACATTACACATCATTACCCTAGACACTTTACGTAGCCACATTCATTAAGAAAAAAAAAATTAAGTGTGAGGTCGTAGTGGTAGCAAGAAAGGCCTTCTGATAATTCTCAACTACATTTTATCTCAGGAGCCTTCACAGCTGGCCTCATACAAGTTACATGTAGTAATAACACCATCATACAATACCATCAACACCACTACAACCACTCCCCCTTACAGCCCGGACTTGGTGCCGAAGCTTCTTTTTTTTTTTCTTCTTCCTCGTTCGTCCTGAAAAGGACGTTGGTTGCGTTGTGTCTGTTTATGCCGGAGCTGTGATATCTGCACCTTTCGGTTGACACATCCGACTTCAGCACGGCAGTTTTTGGGACCGGGTTTGCCTTCCCTCTGCGATCCCTACTCTCTCAGCCAGACTGCAGTGATGCAGACTGTTTCCAGGACCACCACGTGGAGGTGGAGTAGGGTCTTAGTCAGCTCTGGTTCGCTGACTCTGATGCAAGCAGTCAAGCTATGGGTCGCTGACTGCATTCTCTATTGCTGCATCTTTGGGTCCTGGTGCCGAAGCGATTACCATCTCTTCGGCAAGATGAAGGTCTGGCTGGCTACCCAACACTTTAAAACCAACGAGGAACTCATGGATGGAGTAAAAAACTGGCCGAGTACCCTTGCAGCGCCGTTCCTAGATGAGGGATCGCAAAAGCTGGTGCCATGGTATGACAAGTGCCTGAATTTGGGTGGCAACTATGTGGAAAAGTAATGCAGTTATGTATGTAAGTTTTGTATGTAATAAGATTTTTTCTCTATTTTAAATTATTTTTACCAGCCAGTCAGAGGCTGATTTTGGAATAGCCCTTGTATGTTATTGTTGATGAGTGTAAATAATGTAAACTGTATGTTTTGACATTATTTGCAGATAAATGTTTGCAAAAAAAATCGTTTAATGTTTTATTGATAAGAGTAACATTTATGTTTTAATGTGTTTTCATTGATGAGTGTAAAAATTTTGTTTTACATCAGGTACCTTTATGTTTTCTGAGTCAGTGTGTGAATATTTGCCCCCTTTATTCTTACTCTAGCTTGAAGGCACCTAAAGAACATCCCACTAGATATGGTGTATAGGAAAACGATAATCAGTTCAAACTGTGTCACTTCATGACTTATGCACTTGATAAAAGAAGAGCCTGATGGATTGTATGACTACTGTCTTGCTGTATTATCTCTTCCTAATAACACCAGTCACACTGTTCATCTATCTTTTTCTTGGTCGTTTGCAGGATAAGTAATGGTGTTTGATCATAGTCAATCTGTCATGCATCTTTTTTTTTTTTTTTTGGTCTTTTTAGTGTAAGTAATGGTGCTTGGTCATAGTCACTCTGACCGTGTATTCCAACCATTCAATTTATTGTTGCTCTAAAATTGGCTTGGCCATGTCTGCCCATAGAAGATAAGTCATATCCCCACAGATATTTTCTACGGACAGATGGCAGAAGAATGGCCGGGTGATCGCAGCTGAGATTCAAAGAAGTGTGCAAGAAAGACATGAAGGCACTGGGACTTGGTTAGAATCACTGATGCTGCTATGGGGATTAGATCACTATGAGGTAATGTTCAAACCTTCAAGATACTCAGACTACAGTTTAAAAGGAGAAGTGTACTCCTACTTATCTATATCCAGTGCACCACTTTGGGTGCTCTTGAAGCTAGTCTGTCAGCAGTTTCATTGCCGCATACTCCTGCATGACCAGGACAGTAGATCCACACTAGTTCCTTATGATTCGAGGCTTATATGGAGGTTTTCCATTTGAGACATGGCCATCAATTTTGGACCTTCCGAAGCATGGATACAGTCTGATACAGTAACTGCCCTTGTTATTGAAGCTTTTTGACAGCCACTTTAAGGCTGCAGTAGCTGCCTCTACCTCCATTCTCATGCTGGAGGTTGTTGTCATGTAAGTCCTGCTGTATTCATTGATGATCCTGCCCTTTACTCTAGCTGTAAATCACTATCCTGATTTCTCACCATGGAATACAGTCCCACCAGTGTGCTCAATGACATCATCATCCCCGGCATGATCATTTATTAGTTGATTAATTTTCAGATCTGCTTTCCCATTGCCTCAAGCTGTGCACTCTCTGCCAATGCTAATGATGACATGCTGATAGTTCATTCAGATTGAGTCCTATTTGTTAAAGTTAATGATAGATCACTAGATATCAACTGTATACAGATAAATGCACCAACAGTAGATAGTGCAGAAGAAGACTTTGACCCACTGGTATGACAATAACACAGTGAAAATCTCATGAAGTAGATACTGTTCCTGGAGACTTCAATGCAAAATTTGGAAATGAAAAAGTGGATGATGTGACTGGTGGTTATGGCCTGGGCGAAAGAGTTGAGTGATGTGACAATTGATAAAGTGGGCAAGCACACATGATTTTATATAGGAAACACCTCTGTGCTTTTGGACATGGAAAAATCCAGGAAACAATGCTCATAATCAATTTTATGACATATATTTAAGTAAGACTAAGTCTAAACTGAAGTTGTTTTTTTTTAAAAATCTCGCTTTACTTTCTTCAGTTTTATTCTAAGTTTTCCTATTACTGGTTTATGGTCATTGCTGCGTTCTGCTTCTATCCTAGTTTTCTTACTTACTTATTCCTCTTCTACCATGAGGTGTAAAGGTTTGGAAGAGAGAGCGCCATACTAACCTGTCGGCTGTCTTCCTCCTGGCCTGGTTCCATTCTTTGTTTCTGTTAAAGCCAGGATTTAAAAAAAAAATACAAACAAATAAATGAGTTATCAGGCAGATGGACATAAAAACCCACTGGCTGCTTGAAATCAGAAGAAGGAACATTATTAGTGGACCAAGAGAACATAATAGAAAACAGACTTATGTTGTAGTTGCACCAATATCAACTGATGACAGGCACAAATGTCAAAAGCTCAGTACTTTAGTAAGTTTGACTTTTCTAAAGGCTACTGGCATCGGCAAGACCTCTGACAGATTTTGTCACTCCAAAAGGTCTGTTCCAGTGGAACTATGTATGTTTTGGGCTTGTCAGTGCCTCGGCAACATTCGTGCATATGATGAGAAAGCTACTTGGCGACCGGCCTGATATAGTAACCTACCTGGATGATATTTGCCTCTTTAGTGATTCGTGGGATCAGCATGTTCGTGGATTGTCTTCACTTTTGGCACGCCTTAGATTGCATAATTTAACAGCTGGACCCACAAAAGTTAAAATTGGATTCCACGAACTTGGTTTTCTAGGATATAGAGTAAGTGGGGGAATGCTCAGACCAGAAAACATTACTGTAACGAAGATTATGAATCTCCAAATTCCTACTACCAAAAACAAGTTCGCAGTCTCTTGGGTTTGAATTATTTTTACCACAGAATCATTCCCCAGTTCTCGTCATTGTCTGCCGCTCTCTCGTCATTAACATGCAAAGGAATGCCTGATAGAATGGTGTGGACGGATGAGTGCGATGTGGCATTAAAAATGATCAAACGTATTTTCTCTAAACATCCAATTTTGATGCTGCCAAATGTACATCTCCCATTTGTCCTCAGGACGGATGCGTCTTCTGTGGGCATAGGAGGTTGCTTAATGCAAGAGCACCATAATACTCTGCACCCAGTTCTAAACGCAAGTTGTAAATTATTACAAGCAAAGACCAGATATGCAACCATCGAAAGAGAATGCCTGGCCATCGTGTGGTGTGTTGCTAAGTTATCAAAATACCTGATGTGAGCACATTTTTTTCGCCACACAGACCATAAACCCTTAACATACCTGAATATGGCAAAATCTCCAAATAGTCGGTTAACAAGATTGTACTTACTATTGCAGCAGTATGACTTTACAGTGATACCTCTTGAAGGAAAATTCAAAGTGTTGGCTGACGCTTTATACCAGCTATGACTTGTAATAGGTGCACAGATTTTTTTCACGTGACAATTTTAGACAATAGTATTGTTATAGTGATTTACATGTAGCTAAATGTAATGTGCTCTCTAGTTGGTGCCAACATTATTTTGCCCCCACTCTATGCGAAAACTGTGTTTTCTTCTGGAGAAGGGGTTAATTGTCACATGATGATGATGATTACGACAATGATGACGATGGTGATGCTGATGGTGCTGCTGATGATGTTAATGATTGTGACGAAATGTTTGTGCAATCTCAAGTCCACTCCGGCAGGATTGCATTACATTCCCGTGCGAGTGATATTTTCTTATTTTTCTCTCCCCTGTCATTACTGTGTGGCGTATTTTATGCACCATTATTTGCTCTCTATGCTGAATCTAGTAGGGAAAAGCCTCTAACATTCCACTCCCCTACGGAAGTATTTGCTATGGGACTGTCTTTATCTTGTTTACCACTCCTCAGACTTATTTACGTTCCGCCAGGTGAACTGGGGTATTATCGTAACAATACCCAGACATTATCACCGGCCAGCGAGCGAGATTCTTATAATGAAAAGACGCTCGCTCGATCAACATCTATAGAAGCCAATATTGTCTGTCTGAGATAGCCATCTGAGGTGGGCAGATTACACAGGTGGTAGATGCGTTTATCGTTTCACGGGACCATCCCTGTGTGTCATTATCACGATAATCTATCTGGAGAGACAATATTGGCGATAGGCAGCATCTGGACATCAAATGAGTTCACAGATGATGTTTATGAGTTGTGCACAAGATGCCGGCGGAAGGCTGATGCAACAATATGACATCACTAAGAGGTCACGCTTGGATATTAAATTTAATATTTTGAAACACGTGAGTATATTTTTCGAATTTGAAAACGCCCCTGCCCACGTAGTACTGAACGAGATTCGATTGGATTGGTTCATTATGAGGAGCTGAAATATACAATGTATTTTATTGGCACACTAGTCGGAAGTGCAATCTGTGATTTGCACTAAGAACTGAGAATAGAGTGATGAAAACACCGACACAGATCACACAGAGAGACTGCAGCGCACAAATCATATCAGCGACTTCTAAAAGCCAGCTAGAAAAGGGAGACATTGGACTTTGAAATTCCACAACTATAAGTAACAGATCCATTACTGGGCAACTTTGGAATTCACAAGTAAACCCGCATTTTTAATACAAGACTGGAAACTTAAAGGGGTCAGGACTTTAATTAACAAGACTGGGATCCTAGGAATTTGATCACAAGTCATAGAGAAATTTAAAAAAAGTTTTCCCAGGCCCAGGTGATTTCACAGAACATCCGCCGTCAGAGGAATTAACTCTAATTTCCCCGACCAAGTCATAGAGGAATTAAACAAAAGTATTCACAGGCCAGGATTTCGCAGAACACCCGGCATCAGAGGAATTAACTCTAATTTCCTGACCAAAGGGATTTTGAAGCATCTATGCGTAATACAGCGCTGTGTCCAGTCTAAATCTGTGCAAGGAGATTGTGTATTCCCAAAATGTCGGGGTAAGTGTAAACAATTTATTTACTAATGTAAATTCTACAGGTTTCTTGCTAAGTGGTTATATACAAGGCTGACAACCTCAACATATGAAAATAGTATATGCATAAACCACTACTGCACGAGTTGGTGATTGTTTCTGACTAGTGCGGGAAACCCGACAGCAGAGCGATCCCAGACTCCGATGGGAGTAGTGATGAGTAATGAGTGATGATTACATCACATGTGCCTAAGGTGTAACATATTATCCTATGAGATTTATGTACCTTTTTTAATTGTAATTCAGGCAAATCATTATTCACGCACTCCATACGCAATTTAATAATTAACACTTAGAAGGATATTGGTGAATTTTCATCATATTCCCTGAGTTACACTGTATGCTCAGGAATTTAATTCTTCTGAGAGGTTAACATTGGTGGGTGGAGCGCATGACAATGGGCCTGTTAGTTTGCGGAAAACAAATGTATTTAGCAGGCATTTGTTTCTTTCTATTTGCCTAAAGTTCGTGGTTACAAGCCATCAGACGATTTGTGGTATTCACGCCGCTATTGAGAGGGAAAAGCATCCACCTTAACGGCCTACAGTGGAAGAGAGTGTGGAGAAGGCTTCCGTCATCACAGAAGTGATGAACCACAACTGCAGGACTCATCTGGAGTTAAGTTTTTTTTTGGTCACAGGCAACAGCAAAACACGGACATTGACGATCCAACCTCTGTGAGGAAAAAATTAATTTACCTTTCACCTCCATTTAATCCATATTTTAACTTGTTGAACTACTTGACTATTAAATGTGTTGTATGTTATTTTAAACTAAACCAATAATTGTTTATTCAGTCATTAGAAGTATGATAGCAAACGTATGAGCAAGACTATTTAATAATTACATATATAGAGAGAGCCATTTCGTATAAGAGAGCATTCGTTGGATTACATCAACTGGGGGCTTAACGGGCCAGAATCATTGCTTAAACCCTTCACAAAAGGCGACGGACCAGATAGTAAGTTAACAAATTGCTCAGCCCTAAGTAGCTTTTGTTCTTGACTTCTGGGAATATCTTGAAGGCTCCCTTAAAGGTAGAAGTGTCATTAATCTTCTATCGACATCTCTGCCAAGAGTAATCGTGCGCGCAGGTAGGTAGATACATTGGAAGCCAATATTAGATACTGTTACGGGTCTTTATATGATTATGATAGTCGGAGTAGACATCTTGCTACTCTGGCCAATCTTACGTAGGGGTAGAAATGGTAGACCCCAAACACAGCTATCCAACTTCAAATACTTAACATCACCACCAAGGCCGAGTGGACAGTCAAACAACGTTTATTGTACAAAACACAGCTCCACGGGTATCAACTTGACAGCCATTACAGCGTATGGCATAAAAAGTATCGTCATGTAAAGATCTGTAGCGTCAGTCGCTATTAACACTGTCCCCGACAGTTTTTCCACATATTTATTTACTCAGTTCAAAGAAATATATATATATATATATATATATATATATATATATATATATATATATATATATATATATATATATATATATATATTGATATATATATATATATATATATATATATATATATATATATATATATATATATATATATATATATATATATATATATATATATATATATATATATATATATATATATATATATATATATATATATATATATATATATATATACTTGCACATGCAGAATTCTAGTACCCCTCACAAAAGATCTTGAGGTACAGAAGTTGGTATCATATATGAATCAAGCACACAATCATAAATATCTCAGGAGCTCAAACACAGTACGTCCACTCGGCATGAAAAACACCAAAGCTCTATTACCCCTTCTCTCCCACCAGTAACCTGTTTCACGAGACCCCGCCAAGTATGACGGCTTAATGAAGCTCATCCGTCTTTTTCAGTGACCCGTGTAAGAATCGTGCTATTCGGATCTGAAGAAAAGATCTTGAATTATTAACTTTGATATATGTATTTTCATCACGAGAAGAAAGAAGACCTCAGATTAAGCTGGGAGAACAGGTCATGGAGCAGGTCGACCACTTTAAATACCTCGGAGCTATTATAGACCGAAAGGGAGGCATCAAAGAAGAGTTGGCCACTCGAAAAGAGCAGATGGGAGACTTTTTCAGGCCATAAATCGAGGATTCCTCAGCAAGAGGGAGGTTGTTTAGAAAACGAAGATGGCTGTATACCGCTCAACCTATGTCGCAGTCTTGACATATGGATGCGAGTCATGGGCAATGACTACAACCCACAAAAGCCAGATCCAAACCTCAGAAATGAGGTATCCGAGGAAGGTGGTTGAAGTAACAAGAAGAGACATGGTCCGCAACCAGACGATACGTCAAGGACTAAAATCCCACCCCCTGCAGACCCAAGTAAAACAGTTCCAACTAAGATGGCTTGGCCATGTCTGTAGAATGGGAGAAGATCGGCTACCACGACAAGCATGGGAAACAAAGAGCCAAGGATCCAGATCCCCAGGACGACCCAGAGTCCGCTGGGAGGACAACATTAGACAATCTTTGAAGGACCGAGGACTAGAATGGAACCAGGCCAGGAGGAAGACAGCCGATAGGATAGTATGGCGCTCTCTCTTCCAAACCTCTACACCTCACGGTAGAAGGGGAACGACTAAGTAAGATAAATGTATTTTCACACAATATTGGATTTTCGTAATACAGATTTCAACCTGGGACTAAATTCCGGTGTTGATTAGTTATTCAAGAATGGATGGGTCAATTGTGGTGTACAAAGATAGTAGGTTTCTTTGAGTAGTATTGAGTGGGACAGACAGCATGCATCTTGTAGCATGTGTCACTGGAAAGCAACCCAATTAGCTTTGCTATAATAAAATTTTGGTTTTCTACCAGTTGGATAGGTTTGCAGTTATCTTTCAGTGTTATTTCAATGGGTAAATTATCTGAATTTGTTTCCTCAATAACTTTCCATTTTGCATTAGTAAGATGTGGTGTTACAATGCTTATATCAATAGCTGTGTCTTGCTGATTTGCACGAGGGTTAATTCTTGTTAAAGATCCATCATTCAGCATGATTAGTTAATTGCTTTCAATGAGGTCCAATTGTAGTTTTCCTGATTTGTGTCACGGATTGCCTCCCGTTAGCTCTGCAATAGCAGTCCACCAGTGGCCATCACTCAAGAGTATCTAATATGGGTCATCAAAGGTGTCTACCTTCGCACAAGATTACTCTTGGCAGAGTTGTAGATAGAAGGATAATGACGCTTGTATCTCAAGGTAGTGTTCACAAGATGTTTTCAGATGTCAAGAACAATGCTGCATAGGGCTGAGCTCTATTAACGTATATCTGAACCGTCACCGTTTGTGAAGAATTAAGCAATGGTTTTAGCCCGTTCAAGCCCCCAGCTGGTGTAAATTCAGCGAAATTCTTTTTATAAGTATTTGCTCTGTAGATGTAAATATATGTCTAAATGTATATATATATTAAAGATTCTTGCTCATACGTTTGCTTTCATACTTATAATAACTGAATCACCTATGATTGTTTTATTTTAAAATAACATGTAACAAATTTAATAATCAATTAGTTCATTCATTCATTCATAACCCTCCACTCCCAAAGGAGCATAGGCCTTCAACAAACACATGTCAAGTCCTCCTGTCACGTGCCATCTTCTCAAGATCTTTCCACGTTCTCCTCATCATTTTCACCTGTGTTTCCAGCTCTCTTCTTCGTGTGCTTCTTGGTCTACCTCTGCCTCTCTTGCCCTGGGGGTTCCAGAACAAGGACTGCCTTGTAATGCTATCAACAGGTTTCCTCAGTGTGTGCCCTATCCAAGCACCCATTTATGAAAGTCTGTAGCTTTTTGGTTGTTGTCTTTGTTGTTCTCCATGTCTCAGAGCCATACAATAGGACTGACTTCACATTTGAGTTGAAGATCCTTATTTTCGTGTTGGATCTGATTTCTCTTGATCTCCATATATTTCCCAATGCAATGAAAGCTCCTCTTGCGTTTTGTATTCTTACTGTATTTTGATATCACTGTCTGTCCCTCCAACTTTGTCTATATTGCTGCCAAGATATGTGTACGATTCTACATCTTGTATTGGTGTTTCTTCAAGTTCAACCCTGTTATCATTACCTGCATTTATTCTCATTATTTTTGTCTTTTTCCTGTGTATTTTCAGACCCAATTGCTGTGACCTCTCATCAAGTGTTTTCAATTTGTCCTGCATCTGATTACGGTTATGGGACAGAAGAGCCAAGTTATCAGCAAAATCCAGATCATCCAACTGCTTAGTCAGAGTCCAATGGATTCCATTTCTGTTGTGTGCTGTCGATGTTCTCATAACACAGTCTATTGCTAGTAAGAAAAGAAATAGAGACAAGAGGCATCCCTGTCGCATTCCTGTTGTTATCCCAAACGGTTCTGTAAGCTGTCCTTCATGAAGAACTCTGCATGTCATGTCTTCATATGTTTTCTTTATTAAATTAATGATCTTCAGGGGAACTCCATAATGCCTCATCAATTACCAAAGTGATTCTCTGTCTACACTGTCAAATGCCTTTTCATAGTCCACAAATCCGATGTATAGTGGTGAATTCCATTCCAGACTTTGTTCAACTATTATTCTCAAAGTGGCTATCTGGTCTGTAAAGGATCTTGTTACGTGCAGTCTTTGATATCTTGCAATATTATACATTTGTATGCTTGTTATGTTCGCAAATATTTTGTAAACAAAATAGAAACTCTTTTGCTTAAGGAAAAGTCAATATTGAGTTACTTCCCTTGAAAGGAGTTTCAGATTGAACTCCGCGGATGAATCCAGTTTTACTGCGATTTATTCTTTGTTTGGGTAGAAATAGATTGTTCTTGCTTCAGTATATCTATGGCCTGAATTTATGTGTAGTGTTTGTCTAGGTAGGACGAGTCTGTCTTATATCTGTATATCTTTACATATCTAAGTCGAACTATATGTTCTTTGTCGCTAGAAAGGTCAAAGGCTGTTCAGCGGATGTGTGGCTAGAGAGTTGTGATTTGGCTTCGCCCTGATGATGGGGGGGCTGTCGTGTTTTCTGTATCGGCTTGTCGCCGGAAAAAAAGTGATCGATTTATGTGTAGGGGAAAGTGATAGTCGTCTAGACCTATCGTGTATGCTTTACCCCAGTGTTTATTCTTATTGCCAAGGAATGGCAGAATCATATTTCTGACACCAAGGTAACAAAAGCACTTCTTATGAACTCTCTTACGAAGCCATCGTTTTCGATAAGCAGACGCACGATTTGTAGATGAAGAAGACATTCATTTCTAGCAGCACTATATCTTGTATGATGAAGTCAATTGTATCATGATAGAATCTACAGAGCAATGAGAACATTCTTGTCATCAGTTTCCATTTGGACAAGTTAGACTAGATGAAGATGACATTCATTTCTAGCAGCACTATATCTTGTATGATGAAGTCAATTGTATCATGATAGAATCTACAGAGCAATGAGAACATTTAATGAATGACTAACTTTAATACAGATTCATTGTCTGTATCCAAACGTGAGTGAAAGCTCACCAGAAGCCATCTTGTATCCAAATATTTTGTGACTTTCAAGAAGAGAAAAGGGATGCCCCGTACTATCGCTTGATGAGTCCAGAGATCACTGCTACAGATGAGAACCCATTACTAGCGGTTCAATATGATTACATGAAAAAATATGTGCTGAACATTATTTAAAGGAATCTTCGCTAGACGAGGTTAGGTCTAGAAGCCATCTTGAACATTGTTTATAAACTGATGTGCTTTGTCAGTAAACTCAGATGATATATATATATGGGCAATACCGAGTGCTTGTCTACTGACAGTCCATTGTGCTATTATTCTAAACGAGTGCCCATGTATCATTGCAAGACCATTTATCAATTGTACCATGATGTATTATGCCAACCTGTGATTTGTCACTGTATCCGTGCTGTCGAATGTGTACGTCCAATTAAACTGTAACAAAAAGTACACAGCAGTTGGCGTCGATGACTTCCAGCCATACATGAGTGAGAAAAAGAACATTTATCAACTCTTCGAACTCTTTCATCATTCGCGTATTATACTCTCACTCTATGTCTACACACCACTGCGTAGGTCGAGTTGATATTCCTATTCCTAACAACCACTCTGACGAGCAACGCTGGGGCCAACAACAAGTCTTTAACATTGGAGCTTCCACAGACCACCATACCTCTTAACACTGTGGTCCTGTAAATAGTTGATGTCAGTGTGAACAAGGAACAATACAACTTCATATCTATACACCATTCAACAGTATATATAGAAACAGCATTTAACTCTGGTGGAATTCAAAAGAGAAGCATATTTAACACTGGTATGCTAATAGTTAACAGATCTGTTTTGTCGAAAACCTGCTAGTTCATCTCTCAGTTTCTTTTCTATAGACTCTTTTAATCTCTCAAGGATAATCCTGTTTAATACTTTTCCTGGCACTGATAGTAACATTATTCCTCTATAATTTGTGCACTCTAGTAAATTTCCCTTCTTAGGCAACTTAACCAGATATCCTTCTTTCCATTCTGCTGGTATCTCTTCCTTTTCCCAGACTTTACCAAGTAATTTATATAACATCTCTGTAGCCGTGTCGATATCTGCATTGATGGCCTCTGCTGGAATGCCATCAGGTCCAGACGCTTTTCCATCTCTTAGAAGCTTTATGGCTTTCTTTTTTTTCTTCCTTCGTTGGTCTTTGACCGTTAATTTGTAGCTCTTCTTCTGCTGGCTGGATGTCCGGGGGGTTTTGTGGAGCTGGTCTATTGAGAAGGTCCTCAAATTATTCTGTCCACCTCTTCATTTGCTGTTGTATATTGCTGAGCAGTTTTCCATTCTTGTCTTGTATGTGGGAACTTGTTTGCTTGTATTTCCCTGTTAGCTTCTTTGTGCTGTTATACAGTTCTCTCATATTTCCATTGGCTGCAGTATCTTCTGCCTCTCTTGCCAACTCCTCAATATACTTCCTATTGTCTCTTTTGATACTTCCTTTTACTTCTTTGTTTGCTTCTGTGTACACTTCTTGAGTCTTGGCTTTGGAACTTCTGGTTTTGCTTGTGTTTAAATCTGCTTTCTTATTTTTTCTGTCTTTTATCTTATTGATGCTTTTTGTTGTCGTTCCCTTTTCCCCAGTATTTCTACACATGTCTCATTCCATACAGTTTTGATTTGCTGCCAATAGTCTTCTGTATTCTCTACATCTTCCAGCTGTTGGAGCACTTGGAGTTTGTTGGATATTGTGACCGCAAATTTGTCTCTTGTTTCTTGATTTCTTAGATGTCCTACATTAAATTGTTATCTATAATTTTGCATTGTTGCATATCTCTTGAGTTTCATTTTTACTTTGGCTATCAGAAGGGGGTGATCTGATGCCACATCTGCTCCTCTATATACCTTTACTTCCTGCAATGATGATCCTAAACTTCTTGTTTATGCATTTATGATCAATCTGATTTTCTGTTCTATGGTCTGGTGATATCCATGTTGCCTTGTGTATTCTCTTATGTGGAAACATGCTTCCTCCTATAGACAGTTGATTTGAAGCACAGAAGTTTGAGAATAGTTCCCCATTTTCATTCATTATTCCTATCCCATGTTTTCCCATGACTTCTTCAAAACCGGTGTTGACTGTACCTATCTTTGCATTCATGTCACCCATCAAAATTGTGATGTCTCTTCTTTTTACTTTTTCCATAATTTCCTGTAGTCTAGTATAAAATGCTTCTTTCACATACTCTTCTTTGTCATTAGTTGGTGCATAACATTGGATGACATTTACATTTATTTTCTTTTTAGCTGTTTTAAAAGTAGCTGTTATCTGGGTCCAACGGCTTCCCATTCAATGAGTGCTTTCTGTTCTTCTATAGATAACATAAAAGCTACCCCTTCACTGTGGTGTGAACTTACGTCTTCATGTCCTGAGGACAGCACCAATTCACCTGTGATGAGTTTATTCGTGTCTAACCCCCTTTCTACTTTGTTTCACACATTCCCAGAACCTCGATTTTATATTCCCTCATTTCTGCTGCTACTTGTGCCATTTTCCCTTGTTCGTTTAATGTCCGAACATTCCAGGTGCCAAATCTGGAAGTTCTCCTAGAAGAAAGAAGGTTAGTCCTTTTGGCTTTCTCTGTGTTGCATCATACGCCTCCCTGTCTTGGATGGCTGTGTTTTATTTTCTTTAATTGACTTGTCCATGGTTTGTTGAAGTTTTTGGGGTTTACATTTTTTACAGGATGGGGTAACCCATGCCCAACCCTCCTTAGTTGATTTCTACAATATGCATGGCAATGGACAGTGTTACTATTCTTTGCTCCCCTTTCGGGCCCCGGTAACACACGGGTGAATCAATTAGTTGTAACAGGTTAAAAATAATGATGAAATTATGGTGAATTTTAGAACTTAAAAAAATAAAATTTCTCTTCACTGAGACTTGGTTTTGATGTTTTAAAAATAAAACCAGTTATCCTTTTGCTGTTTCCTTTTAGTCAGAACTTAACTAATCTAGGTTAGTCCTGCAGCCATGGTTTCGTCAATTCTTCTGCGATGAGGGCACTTCTCCACACAACTTGTCCAATTTAGGTGGCTAGTGTTGATTCCCTGCTTTGAGCGTAGAACTTTCGTCTTTCAGCTTTGCATCACGAACAGTCTGATAGCTTCGTTCCACGAACAGTCTGATAGCTTCGTTCCACGGATTTTAGACAAAAATAAAAAGAACAAATGCCTCTGCTTAGTACATATGTGGGCTGCAAATTAACAGGCGCGTTGTCTTACTTTGTGCGTGTACTTTTGTGCGCTCTCTCACTCTTTAATCCACTCTGGCAGTATCACTTATTTGGCATAATTTTTATGTCCTTTCATTCATTATTTTACTCTCTATGCCGAATCTAGTACGGTGAAGTCTCTAACACTCTACTCCCCTACGTACGTAACTGGTTTACACGCAGAATGGTTAACGTTCCGCAAGGTACACGCGATAATACCAGGTAATTATACCGGTCATACGCTTATCTATTCTCTCAGTCTGACTGTCGTGGTTGAGTTAGAGTGTAGAGTATTTGTCGAGTTGGACAACTGTAGTGAAATCGACAAGGGATAGTGGACTGACAGAGTTATAGATTACACTTTAGATAAGGTGTAAATAGGAGATGGACTTGAGACAACCTGGAAGAAGATTTATTAAAATGATCTCTCTCTCCAAGCCTCAACTCACTTATGTCTGTCTAAGCATCTCCTGCTCTCTCTCTTTTCTCTTATCATACATAGAGATTATAGTAAAGAGCTAAAAATACAAATATGGATGGAAAGGTCGTGAACAGCGCATTAATAAATGTGTAAAATTTATTAAAGAAGAAAAGCATGAAAATAATGCATATCATCACAACATAAAATTACATCAATAATCAAATATTCATCAATACTCATAGACACCAACAACCACACACACAGATCACCATTCATAAAACCTGTAGAACACAAAGAGATAAATAATCGAGTGACAGTCCTTCGGTTTTCGGGGACCAGCTGAAGTAACTCCAGTAAGTGGTGCTTTCGTATATATCCTCCATCGGTGATGGAATTAACCTGAATAACATCACTGTATAGGCGCTATCGTTGGTGACCCCCCCTACTGGCGCGAGTTGGGCTGGGGGACGCTGTTTATCTCCTGCTGACCAACTGATTGAACTGGGCGACAGCCTGTCCGCTTTTCTGGGACCAAATGTACTAGCTCCAGGAAGTGAATTACTTGTAGATCCTTCGTGAGGGACTAGCCTACAAAACTTTCTTTGTTGGTGCTATACGTTGGTGACTCCCCTTATAGCGTGAGTGGGGCTGGAACTCTGTCCATAGGTGGCTGCTCATACGTGCGAGGTTTTAAGTATCCAGGAAATACACCAGAAGAAGTCACTTGAGGACAAAGAGACCCAGGCGCGCTTATCCGGCGCAAGGCTCCGCTTGGCTGTAAATCCTGTTTAAACTGGTTTGGCTGTGGTTTGCTGAGTGCCCCGTTTAGGCACAAAAAGGTGGGTGATGTGGAATTCTGCTATAGGCATGCTGAGCGGGTTTGATATTCTGGAAGCCGCAATGCTCTGGCTGGTAATCCAATAGGCGAGTAGAGAACTACTACTGCGTTTGGCGATTCCAGATTTAGCGTTGGCTCCGTTGCACTGCGTGAGCTTAACTTGGCGTTGACAAAAAGGGGTTTTGATTCAGGAACGGGGTGTGACGATTCGTGACGCTAGCGGTATTCGGAACCCTCTAGATCGAAGAGAATATTTCGTTCTTCGCCTGACTGGAATCTGCTCTCGCGAGTCGGTCTCCCTGAAACTGAGACCCAAAAGAGACACCTTTTAACTTCAAGCAAATAATAAATCACACTAACTTTATACAGAAAGTTTCGCTCCACTATGGGATTAAATTTATTGTAGTTATTGCTATGATAGTTTAGGGCTGTCTTTAACCATGTCTCCTGTTCCTTAAAAATATCAATTATCAACACGCGCCCGCATAGGCTTAATATCTTTTGCACCCCCAGGTACCTATCAGTAAATGTTCTGACATCAAAAATCTACTCCTCTTCTCCCAATCTCAACATACAGGAAACCTAACCTGTAGTTACAGTTAAATGAATATGCTTATTCATCTTACAACATTAAATGAATTTACATAAACAGATTACAGCATTTGACATTACACAAATAAATCGTATGTCCCCTTTGGGAAATATATTAGCATTTCCACAAAATGAGTACAAAGAAAATGCAATGTTCTTGCTATAATAATACAGTAGTGGCTAGATCATACGATATAATTATATCTATGCCTGGTGACTGCTTTCAGTGAAAGTTATAGACTAGTGCCTAGCCACACAAGTAAGCATAAAATGATCCTCCCTTGCCACCAGAACTATCTATCAAAAAGGAATAAGTGACTATCTCCTATAATCCAGAGTTATTACCTGCATCTCACTATTCAGTTTTAAAGTGAACAATCCACACCTGACATTATCTTACAGAAATGACAGTTAATTTTGCTGACTCTTAACCCAATGGTAAGCATTCGTGGACTGATTCTACGCCTAATATCTGTTATTGTAAGTTTAACATTTAACCCATGATAAACCGTAACAGTGTAAGCACCACTTAATAGGCCGTAGACAGCGCTACCTTATCACTGAATAAATTACTAGGAGAAGTCCTCAGAAATAAATTCACTTCCCTAACAGATATATATAAAAGCTAACATGAATCTAATATTATAATTATAAGATATGTCAACTCACCCCGAAAAATGACTAGGACATAGGCAAACACATTCTAGTACTGTGTTAAAGTTTGCCTTATCTCATGATGGTCATCTACGGGCCAGGTAAATTTACGAATGTCTTTGTCTATTAAAACCAGTCTACTCTTATAGATCACAAGGGACGCTCCCCCCGGACACCTGGCCTGCAAATTTCTACAGAAGTTCGGCGAAAGACGTAATCTAGAGTAAGACAAAAGAAATCGTGCGAAAGTTCCCCAGGTAGAGAAATGCATAACATTATGCTCTATCTTGTCTAAGGGGCGAAAACCCAAAGACTGACCGCGGGTTGTTATCTTCCCCTGAAACAGATCACACTCGTTACCCAGGCCTCAAAGGGTACCAGCCGCTCGTCATCAAACGTTTTAAAGCGACCAGAGAAATTCCCCTGTTGGGACCACAGAGGGTACCCGCCGCTAACGAACCGTTTCTTTCACAGAAACCGTCTTGGCTCGTTCTAACACTTAAAGCGGACCCGAGAAATGTTTCTCTGGTCGAACAGGTGCGTTTAGATAACATTACGTCTAGCGTTAGCTGACCGCAGCTGGCCAGCGTAAACAACCTCGGGTGGGGTTGAGAAGGTGAAAAAATGTAGGTAGAATATGAAAGAAACGAAAATACAAAATGTCTCGGAAAACAGAACATTTAAAGGAGTAATCAAATTATGGACAAGATGGTAAAATAAATTATCTTTCACGTGACACTGACCACCCTTTGAAACGCGGCGGTCCAACATTTGACCCCAGTGAAAAGCTGCTGATTGTATTGACACAAGCTTGTATTGTGCGTACGATGAAAGAAGACAACATTGTCTGACCAGACATCAGTCTGGCGGAGGCACGCAGATAAAGGCGATAATTAGATAATCTGTTGGGGTAGACATCTTGGCGGAAGACATTACGCAAGGAAAACATGGTCACACGATTGTGAGGAGGCAGATAGATGTCATCGGAAGTATTATGCAGTATTATAGAGGTCACGCGTGGAATATTAAATTTAATTTTAAATACGCGGGGGATATTTTGAATTAAAACTTCCCCACCCAGAGCTAGAGAGACTTGATTGGTTTGAAGTGAGATGCCGGAATATACAATGAATACTATTGAAACATTCGGCGGAAACACAATCTGTGATTTGAACTGAGAATGAGAGATATAATCTAGTGAACTCAGAGGCACAGAACAGACAGCTTCGCAACTTCAACCGAGCAATTCAGAAGAAGCCAGAAAGAGAAGGATCGGACCTAGAATACCTATATCAAAAGTAACAGATCGACAGTATTTGGGTAACTCTTAAACCTTAAGAGTAAACCAGATCATTTAAATACACAGACTGTATTACTTAAGGGACCAAGTCTTTATAAATAAAAAACTGGAAACCTAGGAATTGGATCATCAGTCATAAGATAAATAATATCCCAGACCAAGTGTATCGCAGATCACCTGTCGAAGAGGAATTACTAGTTTCCTAGTCCAAGTGCATCACAGAACACCGTTATAAGAGGAATTTCTCAGACGAAATTGATTCGAAGGCATATGCACCGAAATTGCTCGTGTCCATCTGAAACCTGTGCAGGGAGATTGTGTATTCCAAATATTGGGGAAAGTTGTGAACATTTCTTTTACAAATGTCAATTTAACATGTTTTCTTGCTAAGTGGTTATATATATATATATATATATATATATATATATATATATATATATATATATATATATATATATATATATATATATATATATATATATATATATATATATATATATATATATATATATATATATATATATATATATATATATATATATATATATATATTATATATATATATATATATATATATATATATATATATATATATATATATATATATATATATATCTATATATCTATATCTCTATATCCCTATCCATATATATCTATATACATATATATATATATATATATATATATACCTATATATATATATATATATATATATATATATATATATATATATATATATATATATATATATATATACCTGTATATATATATATATGTATATACCTGTATATATATATATATATATATATATATATGTATATATGTATATATATACATATATATATATATATACAGGTATATATATATATATATATATATATATATATATATATATATATATATATATATATATATATATATATATATATATATATCTATATATATATATATATATATATATATATATATTTATATATTTATATATAAATATAAATATATAAATATATATATATATATATATTTATATATTTATATTTATATATATAAGGCTGGCAACCTCAACATACAGAAGTAGTATATTCATGAACCCCTACAGCAAGCGCTGGTGATTTCTTCTGGCTAGTCGTGCGGAAAAACCCGACAGCAGAGGTGACCCCAGATTCCGACTGGAGCAGTGATGAGTGATGACTACATCATACGTGTCTCAAGTGTAGCATATCATTTTGTGAGATTTATGTAACTTGTTAATGTTAATTCAGGCACAAATCATTGCTCGCACTGTCCAGACACATTGTCCCAGAGGAATATTGGTGAATTGTATTCATCTTTCCTGAGTTGCACTGTGTAAACTCAGGAAATTAACTCTTCTGAGAGATTAACATTGGTGGGTAGACAACGAGAGGATGCGCTTGTTAAACTTCCAACTTAGTGTACTTAACAGAGGCATTTTTGTCTTTCTATTGTTTTCTAAAAGCACGTGGTTACAAGCTATCAGACTGCATGAAGTACTGAAATTACTACGCCACTCGTGTTAGAGAAGTACATTCATCACCTGATCAACGTGACGAAAACCTAGGCTTAGACATATATTTACCTCTAAACAGAACTATACCTTATAAGAGGGATTTCGGTGAATTACACCAACTGGAGGCTTGAACGGGCTAAACCATTGCTTAAATCCTTTACAAAAGGCGACGGACCAGATATAATGCGTTAACAATTCTTCAGCCCAATGCAACATTGTTCGTGACTTCTTGAAATATCTTGTGAACTCTCCCTTGAGATAGAAGTGTCATTAATCTTCTAACTACATCTCTGCCAAGAGTAATATTGCGCGCAGGTAGATACCTTGGAAGCCAATATTAGATACTCTTGAGTTTTGGTCACTGTTGGACCAGTACTGCAAAGCAGGGAAGGCAATCCGTGATACCACCCACCAATGTTAGCCTCTCTGAATAACTAAATTCTTTTGAGTATACACAGCGTAACTCAAGGAAGATGATTAGAAATCACGAATATTCTTCTGGGTATTAAACTGGGAAAATATGTGCTTGGACAGTGTGAGTGCCATGGCATGCCTGAATTACAATTAACAAGGTACATATATCTCACAAAATGATACTATACACTTGATGCACACGTGATGTAATAATCACTCATGTCACGAAGTGGATTTAAGTTTAGAGTGTGTCCAGTGTATAGACAAGACCCTAGTATGAGACACACTGAAAAGATAGATTTAGATGAGAAATGATAGTGAATGTGGACAGATGGGCCTATTGGCTTCGAGGGATGAGAACCGAGATTGACTCTCCCTCTCCACTCGTGACTTCAAGAATAGCTATAGACTCACCCCCCTCTGGCTACCTTTACAAAAAAAGGGATACGGGTGTACTAAGACCACAGACACACTATACAGACAAATATATATGCACAGTATAGTTAGCTATATATATTACAGAGACTGATCCAGTGAACATTTATATAGTTTTATTAAAACAACTCAAAAATCAAATCACACGGGAAACTAAATAACGTGCAATGTTGCACAGACCTGACAACAAGAAAAACAATTAAATTGATAGACACTAGAAAAAAAAAGACCACTGTCACTCCTTCTTTCACCCTGCTGGGGAACAATAGAATGATTAATGGTTTAACCACAACAAATGTGTAGGGGCATCATTTTAGCCACCACTCCCTACTACAATAATATTTCTACTGTCACTGTTCTGTTGACGCTGCCTACACGACTGTCTTCACAGCTTGCAAGCTCTTTAGACGATATACACGCCACTAAAATACACCACTGGACTGCTACGCTAGTAGACTTTGATTACATCTATGGCGCAGAGGCTATCCTCTAAGGATAATATAAGACCCTACTGGTCCTGGCTATTTTCTCCCTCTCCTCATCGCCTTGCTTCAGTGTCCCTCTGACACTCTCGACGTCTGCTGATGTGGCATCTCCGTTACGCCCCTTCTCCCGTTAACATTCAGAACCAGGAATGTTAACCCTGTCTCCTGTTTCTGACTACTGCACTGATGACTTGGGTATCAAGCACGAGTTACTTGAATCAATTGTAGAAGCTTCACTGCTACTGATCAACTTCTTACTTGCCCCGTCAACTCGCTCAAGGTTTAAGGGAAAACAGCATTATTATGGCTGTATAAAATTTAAACGAATCTCCCGGCCACGCGCCGTTGTTGGAGTGGTATAATGAGCTAAGAGATCTGGATTTTAAGGAAAATCCTGTTCCCAGCTGAAGATTGACTTCGCTACCTGGGACCGTATGGTATTTCTTTCGCCTCTGGCGATATCTCGAGCCCTTTGCTCCTGAGATGACAACTTGCTGTTGTAAAGGACATAGACAGGTTACCCCTCCTACGTGCTGTGAAAACTCGCTGAGGAACAAACAACAACAGCTATACAACACGTCAAAAGTTACACATCTCTAACTCTAACTCCCTTCTCCCTTTAAATCAATGCAGCTCCCCTGCTCCATTCCCGCAACAGCGATACATAAATATTACCTAACCCCGGGTCAAACTATCCCGCAGTCCCCTCTCTATCCCATTTCAACGTAAACCTCGGTCTGGTAATCAACTCCCAGACCGGCTGACCTAAATCTTTTGTTTCACCTAGGCTAGCCCCGAGTCACAATAATTCAAATTTGAGGGGAACCCTCCTGTCCGTAATACTTTGGGCTACTTCTGCACTGACCCTTGATGATTCGTTGATTAACACAAAATAAAATTAGAACTACTCTAGGAATCATTAAATTCCAGTTCCGAAAAATTAATAACATCCCTCCTGATTACACAATACTTCAAAGCACAAATAAAATAACGTACACATGAGTAAATGCCTAATAAAATAATCGTACACACAATACGCTATCGTAGTTTACACTGCAATTATTATAATCAAGCGATGTTATCTATATGTATGTGTGTGTATATTATATATATATATATATATATATATATATATATATATATATATATATATATATATATATATATATATATATATATATATATATATATATATATATATATATATATATATATATATATATATATATATATATATATATATATATATATATATATATATATATATATATATATATATATATATATATATATATATATATATATATATATATATATATATATATATATATATATATATATATATATATATATATATATATATATATATATATATATATATATATATATATATATATATATATATATATATATATATATATATATATATATATATATATATATATATATATATATATATATATATATATATATATATATATATATATATATATATATATATATATATATATATATATATATATATATATATATATATATATATATATATATATATATATATATATATATATATATATACGAGGGCTGTCCGGAAAAGAACCGTCCATAATTAATATTAGAAAAACCGTTTGCGCGACATCGATGTAACTTGGCAGCCAAATAGAATGGCCTGTTATGCACATACATGTGCAATGTTGACGTTGCTGCACCAGTCTGTGCGACCGTTAAAAGCCGTTTAGTGAGCACATGCACTGTGTGGTCGTCACATTCAAAATGGCTGAACGAGTAGAGCAAAGAATCTGCATCAAATTTTGCGTTAAGCTTCAACATTCATCCACGGAAACTATTATGATGATTCAGAAGGCTTTTGGAGACGATGCAATGAGTGCTACACAAATAAAGGTGTGGCACAAACGCTTCAAAGATGGTCGAGAATTATGCTGTAGTAGCAGAATCCGCGGAACGAATTTTGCCACGACACGTCTCGTACCCAGATCCTGGGTCAGAATCTCGGATACAATAGTTTTTGGAATTCCCAGATCTTTTTCTAGTTCTCGCACTGTCAGTCGCCGATCTTTGTTGATTGCAGCCCGTACACGTTCAACATTTTCCGGTGTTCTGCTTGTTGCAGGCCTTCCAGAAATGGGATCACATTCAACAGATTCTCGACCATCTTTGACGCGTTTCTGCCACACCTTTATTTGTGTAGCACTCATTGCATCACCAACGGGCTGATCACCCGTTTGCCAGTCACTTCGATTACGGAAACAACAGCAAATGGATTGATTTGCCGTTGCCCTAAAGACGCCAATAGGCGTGATGGGAAACAATGGCAAAGAAAACCTATCTGCTGTTGCCCTAAGACGCCACTAGACGTAATGGCCACTGACTGCTTTGACGGTCGGTGGCTAAGGATGGAAGAAGAAGAAGACTCATTGCATCGTCTCCAAAAGCCTTCTGAATCATCATAGTAGTTTCCGTGGAGGAATGTTGAAGCTTGACGCAAAATTTGATGCAGATTCTTTGCTCTACTCGTTCAGCCATTTTGAATGCGACGACCACACAGTGCATGTGCTCCCTAAACGGCTTTTAACGGTCGCACAGACTGGTGCAGCAACGTCAACATTGCACACGTATGTGCATAACAGGCCACTCTATTTGGCTGCCAAGTTACATCGATGTCGCGCAAACTGTTTTTCTAATATTAATTATGGACGGTTCTTTTCCGGACAGCCCTCGTATATGCCCCCTCCGCTCCACCAACTCGGTAAAATTAATTACACCACTATTCATATATATATATATTCCATTATCACCAGCTCCCACGCCAGACGTCATCGCGTGGCTTTGTTCTAAGACCAATGATCGCGCTGCATTTCAATAAAGTTTGACCCCGGCCAATCAAAATTGTAAACAATTATGACTCATATTATTACTGCTAGCGCGCGTCCACAAATTGCGTCACGTTACGCGACCGCGTGAGCAACCTTAACTTTGATTCGTTCTAAGTGTAAGTTCGACGTACATGGGTAGTGCTTCAGTTCCCACCCCCAATTTACTGGGTAGGGATTTTTAACATCGGGAAATTTTCACCCATCCCAATTAATACCCCCGCTCTGATATACAAATAAATGACCGCGATTATTTTAACAAAGAAAAAGAGATTCCGTGATCGCGATTAATCTAGCGAAAAGAACTGGTGCAAATCTAATATAAACTCCCCTGTAATCCCTATTATAAACGCAATTAATTCCCTACAAAAAAAAAGACCAAACTCACTAATATTACCAGGAGAAGAAACATGGGCGGATAAGATACCCCCCCCCCCCCTCCCCCAGTGATCTCTCCTGAAAACACGTACCTATTACAAGGAGAAGAAACATGGGGCAAACTTATATAGCTACAGAGAGAAGGAGGAATGGGGCCTGTTGAAAATAAAATCACAGTAACTTTATCACAACTCATCACTGCTCCATTCACAGTCTGGGGTCACTTCTGCTGTCGATTTTCTGTATGACTAGCCAGAAACAATCACCAGCGCTTGCTGTAGTGGTTTATGAATATACAATTTTCATATGTTGAGGTTGCCAGCATCATATATAACCAATTAGCAAGAACAAAATGTCAAATTCACATTTGTAAAATAAATGTTTACACTTACCCCAAAGTAACTTTTGAGAACACTAGCTACTGGCTCAGTTTGAATGGACACAGCACGTTGATGTTTTCGAATCACTTGGTCTGGGAAATTTTAGTATTCCTCTTAAGATGGGGGATCTGATTCCTTAAGTCTCCAGTCTTTGTATTTAAAAATGCAGGTTTACTTGTAAGTTTCAAAGTTGTCCAAATACTTCGATCCTGCTCCTTTAAGTTTCCAGTCTTTGTATTTAAAAATGCGGGTTTATGTTTGAGTTACACTCAAATACTGTATTTCGATCTGTCACTTATAATTTTTGAATCCTTTGTCCTATCCTTCTCTCTCTGGTTCTGGTTAATTGCTAGCTTGACGTGGCGATGCAGTCTGATTTGAGACTCCGATTTCGCTAGATTATATTCCCATTTCTCAGTTCAAATCCCAGATTGTACTTCCGACGAATTTGCCAATGAAAGTACAAGTCTATTCCGGCTTTCAAATTAAGCCAGTGGTAAGCTCTTTAGGACTAAATGGGTTGGGGTGTTAAATCATAATATCCCCAGCGTTTTAAAATATTAAATTTAAAATTCCAACTCGTGACCTCTTTCTAATAAGGCAGAAATACTTCTGCTTGTATCTTTATGCAAACTCACAAACAAATCTGTGAACTTATTTCCTGTCTAGATGCTTTCTCACAAGATTGTCTCCCCAGACAGATTATCGATAATATTGATACAAAGATGGGCCAGCATAAGCTATTATCTCATTATCACCAGTGTTTTCTTGCATTCGCCAGATGGATTTCCCAGACAGACAATATGGCTTTCTTTTCCTCGATAGTGCGCGACCACATTATGTCAATAGAGATCGACTCTATCAAAGGTGGCTAGACGACTTACGTGATAAACATATTACTCGCTGACCGGCGTAATTAGCTTGGTATTATTACGATTCACAGGGCGAAACGTAAACAAGTCTGGGTTCGGTCAGAGCAAAAATATAGGGCATAAAATAGGCCGAATTATAGGACGATGAATGAGGAAAATGAAGAAATGAATTGATACTGCCGGAGAGAATGACAGTTATGACAAGTGCACCCAAATAACAGGACGATGAAGGAGAGAAAGAAGAACGCAAAAGTACATGCACAAAGGTTTTGTGATATACCCTGTCACCTAAGATATTTCATTAAATATCCCAGTTTGGGCGTGAACTTTTACGTGGTGTGTGCCTTCGTCTAATACTGTTCTGTGTGACAGTGTTCTTCTCTTCATTATACCGTTGGCGAGTGTTTGAATTGCTCGCTTGGCAATGTGTACAGTTTAGCACGAACTGACGACCATCTTCCCATCGTTTAGTCCCAAAGTAAACCTCTTTAAGGTTACTCATAGTGGTTCCCACGGGAACATGTTTCCCGATGAGGATATATGAGCCACTTTCATGACGGAGGGTCTTAAGGGAAGAGGCACCACGAGTTGTTTCCCCCGCTTCGTCCGTCGATAAATAATTCCATCTTGTTTGTGGAAAGTTCCAGCTGAAGTATGGGTTGGTTTTATCTGGCTTTGTTCAGGGTACGGCACTAGGGTAATGTCATTCTTCTGCGCTTGTTGTAATTCTGCTTTACTATATAGAAATGATGAGTTGAGGTACGAGCTATCCAATGTTGGGTGTTGGATGCCCTGCTCAAACTCTTTCTTGGTAGTTTCATCCTTCTGGTTGTCCGGGTTATGGCGAACAGAGCAATCTCGCACAAACTGTCGAATATTGTGTTGCATACCTGGCCAGAAGTAGTTCGATAAGACCGGTTTTCCCAGGGCATATGAACCTTTAAGGGGGTGGGGCAGGGTGGAATGCATTTCCTGCATAAGGCGGGCACGATAAGGGAGTATGATTATTAATTATCTCTGATTCCCTACCGGTCTATAAACCAAACGTTTCTCCCTGTAATATGCTCCCTGAGGAGTATGGGAGTAATTGCCATACAACCTTGAGAAACAAGGCTTTAGGGTTTTTTCGACCCTTTGCGTCTGCTTCAGCTCCGAAATATTCGGGCTGGTGAGAGAGTGGAGCTCAGGGGCCGCTTGAACGTTTCCTGTGTTCTCTCTCTCTCTCTCTCTCTCTTGTTTTGACCTGGAATCACGTGAGGGATATCCAAGAACTACATATGTCCACCACAAAATGAGAGGGTAGACTAAAACGTCTACTACTGCGGCATTGATTTTGCCCCGTGCATATCTGGTTGAAACATCAATTTTTGCAACCGGAAGAAGCATAGGTTATATACTCTTCAGGGGCCCCTGTATTTCTTCAGTTTAACCAGTGTATTGGTGGGCTTTCACCAAAGATGTGGAAACGAGAGCTGAATATTCTAAGCCCGAATCATAAAAGCACCGCGTGTTGTGGTTACCAACGGTTACTTGCTCAGTAATAGAGGGGTGGCTGGGGTTCTGTTCATATGCCTGAGGGTCATGGTTCCCTATTAGCCTCCTGATCAGGCATGCGACATTATAAGGGCTGTTTTCGGCCTCTTACAATCCGATATAAAATGTGAATCGGTTATGCACGTTTTACAATATCGTCTTCCAGTTCCCTGGGCTGAATTGTTCTGTTTCTGCCTGGTGTTGTCCTGCGATTGTTGTGAAGCCTTGTTGTGTGAGCTGTTGGAGGTACTTTTGGACTCAGTGAAGGGACGCTCCTCTCGTTCGGGGTGACTATCTAGAGATCGACTCTATCAAAGGTGGGAAGACGACTCAGGCGATAAACGTATTATCCGATGACCGGTGTAATTAGCCTGGTATTATTATGATTAACCTGGCGAAACGTAAACAAGTCTGGGAGCGGTTAGAGCAAAAATAATTATAACACATAAGGAAGGGAAACCCGAGGCCTGTAAACAGTAAATAAATATTAGACAAACATAAAGGTACGTTTAAGAACCCCGGACCTTCCGTCGCACGGAAGGTCCAGGGTTCGAATCCTGGATAAGCCACGCACGTCTGTTGTTTTTCTATTGTCTAGTGTTCTACTTCTTTATTTCTTATAAACATACCTTTATGTTTGTCTAATATTTATTTAGAGCAAAAATGTAGGGCACAAAATATGCCGAATAATTGAACGATGAATGAGGAAAATGAAGAAATGAAGTGATACTGCCGGAGAGAAAGACAGTTATGACAAGTGCAACCAAATAATAGGACGTTGAAGGAGAGAAAGAAGAACGCAAAAGTACATGCACAAACGTTTTGTGACAAATTGTCTAATAAATTGTCTCCCTAAGCTGTATGTTGAGCATTGAAGTCTCCCACTACGATAGTTCTGTTGCTTATTCTTGCATTCACGTCTATGATATCTCTTTCGTTTATGTTTCCACTTGAACAGTACAGGTTAACTATTTTTATTTCTTATAACTCATTAGATACTATTATAGTTATTCCTGGATTAACTACCAGCAAGTCATCATCAGCCTTGGCAGAGAGTGTAGAACTTGGGGCAATGGAAAAGCAGAACTGGAAATTAATCAACTGATACATGATCATGCCGGGGATAATGATGCCATTGTGTATACAGATGGGTCTGTGATCCATGGTGAGAAATCAGGTTGGGGCTTATCTGCAAGGGTACAGGGCAGAATCGTCGCCGAATGTAGCGGGGCTTACAAGATAACTTCTTCTTCTTCTTCTTGCGATCGCAACCTTGATGATTACACCGTCAGACGAGTTCTCATGATGAATTCGACTGTTGTTTGAAGTTCCTCTCTAACTCCATATAGCTTTGAGTTTAGTGTTGAGTCATTGGGCCAGTATATCTTTCTTAACTGGTCATACAGAGGACAGTCCTGTAGAACATGCTCAGCAGTTTGTTCGTTTAATCCACATGTGCACAGTGGTGAAGCAGACAATCGTAGCTTGTGCATGTGTTTATTCAGTTTGTTATGCCCTGTCCTGAGTCGAAAAATAGTTGTCTGTCCCTGCCGGTCGAGAGTGTGATAGTCGTCTTTGGGTTGGTTCTGTTCTCTTCTGATAGTCTGGATAGCTCTTTTTCTCAAAGTATGTGACTTCATTATCTTCTTGTTCGCATTCTCCTCCCTTTTTTGCAAGTTTGTCTGCCTTTTCATTTCCGGGTACACCACAATGAGATGGTACCCACTGAAGTATGGTTCTCTTTTTGGCAGCTACCTTGTTTAGTTCATTTCTCAGATGCGGGAGTTTACCACCCTTGAGAGCTTGCAGGACAGACAGTGCATCTGTGAGGATGACTACCTGGTGGCAGTCAGAGTTGGTGTTATAAATCATATTTGCAGCTTGCTCTAGAGCTTGAACCTCAGCTGTATAGTTGGAACAGAATTTACCAGTGGGAATGTGCCTAGTCTCATAGTGGTTGTCAGGATATGAGATAAAGATACCGGCACCTCCATTCCTAACAGCATTAGTTGCTGATCCATCTGTATAGGCATGTATCCATGATTGATCGGGATAGCTTTCTTGGATCATACTCAATGTAGCAGTTCGTTTTTGCAGATCATTATACTCACATCCACTTGTGAGACCACTGACTGTTGTATTAATTTGGAGGGCACTGCTGGCCTGCTCCCATGGTACAGGGTATAGGGTGGGCTTCAGTGGTGTTGTCTTCATGGATAGGTCTTCTTGATGCTGTCTTATAAGTCTTTTCCCCGATGCACAAAGCTGCTACGCTTTAGACGTCCCAATGCCAGATCATCTAGTCTTGCCTTCATTGGGTGCATTGGCATACTGTTGTACTTTTCCATCTGGATCATGGTTTTTGTGTCTCTTCTATGGGACAATGTCTGTAATTCAGCAACCTTCTGCATCTCTGTTATTGGTGTAGTTTTCATGGCTCCTGTAATGAGCCTGAGAGCTTGATTTTGCACCTTGTCCAAAGACTGCAGATGTGAGTTAGCAGCTGATGACCATGCTGCTGAGCTAAACTCTAAGTGTGGTCTTATTACTCCATTATAAATCTTCTTTAGATTTCGTTCATTTGCTCCCCAGTTGGTACCTGCTAATTTTCTGAGTATGCCTAGTCGTCTTCGGGCCTTTCCTTCTGCATTTTCAATATGCTTATTCCATGTAAGCCTTTGGTCAAATGTCACCCCAAGATAGGTGGGGTAGCTTTCTTCCTTGATCACGGTTGTCCCTAGGTGTATGTTAGCTGATTTGTCCTTGGGGGCGAGGGAGAACAGTGTTGTGGAGGTTTTGTCTGTGTTTATTGTGATAAGCCATTTCTCTGCCCTTGACACTAGCATGTCTGCTGCCCGCTGCATTCTATAATTTGCTGTGGTGACATTTTCATCAGCGCACCAGAGTACTAGGTCATCTGCATATAAGGCAGCTTTAACTCCTGCAGGGAGATCTTTCACCAGGTCATTGATGTAAACAAGGAAGAGTGTTGGGGAAATTACTCCTCCTTGAGGTACCCCCTGATGGAGCAACACTTTTCTGCTCTGCAGACCGTCAAGAGTGACTCTAGTTCTCCTGTTATGCAAGTATGACTGGATCCATTTCATCATGTTGCCTTGGATTCCACTTCTCCTAAGTTTTGCAATGAGGCCATCTTTCCACACCTTGTCAAAGGCCTGCTTGAAGTCGACCCAGATCGTTAGGACCTTTTTCTTCTCCTGGAAGGCATCTTCTATTGCTTGAGACAAGTAAGTAACTTGGTCTTCTATACTGTAGCATTCTCTAAATCCAGCTTGTTCCGGCACCAGGATCTGCTCAGACTCTAAATACCATTTCAATCTGTGGTTGACTATTCGCTCCATAGTCTTCCCAACACAGCTTGTGAGACTGATTGGCCGGTAACTTGCAGCCTCGGTCTTACATTTCCCTTTCTTTAGTATGGGTATTGTGATGGCTTCTCTCCATACTTGGGGTACCGTTCCTTTCAACCAGCTGTGGTTGAATATCTCAAGCAGTTTTGTCTTTGCTGCTGAGCTCAGATTTACTAGCATTTCGTTGCTGATTTTGTCTGGGCCGGGTGACTTTTGAAACTTAAGCTTGGAAATAGCCTTCTGTAGTTCTCCTAGTGTGATGGGTTCCCTCATTGGGGCAGGAGTATCTGTCTGTCCCATGGTTGCCAGTATTTCTTTTCTTATCTCTCTCTGATGGTCTATGTTAATGGGTAAGTTGCTTTCTGAACTGTATCTTCTAGCAAACAAGTCTGCAGCTTGTTTTCCTCTGAAAAGTTTGCCACCTTCATCCAATGTGATAGTCTGCCTTGGTGAGGAATGCTCTTCATTTAGAGACTTGACTAATCTCCAAAGTTTCCTGCCGTCTTTCTCAAGGTTCAGCGATGCCGTTTTAGTTCTCCAGCTTTTCCGCTTTTCTTCTAGCTTTGTTCTCTGAAACTCTGCTACAGCCTTTTTCCATTTGTTGTGAGTTTCAAGTGAAGGCTGAGACTCTGCGTCCTTTCTAGCCTTCATAGCTTCCTGACGTTCTTGGAGTGTGCTGGACCAGTATGGTATGTAGTTACGCCGGCATCCTTTGGGAATGGTTTCTTTTGCAGCTTGTAGTATGCATCTGTTGAAGTCTTTTACCACTTCATTAATGTCTCTGTTCTGTACCTTGAAGGTAGACAGCAGCGTGTTCACCTGATGCCTGAATAAACCCCAGTTGGCTTTTTTGTAGTTCCATCTTGTAATGGCTGGGCCTGTACTGAGAGTTGCACTCTGGACAGTAAGAAAGATTGGGCGATGGTCGCTTCCCCCTAGTTGGTCTCCTACTTCTCTACTAATAGATCCAGCTATATCTGGTGTGGAGAAGGCAAGATCTGGTGTTGAGGTTGTGTGCCATCCTCTGGAGTAGAAGGTAGGAGTATCTGTGGCATTATTGACTAGGATTAGGGAGTGATCATCTTGCCAAGTTTCAACCTCTTCACCTCTGTGATCCAGATGGTTATAGCCCCAGCTCTGGGAGTGGCTATTAAAGTCTCCAACTGCTATAAAGTTGGTGGCTGGTACCTGTATAGAGCTGAGACTCAGGGGTTTGTTGTTCGGACAGTAATAGTTCAGGAGTTCTATTTCCATCTTGTCTACCTTTATCTGCAGCAGCTGATATTCTGCTCCATCCATGAAGGTTTTCCTTTCGTGTGCAGGAATGTTATTCCTTACAAGAGTAAGTACTCCTCCTTTTCGTCTATCTTGTCTGTCGGATCTGAAGCATTGATATCCCCTTATTTTAAAGGTTTGATCTGCTTTCAAGTGAGTCTCTTGGATACAGCAAACACTGACTTGCTTCTCATACAAGATGTTTTCCAGCTCTGTCTTTTTGCTGTATCCAGCCTGCTTGCTGTTCACTCCCTCTGCATTCCAGTGCATCATGACAAGTGGCACTCTGGGTTTCTCTTTTTCTGTTTTGTTTTGGTCAGTAGTTCTCCTCCGCCGTCTGTTGACTCCACAAGACGGTCTAGAGGGTCCTCCAGTAGCTGAGGGTGGGCTCTGTCGAGGCTCAGAGCCCGGCACTGCACCTGCCTGGTGGAGCTCCACAGGGCGAGCACCAGAACGAGATTTATTTGACGGTGTACTCTCCATAGAAAAAAAAAAGCGAGTTGCATGATACTGTGGTTTCCGGTGCGCCTTCTGGCCCAGTATCTACGACTTTAGCACCTGTTCAACGGGAGAGTGGGCTCATCCCTAATCTGTTTATGTTCCCAGTAGTAGACTATTCGCAAGCAGCCTGGGGGTGTCACTGCTCTGCGCGGACCTTGTTTACCGAGGCGGCGTCCGAGCTCGTATGGTGAAAATATGGTTGCGTTATCTTCAAAATAGCCCTGTCTTTCCCGTGGCTTTTCTGCCATCCTGCAACTTTGAGTTAGGGAGTTCTGAGCTCCAGTCTCTTTCCCAGGCATTTTATCCTGGCCTGGCACGCATACAGAGGACCCCACTTCTGGTTCTAAGTTAGCAGTTGGGGATAGGTGGGGTAGCACACTGTGCATTCCCCGTCATCCAGGGGGCTCTCCAACTATGCAGAGCTTGCACAATACTGTGCTCTGGTTCTGGGCTCTCCCAAGGAATCCTCACGTCCTGCACAGAGCCACTTCCCGATACCCACCACCTGCCAACCCTCCATTGTAGAAATCTCCTGCATGCGGCCATCCAGTCAAGAGCCAGTATTAAGTCTGGTGCCCAAGTGATCCCCCCAAGCTCAGTGTGCAATGCTGGGTTCTCATCATGCTGCAACACAGGAGGGATTGTGATGCTCAGCCATCTCTCTCAATTCTGCACCGATAAGTGACATCGGGGACTTAACTTTGCCTCAGTACTGGGAGGCCCCGTTTCCGGGTACACCACACACAGCCAATTGAGGCAACGGTCGCCATGGGCGTGATAGACGACAAACAGTGAAGAATGAGGCAAGAAAGCATTTAACCCATGAAGTGGGGGTGGATTGGTGCAGACCAGAGCATGTACCACTCGCCGGTGGGTTCTGCATCTACACCTATAGGGTTCCACCCACTCCTCAGCCCATTTAGTCTGGCCCCTCACCCAGGACCTGTCCGGCTTGGGTGACCCTGCCAGGAGTAAAACTCCCGCCGGCATAGCTCCCGGGATCATTGAGGCGCTCAAGCTCTCCAACCACGGCAAGGTAGGCTTACATGTGGAGAGACAAGATAACAACTTCCAGCATGAGAATGGAGGTGGCTAACTGAAACTTCATTGTGTCAGACTCTCAGTCCATGCTTCAAAAGGTTCAAAGTAGTGGTTGCGGCATGAATGGAAAACATTCATAAAAGCTTCAAGTCTATAAGAGCTGGCGTGGATCTTTTGTCCTGGTCATGCAGTGGTATATGTTTAATGAGAGACCTGACAAACTATCATCAAGAGCACCCACAGTGGGGACACCGGATATGTATAAGGGAGAGATACTGAGAACAATTAATGATCGTCTGTTAGAGAATGACACTGCAATAGATGAATCATCAAGGTTAAGACTGTTGGAATTTGGCATCAAACGTATGGCTAGCAGAGATGGACGTATGAGAGGATGCATCCATCGTGTATACAACCAGCGAGCTACAGGAACAGTTAGCAATCACACTCTTCGACATATGCTGAGGCGACATATGCTGAACACCTATGGATTTACCCGGAGTGCAATAATGATGTCGACTCTGTTCAACGATAACAATAACTTCAGCATGTATTGCCTCCTCTATTAGAGTCAAATAAATAGTTCTCAATAACCAAAGCTTTTTCCTTTGTAAAAATGTCGGCTTTTGCCGGTCAAAAAATGTAGTCTTTTGCTAAGTAAATATAAAAGACTGCCAAGTGATAGCCAAATTGTTTTTCCACGTTTTATTAATACAATCTACTTTCATCATAAACCAGCTGAAAACGTTTACATTTTAATTAATATATTTCAAAATAATATTTAATAATTTTTGCAAATTTAGTATTTTATGCACTATAAAATATAAACTAAAAGTTTTTTTTTTTTAATTAAAAAAAATGAAAAATATGTTTGCTGGTTGTGAAATTTTTCACATTCACATTTTAATTTTCTTCTTAGGGTTTTGTCCCTTTAAAAAAAAAAAGTGTCTCTCATAGGGATTGTTTCCCTGTATTTTATCAAACGAATTTTAAAAATTTTCGCGAAAACTATCAACTGACATAAAGAATGGAGAATGGCGTGGGACCAAAGTAAAAAAGGAAGACTCGCATATAAAGTCTTGAAAAAAAATAAAAATAAACAATAAATGTCAAATACAAGATGAACTAAAAATATCAGTTAATAAAAAATCGCATTAAAAGACTCAAATGCAGTTCAGCAAACAATATAAATGGCAGTAACATTCAGTATGAAGTAGCTAAAGATGTTGCAAAATTAGCAGAACTCAAGAGGAGAATGAAGAGTTGTTAGTATAGTTTTCATGCGGAAATTCCCAAGGCATGGAAAACAGCAGTAATTATTCCTGTACTAAAACCAGAAAAAGATGCCCATGGTGCCAGTTCATACAGTCCAATTTCTTTAACTTCCCATCTAGGTAAAATATTAGAAATCATTGTAAATAAAAGATTAAAGTTTTATTTGGACAAGAATAATTTATATAGTAAAACTCAGTCAGGATTTAGGAAGAACAGATGCTCTATGGATCAGATAATTAAACTGGAACATGATGTAAAATCAGGATGTCAAAAGAAAGAAAAAATTGTGGTAGTATTTTTAGATATATCTAGATCTTATGATGAATGCTGGAGAGAAGGTGCTCTTTTTAAAATGTGTGATGGCCTTGTTGTGCTTGCTGCACTGCTTTTGTAACCTCTTATCATTCATAGCTTCTCATATTTCATGAAGTACTAAGTCTATGCGTTCCCTGTTTGATGACTTGGATCATCAGCGGATGTCGCCAGGGCCAAATCCCCGTCTATTCGTCTGTGTGGATCCGATTACCTCCCTCAGTTTGAGGGACTGCTTACACCAGAAAATGATGGCACGTGCAGAATCACAACAACAAAAAAAATCAATTGGCATGTCATATACATTTCTTATTTATTTCAGAAGATGAAATAACTCCAAAAGCAAGAAGTGAACCATTGTGATGTGAAGCAATGTAATGAAAATTCTGCTTACATAGGGTTACCATTGTAATATAATACATTAATAATACGAACCACACATTGTAATAATATGCGAATCTTCACATGTACGACATTCTGTAAAATAAACATGGCTACAAACTGAACATGCTTTTACTGAGTGCCTTCTGAAACATGTGTGTGCTTGTATAGATGACGAGGTAATGCCTATATACATACATCATAACATTACATGGTGGCAGCGGTCGATACCGGACTGACGCAAAACAGCTACACGATAACACGTGAGTACAGTTTATTCGACTAATTTTCGTCATCGAGGTCAGCCATGGAGTCTAAACACTACCGCAGCGCACCGCAAATGCGATTTGCCGGTCGAAATGATAAGAGTGAAGCTTTCTTGTTATGGCGCCAACGCATAGATCTATATTCCAAGACCACTGGTCTGGAAGGACAAACCTTAACTCCATATATCCTAGAAGCATTGGACGATGAAGGTTTGAAAATTTACAACAGTTTTGCTAGCGCCATGCCTGTGGAGTCGGCAACAGACCCCGCAGCCATATTGGACGAATTTGAAAAACGTCTGATAATAAAGCACACGAACTTTAGAGCGGCAAGATTAGAACTTCACCACCTGCGACAGAAACCTGGTGAAAGTCTAGATGATTTTTTCACTCGCATCAAGGAGAAAACAAGTGTATGCAAATTTAACAAAGAAGAAGAAAAAGAGCGAATTATTGAACAGATCCTTCTCAGCACACACCAATGCCAGAGTTCCAGAAATGGATACTGAGCCAGAGTGATACACTAACTTTACAACAACTTCTGGATGAAGGCAGGAAACATGAGGCACAAGCACTAAACATTAAGCAAATTCAGCAAGGTACAGTAACAGCCCAGGTGGATGCAGTAAAAAGCTATAAACCCAAACAAAACAAAGCAACTGGTTCGAAGCAACAAGAAAAACACAACACAAGCAGAGGTGCTATGTGTAAATGTTGTGGCCTAAACCACATACAAAACCACTGTCCAGCTAAAGACTCTACATGTCATTACTGCAGAAAGAGGGGCCACTGGATAAAATTATGTTTCAAGAGGAAATAAGACAGTGCTCAACACAACCTTCACAGCAGAGAGTCATCAAAACAAACACACTTTATGATGACTGAGGACTTTGACTCCAGTGAAGAAAGTGATCCTTCCACTTTTGATACTGTGAAGATACTAACTTTCAGTAATGAACCAAAGAGAACGCAGGCTTTCTGCAAGGTACAATTCCGAATACCAGGAATTAAAAGGCACAAAGAAAGATATATTCGGTTCAAGATAGACACAGGTGCCCAAGGTAACACTCTACCCTTAAGAATATTCAGACAGATCATGCCTGACAAGGTGGATGAGCAAGGATTTCCCACAAGGGATGTAAAAAGTAGGAGTGGCAGGACAAAGCTAAGAGCTTACAATGGAACAAGTATAGACTGTTTCGGAGCAGTAACACTTGAATGTTTATACAGAGACTCTGAATGGACATCGTCAACATTTTACTTGGTAGATGTTGAAGGACCTGCAATTTTGGGTTTACCAATGTGCGAAAAGCTGAGTGTGATAACTATTAACAACATTAAAGAGGATATAGGTTTTGCAGATGCTCTCAGCAGACTACCAAACCCCATCAAGACAGCAGATCTTACCCCAAACATCAAAGTTGATTTTGTCAAGTTTAGCGATAATCGGCTTGAACACATCAGAGAAGACACAATGAGAGATCCTATCCTTAACTCTCTCAAAGAACTGATATACCATGGATGGCCAAGCTCTATCAGAGAAGTTCCAACACACATCCGTCCATACTACTCTATGAGGGACGAGTTAAGCATCGAAGATGGTCTGATCCTTAAAGGAGATCGCATTGTTGTACCAGAAACACAACGCAATATCATCCTTAAACAGCTCCATAATAGTCACCTTGGTATTGTGAAGACACAACTGAGAGCAAAGAAAGATGTTTACTGGCCACAGATAAACAAGGACATAGAAACACTATGTAAAAACTGTTCAATTTGCCAAGAACATGCAAATAGGCAGTGCAGAGAACCTCTCATACCATCAGACATACCATTGAGCCCTTGGAGCATTATAGGAACTGATATTTTCTCCATCGACAATAATGACTATCTTATTATTGCTGATTACTACAGCAAATTTCCCATCATTGAGAAACTTCCACAACCCTCACCATCAGCTGTTATTGCAGACATTACAAAGAAGTATTGCAGCATGTTTGGCATCCCAGATGAAATTAGATCAGACAACGGTCCACATTTCTCAGGTCAAGCATACAGAAACTTCACTAAGGACTGGAAGATCAAACACACCACATCATCACCTAGATACCCTAAATCTAATGGTTTCATTGAGAGACAGATACAAACTATCAAGTCAATCATGAAGAAAACAAGAACAGAGGATGTACACCTAGCACTCTTGAGATGGAGAACAACACCGGTAGACAGTAAGATCGACAGTCCAGCAGAACTTATGTTTGATAGAAGAATTAAAGACCTTCTACCATCTAAGGTCCACTTCCGTCCACAACATAGAGACAGCACATATGATCAACTTCAGCATCGTCAGCAAGTTCAGAAATCCAACTATGACAAATGTGCTAAAGACTTACCACCATTATATCCTGGTCAGCATGTGACTACCTACAACCACGACAATGACGCATGGTCAAAAGCAACAATCATTTCCAGAAACCCTGAACCCAGGAGCTATACCTTAAGACCAGACAGCAGCAACAACCTCCTGAGGCGAAACAGAGTGGACATAAGAGAAATCCCACAGAATACAACAGAGCAGAGAATTCCCATGCTTTCAACAGACAATGCAGTAACTCCAGACCTTGGTGCCCCACAAAACCAACAAGCGCCAAGGCCAAAATCACAACCAACTCAAGCTAAACCAGGGACTTCCGCAGAACCACCAGCACTTTACACCACTCGTTCTGGCCGTACAGTGACACCTCCCAGCCGATACAGACAGTGACATATATATACTCACACTGAGCATTACACAAACTTATCCTTTCTCACATGAAACATTTCGTTGGAAATGTTTGCACACATTTTTTTTTCTTCAAAAAAGGAGGGATGTAATATAATACATTAATAATACGAACCACACATTGTAATAATATGCGAATCTTCACATGTACGACATTCTGTAAAATAAACATGGCTACAAACTGAACATGCTTTTACTGAGTGCCTTCTGAAACATGTGTGTGCTTGTATAGATGACGAGGTAATGCTTATATACATACATCATAACATTACAACCATATCGTTCAACGCAAACAGGAGGACAATTCTCAATTTTTAGTCATGAAAAGGAGGACAAGGCCGGACATTATAGTCAAATTTCTTCAAATTGGAGAACTGATCAAAACACTTAGTATCATCAATTTGTACACCTTTTTCCATCAAAAATGTTATACCTATTTCTACATCTTCCCAGGAAATATCTTCAAGATCTAGCCACTTAAACCCAGAAAATTCATGAAAAGGCTGCATCCACATCTTTAAATAATCTAAACATCCTTCATACAGTGCTTCTACATTGCATTGAAACTGTTGCACCTCAGATTTGTAGCCATCACTTTCCATTTGCTTTAGCATGTCCTTCACTTTGAGTGGCATGAAAATGATATTCTTTCTTTCTTGAAGGAGGTCTTGCAGGGATGAAAGGATTTTCAATATATCAATAAGGGAGTTATCTTCTTTTTTTAATTTGCTAATATGAGCATGAAATACGCTAATTAGGGACTGAACATGCCATAAATATATGTCACTTAATGGATCCTCAAAAAAAGTTTTCAGTACAGCTGGTGGTTATTTTCTTTGAAAGAATGACTTGAGAGCTGGAAACATTTGTAGAAGTCTTTGAACAGCTGGAAGTAAAGACAACCACCGGGTTTTGCTGTGGTTAAGGAGTTGTTGGTATTCTACACCAATAAACTCTTTTAGGGACTCAACATGAACAGTGTAAATTGAAAAGTAAATATAAATCTTTACAAAAAAAAAATGTGTGGGGTATCGCTAGAGTGAAGAAAAAACGTCCAATCACTGGAAATGCGAACAAAACAGGGAATTCACAAAAATGTGTGCGGACAGTAATTTTTACCCCCAAAATGAGGACATGTCTGCATAAATAAGGACGTATGATAACCCTAGCTTACACAGTTTATTTATTTCAGAAGATGCATTGTTTCTTTATTAGCCTACAGCAAATATATTAAAAGGTAAGCAAGAAATGAAGCATTCTGACGTGAAGCGGTTATTTAAGGAAAATTTCACTTGAAAGATAAAATGCTCAAATGTCGAATCAGACAAGTCACTTGTTGAGCAATATGAACGTACATTTTTTATTATTATATTCCATGATGTGCGACAGATGTTCGTAACTAGCAGCACGACTGTGTATATTTAATCCCAAGGCATAGTCAGAAGGTTAAGTCAAGAATCCATTAGAACGTTAACTAAAAGTGTGAGCCTAGTGCAGAGATTAAACTTGATGAAAACAGATGTAGCGCGCGATGGAAGAATGGGTATACCGAAGAATAAATAAATTATTAGCGTGAAAGAATAAATTAATAGTGCGATTCTTATCACTTCCATACCCACTTCGATACCCCGTGAAATGCCCAGTACAGGAAAATGTAAAGGGAAATAACATCACCATATTCCGTGCGGAACGTTCAGCGACGTTCATTCCGATAATACCTTTGGAAATATCACAGTATAAATTCAAACCAGATTTTGTAAATAAATTTAGGGGTAATTTCCTATCTTTCGTACCGTTTTGCTCCGCAGTGAATATGTATAGTTAGGTGTTGTTTCGTAGCGCTTAGGGTTAGGATTAGAATTAGGGTTAGGATTAGGATTTGTGTTAGGGTTAGTGTTAACCATAATACTAACCCTAATCCTAACCCTAACTGCTACGAAACAACACCTAACTACATATATTCACTGCGGAGCAAAAAGGTACGAAAGATAGGAAATTACCAAATTAGGAAACATATCATGAAATACAATTTATTTACCAGGTAATCTGATTTCAATCAATTGTTCACAAATGCAAATTCTTAGAATGCCCTTTTGTATGATATCACTTTCTTAGTGGTTCAAAATATTGAATTAAGCCTAATTTTTTTTTATTTTAACGGTTGTGTAACATTTACTCCTGCATGGGACTGGCAGCTTCATCATATAAAACAAATTACCAAAGGAACTAATCTGCAAGAGCATGTGAATTGCTTTGTGCCTAGGGTGGACAACCTCATCATGTGAAGCTCTATAGGAGTACATGAAGGCTATGGTGTAGGCTTCTTGCGATATGACCAGCTGAAGTGGTAGCTCCATACTACGAAAACGATGAGCACTTACCAGTGGTAACATGATCAATATATAAAATTTTGATTCATTTTTAGCTTACCAGGGGTAACATGATCAATATTTAAAATCTTGATTCATTTTTGACTTTCATTTCAGCTTCTCTCAGCATCAACCATTGCTCAGTTGTCAGCTGCGTTACTGAATATATTTAATTCTCTCCTGAATAAGCATTGCAGTCACTTCTATGATATCAACTTGCCCAGTAGTTCAAGGTACACAAGTGCAGGAAATACATCCTACACATTGTCACTAGACAGATGCTCAACAGAGGGTTTAAAAAAGTCTCTAGTCAGTATAACACTACTGAGATTGTCCACAAGGATGGCTAATTAAGATTTAGAAAAGTAGATGTTGGCACTGAGATCTGGTGAAATTTTCTCCAAATGTATTTGACCTTAAATGGAAGCTTCCAAGAGTTTACATCTTCTTTGATCCTTAGCCGCCGACCATCAAAGCAGTCAGTGGCCATCACGCCTAGTGGCGTCTTGTAGGGCAACAACATATTGATTCCACTTTGCTCGGTCGGCGGCCATCCTTCATACAGTGCCCCAACTCTGGTTCATTCTTTGCATCGCAGCCTCCACAGTCCTCTGCCAGGTTGTTTTTGGTCAGCCTCTCTTTCGTTTTCCTTCAGGGGTCCAAAGCATAGCTGTTCTTGTGATGGCATCGGGGTCTCTTCTGAGGACATGGCCAACCCAGCTCCAGCGTCTGCCAGCTATGATGGTGTGCATGTCCTCTTGCTTGCTCCGAGTACGCAGATCTTGGTTGGTGATGGTATTCGGCCAAAAGATTCGGTGAATTTTTCTTAGGCATGATGTGTGAAAAGAGGACAATTTCGACATTTCCTTCTCTGTAACTCTCCAGCATTCCGCACCATAGAGAAGCACAGAAAGCACACAGCTCTGATATAATCTTAATTTTGTGCTTGTGCTGTATTGAGAGGACTTCCAGATGTTGTTTAGGCTAAAAAAGGCTGTTCTTGCCTTGTTCTTTCTGATGTTGATGTCTTTGCCTGCCTCGCCGTCTGGTTACTATGCATCCTAGGTATGTGAAGGTGTCTGTCTGTACCAGTTGCTGATTCCTTACTGATATGGGCTCAGGGTTGCTCACATTGAGCGTCATGACCTCTGACTTCTTTAAATTGATATTCAAGCCCACCTGCTGGCTAAACTTATTAAGTCTATCCATTTACATACAGCTGTGTTATGTTTTGAACACAAATTATTGCCTTATAGGTATTCTAAAGAGATGAGAAAGCCCTTGTGCAGTTTTCTACAAGACTGAATGAATTTGTTAAAATAGAAAAAAAATTATTGGAAATATCACTCAAATTTCTTCTTCTTCACTCAAATTTAGTTGACCTTTATTGTTTGTTTTACAAATTCATTGATCTTTTTTGTCAAATCTGACATAATAGTAGAACTGCTGATTTCTCCAAAGAATTAATGACACTGGGCATAAATCCAAAATTTGACTTTGATGTAGGAAAATTTACCAGCAACATTTGTTTTCATGGGTGTAGGGAAAATTATTAAACAGCAATGTGGAAAACAGTGAAGTAAAGAAATTTGTAAAACACAATGTAAGAACATGTTAATACTAAAAAAATGCCTTTTTAAAATTGAAAATGCCAAAATATGCAAAGTAATGACTCAAAAAACAGCAAAAAATACTAAAAATGGCTGACAAATCTCAAAACATGCCATATCATACCAAAAATGGCAAAAAAGCAAAATAATGCCTTAACAAAGGCTCTTAAATCAGCTTAGTTTTTTTATGAAACACATTTATGTTCAACTGAGAAACGTTTTGTCTTTGCTAAAAAAAAAATGTGCAAAGTCATCAAAATCCTAGCTCTTTGTAATTATACTTTCTCTCTTTTTCGCTATTATCCAACTCCAGTTTGGATGCGTTTTGCATTCTTTCTATATAATAATGAAAATAGTAATGGTATTACATTATGTTAGTTACACAGATAGATTTTCATAAATGGATAGGCCTACATACGTAGAATACAAGAATTGAAGTGGTATGACAAGATCACTAATGTGGAACTGATAACAAGAACTAGACAAGTGCCAGTAAAACAAGAGATGAGAAGAAGATGCTGGAGATGGATAGGACACATGCTGAGAAAAACCTATTGATAGCATTACCAGGCAGTCCTTGTTCTGGAATCCCCAGAGTAAAAGAGGTAGAGGAAGACAAAAGAACACATGGAGAAGAGAACTGAAGACATACATGAAGGGGACAAAGAAGATGTGAAAGACCTTTATCTGATGGCACGGGACAGATAGACTTAGAATACATTTGTTGAAGGCCTATGCTCCTTGAGGAATAGAAAAGTGAAGAAGTTACACAGATAATGGCGACAGAATAAATAAATAATATTTGTTTTGTTTGTGTGGCTGTCAGTAAATCTGAGGCACTTGTTTGTTTTTTCCAAATAAGAATGCATGTTATGTATTTAAAAACTGATATTGCATTCATAGTTCTTGGCTGAAGTTAGGCATCTGCCATTGGACATTATGATAGGTCTATGGTTGTTTAAATGTTTCACTTCTGTGAATATTTTTGTTGTGACCCTGTCATATAACGAAATATTTCTGTCTTATTGTTGTTGTATAATGTGTAAATGTATTAATCGCCAACAATTGTTCTTATTTTTCATTAGCATTAATGTAAACGTATTACAAGCATAATTGCCAACAATTGTACATATTTTTCATTAGCATTAATGTAAATATATTAATTGCCAATAATATTCATATTTTTCATTTGCATTAATGTAAATGTATTCATTGCCAACAATTGTTCATATTTTTCATTAGCATTAATGTAAATATATTAATTGCCGATAATGTTCATATTTTTCATTAGCATTAATGTAAATGTATTAATTGCCAACAATTGTTCATGTTTTTCATCAAAAATGTAAACACTTTAATTGCTGGTATATGCTCAGTAAAAATTTCATGTTGTTTATCCAAGTCAGAAGGTTCTGTGCAATACAAAATACATTATTTTGTGCAAGAAGGATACATTGATCAGTGTGTTTTGGTATGTATTACTATATTACTTTCATGTTGTTTATACATGATCGTAGAGAAAAAAAAAGTAGAAATGGATCTGCACCATTACTGATGTATGTGAATATTTTTTATTTCAAATCATTTAAATACATTCATTGCTTGTAATTTGAGTATTCATTGAGTATTTTTTATTTTTGAAAATGTATACACATTCATTTCTTAAAAACATAAAACCTTATATTGCGACTCATGGAAACTAAGTTTTTTTTTTTTTTTTATGAATGGTATTTGAGTTATCATATACAATGACACTAAATTATTAAACTGAGTTTTAATTTATTTACTTAATTTTATTAATTTATTTATCATTTTGTTAGCGTATTTTATTCTGTAATTATAGTTTCCAAATATCAGTGTGGTGACATTACAGATGCTGAAAGATGGCTTCACTTCTTTCCTAGTCAAATTCTTTATGTGTTTACCACTTGTAGTAACAAATTTCTATATTTTATCATGTTCTTTTTTTAACACAAAAAGTCATTATTGTTATTTTACTTACCATTCAGTCAATAACTTTTAAAAAAATTTCTCAGTCAATCTTAAAAATTAAAAAAGTTTTTTTGTTCTAGTTCTCCTTGGTCTTTTAACTGTATTAATTCATAATCGTAAATATTTGTTCCAAAAATGCTTTGGGAGCGCTATATATATATACATAAATGCTTTTGCATCATAATCTATCTAAATAGAAATTGTGTTGCTGTTTTCATATTAGTCTCAGTGTGATTTATTAACATCAAATGTCATTTTCTTTTCAGATTTCAAGAAATAGCCAAAAAACAGTTTCCATTTATGAGCGGGAAAATTAAACTGGAGTCATATTGTAAAGTGAGTTTACATTTCCTTCTTGAAACTGTCGACATTTTGTTTTCTTAATAGTGAAATAAAAGTGGAACTAATTCAGTGTTAGCTGAGAATCTATATTATTAGAATACAACTCTTATCTTCTGAATTATTTAGAAAGTAGGCAAATAATTCAGAAGATAAGAATTCTGAATCCTGAACAGACAGATCTGTTTCATTAGGATGAAGGAAATGTTGAAAATGATGTATCTTATCTACCTGTAAAAGTGAAGCAAGATCAAGATTGTGAAGGAAATGAACTGTTTGTTAAATAATGTTTTGTTTTATTTAAACAACATAGAAAGGAGCTGAATGAAAATGGATGGTGTGTTTGTCATTTTCTAACATCCTTGCAATAATAAAATCAATGTTCTAACATCTTCTGGGCAAGGACATTTTCCAGTTAACATTTTTTTGTTCAACGTATTGAATTTAATATCAGAATAAATTAACAAGGTGGGGTGGGAGAAAGAAAGAGTTAGAAACTCAAACATGATGATAATAAATTGGCAGAGCTACAGACTGACTTACTGTCTGGTAACACAGCCTGTTATGGACAATTTTCATTTGTTTTAGTTCTTAAAGAGCATGAGTGTACCACTGTAGTTGGTTCTCATTTAGAAAGTCTTCATCAGAATGCTTCATGAGCTCTTGTAGTGATGGTTCTTGTAGTAGAGTGTCTGACATGAGATGGTTGCTAGCCCCCATGTCTCTTATGATATGCCTGGTGACAGCTGTTCTTGCTTTCTCTCTGTAGATCTCAGGAAGCCAGTAGGGAAGGGGTCTGTTATTCCATGCAAGACATGATGTAGAATAATATATCGCATGCAAAAAAATGAACATAATAGAAAACATTAATATGTACCATACAATACTATATATGACTCACATCCTCAGAATACAATACAAGTTGTAAAACAACTGCAGTATTTTGAAAAAAGATCACATAAAAAAAATATATAGTCCAGTCAAAGAAGCTAATACCAATGAGTAAAGAGTAAGAACAAAGAGATACACCACCAGTACTTCCAGTGGTTAGCATCATGTGATTGAACAGCTTGAAGTGGCTGGGGTATATTGAACAAGTTGAAGTTAACAGAGAGAGTGCATATTAAACAAATTTAGGGTACAGAGTCAAGGGTATGCCTAAAAAGAAAATTGATGAACAGTATAGAGAGGAACATAAAAGAGCTGGGAATTTTGAACTGTAGAGAGATCACCAAGTATACAGAGGGAAGGAAACAGACTGTGTTTATAGTGACACTGGAGAGATACAATCAAGTTTACAGAGGAAAGGAAAAAGACTGTGTTTATAGTGACATTGGAGAGAGATCATCAAGTTAACAGTGGAAAGGAAATAGATATTGTGTCTGTAGTAAAACTGGAGAGATGCCTTAAGGGTAACAGACTTTATTTCTGGCACAGAGCCTTTTCAGCTTAAAAAAATCTGATACAATTAAGAGTTAACCTCATACATCTCTTTAAATGTTAAACTGAAAATATCAGTATAAAAGATAATCTGATTGTCACAAGTGAATTAACTAACAAAGCTTTAAATTTGTTTAGAAAAGGAACATATGTTTCATAACTACCAGCTTAAACACTTATGACATTTTATTTCAATGATGAATAAGTAATTGTGCCACATCACATTTTCTTACACCAGCTTAGTAAATCTGTATTTGTTTCAAGCGCACTAATAAGATAAATTGTTCATAATAACACTGAAGACCTCAGCACTTATCTCTAAAATAAAAGGCAAAGTATGTTTCTATGTTCTTAATACAAATCCGCATGCCTTACTATTTCTTGATGAATTTTGGCAGAGACTCTCTTTAGGTTATTTTATAATTTAATATTGTTATTATGACATTATGAGTAATTATAGTTTTTCGTAAGAAATATATAGAATCCATTTATTTCTCAGGGGCCATAATCAAATAAATACATATCCAATAAATATAAAGGGACGTAACACAAATGTTAAAACTATTATTTTATGTTTGTTATTAATGACCATAGGTTTGCATATTTTACAAGATAATTAAAAATGTTCAACTTAAACATTTTTACTTTAATAGGAAATAGAAGAAAAAAAAAAGTTTTCTGTAGTGGTTTCAAATTGGATCGGAGCTGTATCGATACATATATTATAACCAATGAATGTTCTCTGAGCATGTACATCCACAGTGCGTGTTTCTTAATGAAAATATTACATGGTATTACTTTTTTACTTACATCATTTTTAAAATGTGTGGTCAAAATTTGAATATATGTTTATTTTGAGTGAAAAAGCAGACTTATGCATTCATTCGCTTTCACTTATGGTATGTCAGAGCTTCAGAATTTTTTTTTATAAACCTTCGTCTCCGCTTAGTATTAAAGTAAAAAAAATGCCTGGCTTTAGTCTGGTTGTTTAAATAACTGTTTCAACATATGTAAAAACCAAATTCACTCGATAGTTGCTTTTTTCCCGTTGCAATTATTTTTAAGTTATTTTATAGTAAAATCTTTAGTTGCAGAAAACAAAATTATTAGATAGCTATGATCGTTGAAGGACCGTTTAATTGGAAGTTATTTTTTTCACAGGTTGCCAGGTCACATAATTTGGTTTCTACCGCTTTGGTTAAAAAAAAAAATAAGCTGGTTGCTTGTTGTCAAATGTGTCTTCAATTCATTTGAATGCATGTTTATTTTGATTGACAAAGCAGATTTATGCATTCATTCGTTTTCAGATATGGTATGTCCGTGCTTCAGAATTTAAAAAAAATAAACCTTCGTCCTCGCTTAGTACTAAAATTTAGAAGATGTCTAGGTAACATAATTTGGTTTCTACCGATATTTTCAATGCGTAAAACAGTACCGTAAACAGTGTCTATCTGAATCAAGGGAAGCAATCCAAATGGTAAAATTATGAGTCATGGGAAACAATCAAAATGGTAAAATTGAAACAGACTGCAATATCTTTTGTAAAAGAAGAGGGTCTTTATCACATTGCTGGACCGAAGGGTCTTCTATAATTGTACATGTGCCAGTCTCAAATGGGGTGTTCCTCGCCAAAGTAAGGCAATATTTACATTTTATTTTTACATTTGGCCCTTAATAAAATAAACTAGCAGTAGCTCAAAGCTAAACAATACACCAAAATGAAAGATCTTTATTTAGACATGTGTCCTAATTTTACATGCGTTATCCATGTGTCTCGGTTGAATGGGTGGCGTCTCACCGAAATGAGAAACTTCTGTTTAAATAATACAACTCAACACAATCACTGTGTCTTTTATATTTGAAGTATGTATGACAGAAAATAATAATCAGGTTTTTTTTTACAAGCAATAATGTAAATATGTTTGAAAAGAACGTGCTATGAAAAACAGTAGTAAGAACGTTAAAAAAGGATGAGTTAAACTATTCTTTCTTGGTGCGCCAGGTCAGAAAGGGAAAATGTATCTTAAAATTTGCTTCTTGTTAAAACTCGGAAGCAGAATAAAATTGCTTTTACGATTCCATCATAAGAAATAAGAGTATTTTGGAAAAATTTGGAAGCAAATTGAAAAGTAAAAGTGAAATCACTTTCTGGTAGAACCATAAGGAATAACAGTATTTTGTGTGGCTTGCATTTGCAATTACTGTAAACAAGGCATGAGGATAGTCACTTAAAGCGGTAGTAATTAACTTAAATAAAAATTCATTTTCACTCGAATATCAAAATATTATAATTTGATTTTGATATTTCATAAGTTTCCTAACCAGTTATTAGGAAAAACTTGGCAACGTCGGGGCCTAACACATAGTGTTCCAATAAGTGGCAGTATAGACAAAAAGATGCCAGGAGGTGAGACAGTAGAACAGTCTGGTTTATGGAAAAAGAATAAAAGTAATGAAGTGTTTAAACTGTGTGTTCTCTTATGTTCTGTTCTTTTGAATTCCCAGAGTGCCTATAAATTTTGATACTTTAATTTGCTTAGTTTCTTCTTTGTAGAGAAGACATTAAAAGATCTTGAGGTGGATGGCACATGACAGGAGGACGTGGCATAAATTTTTGAAGGCCTATGCTCCTTGGGGAGCATGAAGGGTAATGAATGAGTTCCTGAATACAGCTGATACTTGGTTTTGTTCCCAGCAGATTTCTGATATCTTTGTCTTTTTTTCTTTTTTTTTTTTGAATTGCTGAATCATCTAGTTTAAGCTTTCCAGCTTTACTTTTTTTTTTCATTTATTCTTCCATTGAAATCTCTCATTACAAGTAGATCATCTTTCTCATCATTTCTGTTTTTTTATTGCTGATAGTTTTGCATAAACTTATATTAGTGTAATGTTCTTGCTTCCCTCCTTTAGCTGTATAATTATTAGTTTTCCTTAAATGTTTTCAATAATGAAGTTTTCTTTTCCATGATGTGTTATTCTGTTCTGCTGTACATGTTTTGCTCTGTCTTTCTGTTTTTATGCACCTGAAAGTGCATAATTGTCATGTATTATTTTGTGATTACAACACTTGTTCCTGGTATCAGCAATTCCATTAGTTTTATCTTCATGTATTCTAATGTCCCTCTAACCTTCTATGTTTCAGTTATAGTCATTGTTGCATCTGTTTGTCTCTAAAATTTCCTAATCAAAACCCCTATATACTGGTCAGTATAATATTCTGTTGTTTTTTTTTCTCTTTGAACATATGAAAAAACCCATTGCGAGTTTCCTTGGCCTATCATAGCTTCATTAGAACTTCTTTAGCCAGCCTAAAAGGAGATTTTAGGAGACTATATCAATGTACCAGTGTTCAATATTAAGTGTAGTTATGTTGGACCGCTCTCTTTTGTCCATGGTAAAATAAATAGAGGGAGACCAAAAAACATGGAGAAGAGAACTGGAGACAGACATGAATGGGCTAATGAAGGCATAAGAAGATCTTGAACAGACGGTACAGGACAATAAGGCTGAAAAAGGAGGAGGGCGGCCTGCATGGAGGCCGTAAGGAGGCAGCTCCTCCACCATGCAAAGTCACAACTGGCCAATCACCTGTTTGCTTTAAAACACGATTACACGAACTACAAGAGAGAAAACCGGACTGATTCTAAAGGCGACGAACTGGAACGGACTACGACTTATGGAACTTGGAATACAAGAAGTATAAATGGGAAAGAAGAGGAGGTGGTGGAAGAGATGAAGAAAGCAAAACTAGAAATCCTGGCTATTACGGAAACAAAGAAAAGGGGACAAGGAGTCATGGAACTCGATGGCAACATGCTGCTCTACAGTGGTGTACCCACATCTGAAAGAGCTAAGGGGGGGGGGGGGGGGGGGGGGGGGGGGTGCATTGTGGCCAAAAACCAGAAAGATAGTATCAAGGGATGGAACTTTGTCTCGGAGCGCAATATGGTTGTAAAACTAAAAGAAGGAGAAACCATAATCAACCTGGTCATAGTGTATGGGCCAAATGAGGATGAGAGAGCAGAGGTCAAGGAGGAATTCTTTGAGCTGCTTCAAAGGACAGTGGATGACTGCCTAGATGAAATTATCATGCTCGGAGATTTCAATGCCAGAGTTGGAAATGACCATGCTAGATGGGGTGGAGTTATCGGATGATATAGAGAAGATACTCTCAATGACAATGGAAAGTGACTCCTTAGATTCTGCAGTGAGCAGAATCTGATCATTACCAACACAAAGTTCCCCCATAAGCGCATACATGCGTACACTAGGTGTGAACCAACAAAGAATGAGAAGTCAGTGATCGACTATGCCATTGTTAGGAGGAACTCATTCAAATATGTCCGGGATGCTAGAGTCTGGAGGGTGCCAGAGATTGGAAGTGATCACTACCTGCTTACAATCAAAAGAACAACTGAAAGGGTTGCTCAGTCTAGGAACTGCCCAGCATCACGCAAGAAACCAAGTAAACGAACGGAAGAAATGAGCATTAAGACCTACAAGCTGAGAGAGCCAGAAATTAAGACCAGATATCAGGGGCTTATTGCTACAGCGGTGAGAAACACAGAAGAACAACCTGATGACTTGGAAACCCTGTGGCTTAAATTCAAGGACATCATAAAGACAGCTGCTGCAGAAGCATGTGGTGAAGTCTGACTTGGGAAGAAGAGAAAGAGGACACCTTGGTGGACAGAGGAAGTCAAAGAGAAAATAAGAGAGAAGAAAATGGCATGGAAACAATACTTATGAGCTAAAAACACAGCAGGACAAATAGAGAAATATAGAGAATATGTGATACTCAGAACAGAAGCAAAAAACAATGTGCTAGCAGCAAAACAGAAGTCCTGGGAAGAATTTGGAGAAAAGCTAGAAAAAGATGCGCAAGAAAACCAGAAATTGTTCTATAAGACCCTAAAGAACATGAGGAAGGAAAAACAATGCCCTCTCAAATTTATAAAGGACAAGCAAGGCAAATTGCTTACTGCCCCAAAGGGAAGTAATGGAAAGATGGAAAGAATATTTCTCAGAACTCCTGGATGGTGAGCATGGTGAAACATCAGAAATGATAACCACTAGCACAGAAGAGAAAAGCAATGATGGTGAAGATGACATAAAGATGGAAGAACTGAAGGCAGCACTGAAGAAAATCAAGATGGGCAAAACAGCAGGGCATGATGGTATAACACCAGAAATGGTTAAGTACATGGGAGCATCAGGCGAGTTATTACTCTTAAGGGTCCTACAGACAGCGTGGTGCAACAAGACCATACCAAAGGACAGGGAGATTGCCATCATAACACCAATTTTCAAAAAGGGTGACAATCGACAATGTGGAAATCATAGAGGCATATCCCTTCTCAGTGTCCCTGGTAAAATCTACTCTAGAATCCTAGAGCAGAGACTCCGACGCCTAGCTGAGCCACAATTGGATGAGGTCCAGTGCAGATTCCGAGCAAACCGAAGTACTCAAGACCTATTTTTCACACTCAGACAGCTGAGTGAAAAGGCCCTTGAGTATAAGAGTGAGATCCATCTTTGTTTCATAGATCTGGAAAAGGCATTTGACAGGGTCCCCTGGAGCAAACTTTGGGACTGTTTGGCAAGATAGAACATTCCAGCACCTCTGATTCATGCTATACAGAGCTTCTACAAGTCTTGCAGAAATTATGTGAGGACAGCAAACCATAAGTCAGAAGAGTTCAGGACCACCACTGGTGTAAGACAAGGTGATATCCTGTCACCTTATCTTTTCATACTCCTCATGGACGATGTTATCAAGTCATGTAAGGAGAGAACAAGAAAGTATTCAGTGGGGTACTGGAAGATGAGACAGGTATGTATTTCAGAGCTGGCATTTGCTGATGATGTTGCCTGATTGCTAAATCAGAGGCACATCTCCAATCCAACCTGCAAGTCTGGAAGGAAGAGCTGGAGAGAAGAGGGATGGTCATAAGCAGCTCTAAAACAAAATCTATGGTGATATCACGAGAAGAAAGAAGACATCAGATTAAGTTGGGAGAACAGGTCGTGGAGCAGGTCGACCACTTTAAATATCTCGGAGCTATTATAGACCGAAAGGTAGGCATCAAAGAAGAGTTGGCCACTCGAAAAGCAGCAGCTGGGATACTTTTTCAGGCCATAATTCGAGGATTCCTCAGCAAGAGAGAGGTTGTTTAGAAAACGAAGATGGCTGTATACCGCTCAACCTATGTCCCAGTCTTGACATATGGATGCGAGTCATGGGCAATGACTACAACCCATAAAAGCCAGATCCAAACCTCAGAAATGAGGTATCTGAGGAAGGTGGTTGAAGTAACAAGAAGAGACATGGTCCGCAACCAGATGATACGTCAAGGCCTAAAATTCCACCCCCTGCAGACCCAAGTAGAACAGTCCCAACTAAGATGGTTTGGCCATGTCTGCAGAATGGGAGAAGATCGGCTACCACGACAAGCATGGGAAACAAAGAGCCAGGGATCCAGACCCCCAGGACGACCCAGAGTCCACTGGGAGGACAACATTAGACAATCTTTGAAGGACCGAGGACTAGAATGGAACCAGACCAGGAGGAAGACAGCCGATAGGATAGTCTGGCGCTCTCTCTTCCAAACCTCTACACCTCACTATAGAAGGGGAACGACTAAGTAAGTAAGATTACAACACTTGTTCCTAGTATCAGCAATTCCATTAGTTTTATCTTCGTGTATTTTATTGGCACCTTATCTTTTCATAGTCCTCATGAACGATGTTATCAAGGCATGTAAGGAGAGAACAAGAAAGTATTCAGTGGGGTACTGGAAGATGAGACAGGTATGTATTTCAGAGCTGGCATTTGTTGATGGTGTTGCCCTGATTGCTAAATCAGAGGCACATCTCAAATCCAACCTGAAGTCTGAAAGGAAGAGCTGGAGAAGAGAGGGATTATAATAAGCAGCTCTAAAACAAAAACCATGGTGATATCTCGAGAAGAAAGAAGGCATCAGATTAAGCTGGGAGAACAGGTCCTGGAGCAGGTTGGCCAATTTAAATACCTCAGAGTTATAGACCGGAAGGGAGAGTTGGCCACTCGAAAAGCAGCAGCTGGGAGACTTTTTCAGGCCATAAATCGAGGATTCATCAGCAAGAGGTTGGTAAGAAAACGAAGATGGTTGTATACCGCTCCACCTATGGACAATGACTACAACCCACAAAAGCCAGATCCAAACTTCGGAACTGAGGTATCTGAGGAAGGTGGTTGAAGTAACAAGAATAGACATGGTCTGCAACCAGACGATATGTCAAGGCCTAAACTCCCACCCCCTGCAGACCCAAGTAGAACAATCCCAACTAAGATGGTTTGGCCATGACTGCAGAATGGGAGAAGATTGGCTACCACGACAAGTGTGGAAAACTAAGAGCCAGGGATTCAGACCTCCAGGACGACTCATAGTCCGCTGGGAGGACAAGATTAGACAATCTTTGAAGGACCGAGTACTAGAATGGAACCAAGGCCAGGAGGAAGACAGCCGACAGGATAGTCTGGCGCTCTCTCTTCCAAACCTCTACACCTCACGGTAGAAGGGGAACGACTAAGTAAGTAAGATATACAACTCCTTATAATCCAAAAGCTAATGGCTCTTGTGAATGTTTTAACGGATCGTTGAAGTGTATGCTAAGAAATGTGACATCAGAGTCACCCACAGAGTGGGGCATATACTTACCAGCTGGGCTTTTTGCTTATAGAGAAGCACTGCATGAGAACACGGGGTTCTCACCATTTGAACTTATATATAGAGTGGCTCCACGAGTCTGTCAAAGCATTTGTTCATTGGTAAATACCCTAATTAGGAGGTAAAATCTTCATTTGAATTAGCTGTCAGTCTGTGAGAGCTCATCTTTAGATTATGTCAAATTTCAGGCGACTCATTGAGCGTATCAGGAGCTAGCTATCATGCTTAAGCTAGCTGTCATAGGAAACTCTTGTCTCTTCAACCTGGGGATAAGGTGTGGCTCTTGCACCTCACCAGTAGAAATCATTTGCTTATCTCTTGGCAGGATCCATTCGCTGTAGTTCAGGCCGTTACAAATGTAGACTATATGACTGAAGTAAATGGGAATGGAAAAATATTCCATGTGAACAGGGTAAGACCCCACTATGAACGTCTACCACTCCATTTTAAGGCGGCAGTAGAAAGAGAGATAGACGAAATGCTCCACTTGGGGATTATTGCACCTTCGGAGTCCCTAAATGCATTCCCGTTAGTGATTGTCAGAAAGAAAGACATCTCGTTACATACCTGTATTGATGTTAGGCGCTTAAACGCTATCACAATCTCAGATGCAGAACCTATACCAAATCAGAATGACCTTTTGGCAATGTCGTATAGTATGTCTATCTTTATCACTCTCTATCTTTTCCAGCATCTTTCTTATTTTATTTTCTCCTACATTTAGCTCTCTCATCGTAGTTAACGAAGTCTTTCTTAATCCTGAAGTGTGTCTAACTGTACACTCCTTTGATTCGTATTACTACCTTGCGGAACACACCTGGCTTCATCATAATCTTGGGAAACCCACATGGCTAGAGAACGAATTCTTTTGATACATAATACCCTATTTAAACTAACCTGTAGTCATACCACATTGGAAACAATGACACGCGGCCAAGCTGGACAACTAAGGGCTTGTCACTTGCTCAGGAATGTGTGTTGCAAGATGGTAGCCGATGATAGGGGTTTAAGCTTCTGAGATGTTGAATATAGAGCGAGATAAGGAACAATGGGCCCCACCATAGTACGCATGACACACAAAGCGACAAAAGACAGTAAACTTTGTGACAGAGGAGGCGTACATTTCTGCATTAGCCGGCCAATCATTAACACCTGTTTGTCGTGCAAAAGAACATGCAGCACGGCATTGAAAGTTGTTGCGAGAGCCCACTCCCTTTTAACCAGTGATACGTACTGACTGGGAACAAGAGAGAGCCAAGGCCTAAGCCACAATATGGAGGCCTAGCGATTGGTTTGTAGGCGGAGTTATACGTTACACATCCAATGTTGGAACACATTGGTAACCAGAAATATAATGTACCATGAAGTTCGCCAGACAGGTCAGTACGAAGTGTCCAATATCGTGGTGCAGAAAACGTTTCCCAAGAGCTTAGTCTGAATAAACTTGTTAATTCTGGTGTGGATAATTAATTCATATTTGTAAAGTTTATAGTGTTCTTAAGGAGTTTGCGAATGGAAAAGAGGTTAGTGAATCTTTTAAAATTTATTATTAATTTTCCTTAATCTTAAGATTTACCTTTGCACTTAGCATCATAGCTAAATGTGCGGAAGAGAGTTTCCAATTAATTCTTCTCGTAAATGATTAATTAAATCAAAGATTTTCCTCTAATATGATGGGAGGTAGTTCATAGTTCATGTCACGAGTATTGAAATAGAGAATGTCTGAGTTTAGACAGAATATGAATGTGTAATGTGAAAATAGAGAAAATTAAAGTCACTTATGAAAATATGGAGAGAGGTATAATCACGTATCTTATATCTACTTCCCAGCCATACTCGAACTCTGTTTAAGATGTCATATCCTCGTCCATCCTCCAATGCTAAATGGAATAACCTACTACAGTAAGGACTACAACAGCAAACAATAAGTGACAGTTAGAAGAGAGTGAATTCTGGCCGCTTAATACATATAAATATATTTATTAAAGAAACCACAACACTGAACCCAAAAAATAATAAGTAATGCCTTCACTAGCTCTGAAGGGCTAGTGAATCTCAATATCACAACCACATAAAAATAACACAAAATTTCACTACATCTCTCAGACAAACGTCTCACTCCAAACTACCAACACCCGTACACTTTCTCACTCCCAAGAAAAACTAACTAAAGGGGTTACCCCCCCCCCCCCCCCCCGTTTCACGAGGAAACGGCCACTCCTTATATTAAAAATCCTGGTATGTTAATTTCTCTGCTAGAAGAAAACACTACAGTGTTCCACCAAGGTTGACATTTCCAGGCTATGGAGGTAAGCTCTGTAACAGTGTCGTAATAAATCCTATGAATTCACAATTTCCGGTAGCTGGAGGCCACACTAGCAGGTAGAGATTAAAATGAGTGCAGAAATACTTGCATCCGCTGATCCCAATCTATCCAATTGACGAGAACTTTTGGTGGTGAGCGAGTATCCAGTAGGGCACCTCTTATATTGGATAATGAAGACTTGAAATAATAAACAGGTGACAAGTATTGGCAACTGACTACTCCTCTCGGTCGTTATGTCAGTATACTCAGCGGTAACCGGCTATCAATGGGTCGGGCAGTGTTGTCAAAGCTGACTGGATGACAATGGCGACAGCCTGTAGGTGTTGAGATGATGATTAGCTGCAACTGGAGGCCATATGTGCTGTAGGTAAATACTCCAACAAGTGTAGGTAAAAGAAATCGATGTATAGTGGTATACTCCAAACTTCAGGCTGTTAATGGGTCAGACAGTGTTGCCGAAACTGACTGGATGGCAAAAGCGACAGCCCGTCTGCGCTGGTGCGATAGACACTTTCAACAATAGGCTGTGGTTATGTACTCCTCACACCAGACTTATGATTGGAACCTGGCAGTATGACGTAGACTGCCTTGTAATAATTATTATATGGAATTGGTAATCCCCTGACAGCAGCAAATCACATCAGGAAGCATAAAACAAATGCTGACCAAGGCTCTGAAAATATACAGCAATACGATATCTAATTACTACATGTAGCCTACTTCTTCTTAGTTAGTCTCTCACCCATGCAAAATATAAACACTTCCACTTTCCACTCGCCGTTTCTCTCACTCACAAAATCAAAACAAACTCTCCCTCTCTGTTTCCCACCCCATAATATCAAAACAGGCTCTTCTCAGTACAGTCTCGTCCACTTTATCGATCGAAAATCTCTGGTCGCTCACGAGTGCGTCAGTTTTTGCTGCGCGGCGTGACCAATTTATTTTTAGAATGGCTGTACCCAACGTATTACTCCCCACCCCCCCCCCCCACCCACACACACACACACATCATACGAGCATAATAGTACCGTTAAAGTTAACCCAAGATACTAAAAAATTCCCCGTGGGTAAATTACTCAGTAAATAATAACACTGGATATGTTACAAAAATAGCACTGAGCTGATACTCAGTATTTACACAATAGCAATACTCTTTACAGTAATATTCTACACACACAAACCAAGTGGGAAAAAACTTGGTAAAAATTAACGTTACACCGGCTCACAGTTTTTGACTTAAGAAACCCCGCACCTAGCTAACACTTAATGATTATGGATGGTGGTTCACTTAATAAAATTCAGATCATCCCGGTTATGGAAAATTTACCTTAAGGAAAAAAAAAGTATATATATTTAACAAGAATTAAATTAACACGGGATTTATATTCTATTAGATTAAGCTAACACCCCAATGAATTAAACAAGTAAATGAGTGTAAAAGACTGTTTGACCGGAGATGTAGAGTGTCTTTTAGATGTAAACAGTTGTTCAGTGTAAATGCCCAGATGCAACGTACTGTTTTGATGTGTTATGAATGTTAGTACGTTGAGCGTGTCGTGTTGTCATGGACAGTACCAAGTTGTAGCGAGAATTTAGGTCACTAGCGTGAGGTGCCGCCAGGGTATAGTAGACACACACATCATGTCAGTATTCATGTAGATTCAGACGTGTAGTACTTGTATAACAATGTGGTTGATTGTGTAAGTGAGTAATTAACAGTGCTGATAACACGAAGGCCGTATAGGCTCTTGGACGTCTTTACATTAACTCACACAACCACAAGTAGAAGTCAGTGAAGTAGGGAATGCTGCGGACGTTTACAATATTTATTCATGACGTACGATAATACGATGATGATGGACGAAACAGTCAATAGTATAAGATCGTGGACATAATATGTGTAGTTACAAAGGTCAGCTTCAGGCATCACAGATCCCAGACATGTAACAATGTCTTGACCAATGTTTACTGTTTATGCAATAGCTCTAATCCCTGACTGAGCCCCGTCAGGTAAGCCCTAGCAAATATATTGCTTAGTACGGGCGATATCAGTTATTTAAACAAAGTCAATGCCATTGTCCTACAATTAGCAAAAAGACTTAAGACTGGCCTCACATGCCAGATACTTCATTCTGGTGAAGAATATTGGCCGTAAACACGGACCAATATGATGACAACGAAATCAGGCCGCAGGTCTCGGGCCTCGATAATCAGGTCACTCTCAGTTTACACAAGCTTCTGAGATTAAATATATATTTTCTGCCAAACCATATTCCGCCTGCATTGCGGATCCATAAAGATGATTCCTAGGCTTATGTGTGTAACAGGTCAACTTAGACCTAGTCTTTCAAATATGAAGCCATACTGGGGTACAGTATAATAACTTCTTGTGAGCTTCGCTCACTATGTCGCCATCAGCGATAAATGTACCTGTAAGATCTAAACGAGACGAAAAGATCGAATAATGTTTCAGTTACCTTCTCAAAGAATCCTTACACTCTAAGGTAACACAACACAGCCAATACTGGCATAAAAAAACACTCAGGGACGGAAGAATGACAAAACAGTCATTCCCAGAATTTCCAATCCCTATCGAAAACTTGGCAGAGAGAAATCTACGGATCGGTACATCCGTTCTAAGCCTCAGGTACACTCTCTCTCAATCAGTCTACCGGCTTTTGCCGCCAAGACCCGCGCATGCCCAAAGAGCATGGACCAGATCGAGGCAAACCCAGACCAGGCGTTTCCGCCCAAACGGGTGATAAAGATACTCCGTATATGGTCCTATAATTAGACTTAAGACGTCAACTCTAAGACATGCCTGAGACAGGACAACATAAGACAGGGGAAGATAATCACCAGTCAAACCTGTCACAGAAAGATAATAAACATTTATCTCTCTTTGATCATATTAAACCAAACATACATTAGGTTGGTGTTTTTTCCACCGTCAAAAATGACGGCAACATTACCACACCTCCCGGGGGAAAAAAAGGCACATTTTTTTTTGGAAATACATCTATGAGCCAGGTGCATTAAGCTCATAATGCATGAGTAATGCGCCAATGAAAGGATCACCAAAAATATAACATCATAATGTCAGATCCAATCGACGCCCAGTAGAGTGTCTGGTGAGAAGAAAAAATCTCACTAGATGGGAGAAACTATTTTCTCAAAGTAAATATATCTGGGGAGGTGTTACCAACCAACTCAAAAGTGCAGGTAATGTTACAACAAAAATTCATATCAATGTGTATAAATGTGAATGACAATTTCCATTAAGAAATTACACCAACACCGAAATCTCACGACGTATAATGAGTATATAACCATAAATTCAAATGGTCAATCATTAACAACATTTCTAAATTCTTTTTACAAACATATGATTATACATGTGTATAGAACTAATATCTGATGACGTCAGAAGACCAAGACGATGCTCTATTCCGGCGATGTCTTGTAAGCAAGATCCTCAAGGAACATTAGGACGTCTATAGAAGTCCTCGTAGATATACAGCATTCCAACATATCACACCGGTTTGCTGAGAACAATACAAATAGTACACTTCTTAGAATATTATAATGTACCATATTCACTTAATATATATCTAAACTATAAATGTGGCCGCATTAATTTTTTCGACCTTTATTTCATATGAAACAAAGCCTTCCTCTGTTTTACCGAAGACGGTAACAGAGAAAGCAAGAAATCAATACATAACCATGAGTTTAAACAAAGTGACAACAAGTGTTACAGAAGCATGTTATTGTAAGAATAGATCATAACTTTAGATATGTAACAGTGGATCTAGACAAAAGAGCTAAGTAGCTTCATGTGGGCATCGAGACAATATGTCTGCCATCACATTATCCGAACCACGGATAGCTCGTACCATGAAATGAAAAGGTTGAAGAGCAATAGCACATCGAGTGGATCTCGAACTCTTCAAATCCTTATTTTGCATAGCTGTGAGAGCTTATTGGTCGGTTTCTACTACAAAATGCGCGCCGAGAAGGAATCTTTGGAGTTTAAGAATTGCCCAGACCAAAGCTAGCAATTCTCGGTCTAGAACAGAATAATTCCTTTCTGCCGCATTCAGTTTTCTCGAGACATACATTACAGGATGCAGAGTCTCAGAATACTCTTGCATCAGTGCCGCCCCGATCCCTATTGCTGAGGCGTCACTACGAAGGACAAACGTCCTATCAGCTGTAGGTAGTCTTAAAATAGGAGGAGACGAAAATAATGACCCAATCTGATCCTATGAAGATTGGCATTCTTGGGACCAACGCACCATATTAGGAGACCCTTTCTTCAATAGGGTTGAGAGTGGTGCCGTAATAGAGGAAAGATTCGGAGTGAATCTTCCGTAGAACTGTATTAGGCCCAAGAGACTACGGATCTGTTTTTTAGTCGTAGGAATAGTGATATTCAGTATCTTAGAAGTGTTGTGGTCTTCTGTTTTCAAGAGACCATGACCAACACGATGACCAAGAAAAGAAATCTCACTGAACCCAACATAGCCTTTAGAGGGTTTAGCTGTCAAATTATGCTCACGTAGAGTAGACAACAGTTCATCTAATCCCAGATAGTGATCTTCCCAAGAATCGCTAAAAAGACAGATATCGTCTAAGTATACAATCACATCAGAACGATATGCCAGTATTCGACGCATCATGCGTACGAATGTAGCTGGGGCATTCATAAGGCCAAAAGGCATAAAGTTCCATTGGAACAAACCCCTAGGTGTGGAGAAAGCAGTGAAAGGTTTGGCTCGTTCGGTTAGAGGAACTTGCCAGTATCCTTTAGACAAGTCCAGCTTTGTAAAGAAACGAGAATTGGACAGTCTAGTAAGTAACTCATCCAACAGAGGCATAGGTTCTGCATCGAACTTCGTTACTTGATTTAGTTTACGGTAATCGACGCAAATGCGTATGTTATTGTCTTTCTTTCGGACAATAACCATAGACGACGAGTATGCCGAATTGGATGGTTCAATTATTCCTAACTTTATCATTTCATCCAACTCTTTCTCGACTTGAGTTTGGAAGTGGATAGGAATAGGATAAGGTCTGACCCTGATAGGAGTATGGTCAGTCAATACAATGTCATGTTCAATGACTGTAGTGTGTCCAGGAATGTCCGTGAGAACATCCTGAAATGCTTGTAACATGGAAGAGATTTGTGACTGTTCCCTAGTTGATAAATTAGGTGAAATTGCAACATCCTTCCATGATTCCGTAGAATGAAGTGGAATCATCGGAAGAGGAAGATTAACATCAGAGAAAGTAGATTCCTCATCCTGTATGACAGACAGCGATGAGTAATGGCCACAAGCGACTGTAGCGTCGTCCGTCGCTTGAAAGATAGGTTGTAAGTACTCTGGACGTTCATAAAATTCCGTAAGCATATTTATGTGAAAAGTTTTATGCTTTCCGTCAATATCGACGACATAGTCGACATCAGAAATTTTAGATACAATCTCAAAAGGACCTTTCCAACCAATAAGAAGTCTATTTTCCCTGGAAGGAAGTAATACAAATGCTTTGTCTCCAGGACAAAGTTGACGTAGGCATCTATTTTTATTTGCAAACTGTCTTGCCTTTGCTTTAGCAAATTCAGATGCGGAAGTTGCTAATTTGCAAGCTTCAATGATTTTCTGCCTAAAGGCAATGACATACTCGTAAGAAGATTGTGTGTCTTCACTAATATCATCGGCAGCTATTAGATCGTGAAGCAATGACATTGGGCCGCGCGGACGCGCGCCAAAGACGAGCTCGAAAGGAGAAAACCCGGTATGTTCATTAGGAACCTCTCTATAAGCAAAGAGAGCAGCGGGTAAGACTCTGTCCCAATCCTGAGGATGATCCTCAGTTATTTTCCCAAGTAAATTTTTGAGAGTTCTATTGAGACGTTCCATTAGACATAGGATGATAAATACTACCCAGTGATCTCTTGATATTAAGAGTAGACATCACTTGCGACATTGTCTCAGATATCAGTTGGGTGCCATGGTCTGACAAGATTTCCCTAGGGAATCCCAACCGCGAAAATATCAGCCAAAGAGCGTCTGCAATATCGGCAGTCGAAATGCTCTTCAGAGGTATGGCCTCTGGCCATCGAGTACACATGTCAACACATGTAAGAATAAATTGATGTCCTCTGGCTGACTTTATTTTCAAAGGACCAATGATATCTATCACCATTTTCTGAAATTGACGGATAGGAATGTCCGCAGCCTTGATAGGTGGTGCATGGCGAGGACCTTTCGATTTTACCTCTTGACATACTCTACACGAGCGACAATAAAGACTTATGTCTCTGTTGACGAATGGCCAAAAGAAAGCCGCAAGAACTCTCGACTTCGTACGTGAAAATCCCATATGACCAGCGCATTGGGAGTCGTGAGCATGTTGCAGTATTCCAACTCTCATGTCTTTCAGAACAAGAATTTGTTAATATATAGCCATGTCAGAGTGTTGTACCATACGCACTAGTACGCCATTCTTCATAGTGATCCAAGATTTGTGATCTGTGTTCTTATTTGGGTCACCTTTTTTGCCAGAACGAAGAATTTTTTTAACGAAATGTCTTCCTGTTGACTTTTGATAAAAGAGTCACGTGAAATCACATCATGATCATCTTGATCACGTACCTCAACACCTTTGGTCGATGAAGTCTGAGGCATATTCTGAGCCTGAGCTCTCGTGATAACTGCATTAGCAGCTTCTAAGTTATGTTCTTCCCAAGCAATAATCTGCTGCGGGGTACACTCTTTAATGCCGTGTATACGCCCGACGATAAGATCCGCAATAGGATTCGGAAGCAGACACGCTTGGACCTCTCCCGTAAAGAAGGGAGTAGCTATATGGATGATAGCGGTAGAGTATTTTTCCACCGTGCCACCAAATGTTACACATTTGATCACTCTTCCAGTGGCACATGAAGGATCTACTAGAGATTGTCTAACCCCAATAATGGTACATCCAGAATCAAAGAGGACTGAGACTGGATCATTATTCACTAGACCCCTGTGTAGAATAAGAGATCCTCTCCCGTCATGCGCCGCTGCGGCAGGAAGAGCGGGCAGAGGATGACCGCAACTCAAGGTGGATATAGTAGTAGGTTCAAATAAAGTGGTGCACTGTGGGCATTGAGATGCTCTCCCAAAATCAAAGGCAGAACAAGAACTAGCACTAGCGTTAGATTTACTATTGTTTTGTTCATTACTAACTCCTTGTGACTCTTGTTCAGCACAGTTAGTATGATGACATGATCTGTTATTATTATGCTGCCATCTACCTCGATTACTATTTCCTTTGGAATTATGGCAATTACCCCTATTGCTATTATTATTTTGGTTTGAACCGCAGTTTTCACAATTGTGATTGTGATTTACACCTTGATGAAAATATCTATCAGACTGATACTGCTGTCTTCCTGAAGAATTATGGCGCGGATAGTTTTTATTGTGGCTACCCCTTCGAAAGTTACCAAATTTGATGGAACCATAATTATGAGGGCTATCAGATTGCCTCCAATTCCTAGAAGACGAGCCTCTTTGGCATGAATCACTTTGATCCTGTGCAAAGTTACGCTTACTTTTCTTATCGAAGTTGCGCTGAGTACCTTTAACTTTACCTCGGAAATTAGAATTGTATGGAGTTGCAGAAGCCACGGGTAAACCTTCTTTAATCTTACTATTGCTAATCGTTTGTTGTGGATGAGCAGTGACATATTGGCAACAATATTGTTCCATTTCTTTTATGTCCTTAGGTTTACGTTCGTGTATAAAGGCAAGAAAAGACTCATTAACAGATGACATTACTTTGTCTCTAAGCAACAAGTCCATAAGTGCTTCATAAGTATGTTCAGTCTTAGACAACTCTATCCATCTAGTGAAAGTAAGGCGTATCTTTCCTATAAAGTCCGAGAACTCTACACCAGATTCTGGTAACATAGTCTTAAAACGAAGACGGTAATCATCTTCTTTAAGCTGATATCTTTTCAATAAGGCTGCTCTGACAACTTCATAGTTAGTCCTATCGTGTTCTTCTATTGCCATTATAATACTTAATGGTTCACCTGTAAGTGAATTCAACAGTTGTCTAACATATTGTGCCTTATCTACTTTATATGTTACACAATTAAGTTCTAGTCTATCTAGATAGAACGTTATGTCATCTTTCGTAGGATTAAAATGAGGAAGTTTGAACTTATAATCATGACTTTTTGTGCTCGAAGAAGTGCTTGAGAACTACTCATATTCGTCACTTTTAGTTTCTCTACCTCCAAAGCCATGTTCATGTTCCATTTTCTGTTTTTCTCTCCTCTCCTCAGCTTCTCTTATTAACTTCTTCTCCTCAAATTCTCTCTCTTGCTTTTTCTCTTCAAATTCTCTGTCTAGCTGCGCTTGAATCTTTTTCTCTTCAGCCTCTCTTTGTAACTTTTTCTCCTCAAATTCTGTCTTGCTGAATCTTCCTTTCTTCAGCTTCTCTGTCTAGCTGCGCTTGAATCTTTTTCTCTTCAGCCTTTTGTGCTTTGGCATATTGAGCAAGCGCAAAATCCTCCAATTTCTCCTCAGTTTTTCCAAGGGCTATCCCTTGCGCGATAAAGTAATCTAATGTAGACATCCTGTTTACAAATGTGCTGTCAATATTATCTGAAATAGCAACACAAGTTATCCCAATCTCAGTGGGAGATGAGTCTTTTATAAAGACTAAGTACAATTACCTTATTTATAAAGTCACTATTAATCAACTCAGTATATAATTTACATCATATGAATAATAGTACATGATAAAGTATACATGAAGACTGTATATATCAACAATATCACGATAACTAAACAAAGACAAGCATCTAAACAAACGAAAACATTCGCAGAGGTCAAAAGAAAATACAGCTTAGCTAAATCAAATGTTGTAAAAAATCACAATGATAACTGCGAAAAATTCACAATAATACACTGACAACACAGTGTATAAACAAAAGGGTGTAAAGAAATTAACAATAGAAAAGAGAAGGCAGACAAATACAAACAAAACGAATCAAAAACTAAAGTACGGAGAAAAAATAACGAAAACAACACTAACACATCTCGTCACAGCTAAGAAAAAAATAAATAAATAAATAGCAACAAAAGTCGCTTGCAATTTCCACTGTGAGAAATATGCACAATCCCTAAAGAACGCTTACAGTAACCCTCGGTTGAGTGGGATATTTACTGTAAGACCCTCCAACCTGAACCCGCAGAAAAAAAAATACACACTAACTCAACAAGTAAACAATAAAATGCATATAATGAATGTGTAACGAGGAAGGCTTATTTGCACAGAAAATAAAGGCTCAGTTTAACATGTAAAACCAGGCCACTTATCTTTAAGCATAATCCTCTACAACCGCAAAGATGCAGTTCATTGCAGTACACTTGTAAACACTAGTAGACGTTCCACCGTTGAAGGTCACCGTAACTTGACAACAGGTGTAGTAGTCTCCAAAGTGAAGCTATCAAACCATACTCGACTTCAGTTGAGAATGTTTGTAGAATGTCGTAGTAAACAACAGGTTGAACTGTTCTATGTTTACAATCCGAGCTTGCACGTAAAATTGTGACGTGAACTTTGACACATATGTCCTTCGACGATTGTCACAATGTTAAACAACTTCGTCAGCAACTGTGGTCTATGTAGCACTATTGTAGCAGCTGTGGTTCATGTTGCAATTCTGCAGCAGCTGTGGTCCATGTAGCGATTCTGTATCATCCATAAATGTATACGTCGGTCAGCAGACGTTGACCTATTTCCTACTGTGTAGCTGACAACTAAACGTCAATCTTGTTTTCCGGAAGCATAAATCCAGATGTGGGCAGGAAAATCCGTGTCGTTGATAAAAAAAAAACCCACGAATCTGGTCCACCAGATGTAAAAGACTGTTTGACCGGAGATGTAGAGTGTCTTTTAGATGTAAACAGTTGTTCAGTGTAAATGCCCAGATGCAACGTACTGTTTTGATGTGTTATAAATGTTAGTACGTTGAGCGTGTCGTGTTGTCCTGGACAGTACCAAGTTGTAGCGAGAATTTAGGTCACTAGCGTGAGGTGCCTCCAGGGTATAGTAGACACACACATCATGTCAGTATTCATGTAGATTCAGACGTGTAGTACTTGTATAACAATGTGGTTGATTGTGTGAGTTATTAACAGTGCTGATAACACGAAGGCCGTATAGGCTCTTGGACGTCTTTACATTAACTCACACAACCACAAGTAGAAGTCAGTGAAGTAGGGAATGCTGTGGACGTTTACAATATTTATTCATGACGTATGATAATACGATGATGATGGACGAAACAGTCAATAGTATAAGATCGTGGACATAATATGTGTAGTTACAAAGGTCAGCTTCAGGCATCACAGATCCCAGACATGTAACAATGTCTTGGCCAATGTTTACTGTTTATGCAATAGCTCTAATCCCTGACTGAGCCCCGTCAGGTAAGCCCTAGCAAATATATTGCTTAGTACGGGCGATATCAGTTATTTAAACAAAGTCAATGCCATTGTCCTACAATTAGCAAAAAGACTTAAGACTGGCCTCACATGCCAGATACTTCATTCTGGTGAAGAATATTGGCCGTAAACACGGACCAATATGATGACAACGAAATCAGGCCGCAGGTCTCGGGCCTCGATAATCAGGTCACTCTCAGTTTACACAAGCTTCTGAGATTAAATATATATTTTCTGCCAAACCATATTCCGCCTGCATTGCGGATCCATAAAGATGATTCCTAGGCTTATGTGTGTAACAGGTCAACTTAGACCTAGTCTTTCAAATATGAAGCCATACTGGGGTACAGTATAATAACTCATTGTGAGCTTCGCTCACTATGTCGCCATCAGCGATAAATGTACCTGTAAGATCTAAACGAGATGAAAAGATCGAATAATGTTTCAGTTACCTTCTCAAAGAATCCTTACACTCTAAGGTAACACAACACAGCCAATACTGGCATAAAGAAACACTCAGGGACGGAAGAATGACAAAACAGTCATTCCCAGAATTTCCAATCCCTATCGAAAACTTGGCAGAGAGAAATCTACGGATCGGTACATCCGTTCTAAGCCTCAGGTACACTCTCTCTCAATCAGTCTCCCGGCTTTTGCCGCCAAGATCCGCGCATGCCCAAAGAGCATGGACCAGATCGAGACAAACCCAGACCAGGCGTTTCCGCCCAAACGGGTGATAAAGATACTCCGTATATGGTCCTATAAATAGACTTAAGACATGTCAACTCTAAGACATGCCTGAGACAGGACAACATAAGACAGGGGAAGATAATCACCAGTCAAACCTGTCACAGAAAGATAATAAACATTTATCTCTCTTTGATCACATTAAACCAAACATACATTAGGTTGGTGTTTTTTCTACCGTCAAAAATGACGGCAACAATGAGCTAACTGAAGACAGAATAATTCTTGCACAAACAACTGTTATTAGCTGTGGCACAGAATATCACTTTGTCCAGTGGCAGAATTTTCCTGAGACAGTGATCCTGAGTGATAGAGACCTATTGCTTATATAGCAAGATAGTCTGCAGGTGGCTTTTGCACGTGCACTAGATGAAACAAATTCAGACGTAAGACCTAGGGGAGAGATTCCCCGGGCGACTCGAGATACAGGAAAAGGGACGTAATCTGCCGCAACCCTAGCGTATCTCCGAGCGACAAGTGTTCGCGGGATGAGACGAAGGTGGCACAAATAAAAGGGTAGCAATTTTTTCCCGTGTCCACGATTCTCTGTAAATCAAAGAATACTAGAAAGGCAATCTACTAGAAAGGCAGAATAAAAGGACCTTACGCTGGATGCCGATGTCCACGTTTAAAGGGGTGGGAATTAGCCTGTCCAACGTAAGATTGACATGACCAGTGCCAGAAATAGCGCTATTAAGAGCTATAAGACAGAAAAGTAGGCATAGGCAAAAATTAGAGAACAAGACAGGGCATGCCGCTCGGCTAAAAGTGACAGACATTTCTCCGAATCACGACAGGTCATACTTCACCGTCATCTAGATTGTTAGACCATCATTACACACTTACGTGTGCACACACTCTCATGCACAATATATTTAACACTTCTCATGTGCGTCTCATGTCATATATAATTACTAGAGAATTAAACTTATAGTGATCAGTAGTGAGGAGTATTATAAAAGAAAGTCAACCATTTATATTAGAGATGAAACGTAAGAAGTCACTGTGTGTGTCTTCAATGTGTCCAACAGAAGTCTGAGTCTACACCTTATGTCTTTGACGTCTAACCAGAAAGAAACTAGCAAAGTATACGTCTGGATAGCAGAATTCGCAATTTAGAACATCCTTAACTTCCTCAGTTAAGAAGAAAGATTTCTCGCCCACGTTTTACACTAGGAATGCGCTGCATTTTATTCACCTGCTTATCAAGTGCTCAGAAGTTAATTCTTATAATTATATCGTTCAACTCACTCAATAACGTATTCTCTGGTCAAGAGTACATAATACCAAGCGGACTCTCATAGTTATAGCAAGTTCAACTCACTCCAAAGCATATTTTATGAATCAAGATTTCATATTTGCAAGTTTAGTCGCATATACAGCTAGCAAGTTCAACTCACTCCAAAGCATATTTTATAAATCAAGTGTACATACTCAAGTAGATGAGTCTACATACCAAGATCATTTTGCGAAGATCTCCAGTCTAGCCAGTACCTTTCAGAGATTAGACAGCAGACAATTTCCAAAGGCACTGTCACAGGTTTGTCAACGCTACAGAGGTATTGTCAAACATTGAAGGACTGTACATCTCCAAAGTTCTCATTACAACATCAATTTTCATCAGTACGTCCTCTTGGAGATAACCCACACAACATACCATCCACCTAAACTGAACTGTCTATAAATACCTGTGTATCATTATACAATGCATGAGCATTAAGAAAAACATAAACAGTGTAGATTGGACATCAGTGTGGTAACACTCAATAAATCACCTTATTACTTCACTCTTCACATAGTTTCATTCTCTTAGTTAACTAACTATTTATATTTCATCTGTGTGTGCGTGAATTGTCTTTCACCATCTCTGTTAACCCTATATGTGTAAATTTTAAATTAATAAACCCAATAACCGTTTGATCATTATCTAGTTCGTTAATGTAGCACTCGTGCTGTCGGTGTTAAATATTTACATATTGTTAAAATTCTACATTTAGATGAAATTCGGGGCTCTTTCTTTCTTTACTGGATCTGAAGACAGAAGCTAAGGTAGTGGGTAAAAAGAACACTATCCATAATGTACTAGAAATCATTATCTAGTGGAAAGGATTCACTTTCTCTTCTTCTTATCCTTTTCTCGAATAGGTTTCTTTATGTCTTAACGAGCCATATTCTGGAGACCTGCTTGATAAAATTCCATAGGCCATCCCCAGTGACAATTACTTTTGTAGTTGCACCAATATCAACTTTCGACAGGAACAAATGTCAAAAGCTCAGTACTTTAGTAAGTTCGACCTTTCTAAAGGCTACTGGCAAGTTCCTCTGACTGAATCGGCAAGACCTCTGACAGCTTTTGTCACTTCAAAAGGTCTGTTCCATTGGAACTATATGTGTTTTGGGCTTGTCAATGCCCCGGCAACATTCGTGCATATAATGAGAAAGCTACCCGGCGACCGTCATGATATAGTAACCTACCTGGACGATATTTGCCTCTTTAGTGATTCGTGGGATCAACATGTTTGTGGATTGTGTTCACTTTTGGCACACCTTAGATTGCATAATTTAACAGCTAGACCCACAAAAGTTAAAACTGGATTCCACGAACTTGGTTTTCTAGGATATAGAGTAGGTGGAGGGAATGCTCAGACCAGAAGACACTTATGTAACGAAGATTATGAATCTCAAAATTCCTACTACCAAAAGAAAAAAACAAGTTCGCAGTCTCTTGGGTGTGATTAATTTTTACAACAGAGTCATTCCCCAGTTCTCGTCATTGTCTGCCGCTCTCTCGTCATTAACGAGGAAAGGAATGCCTAATAGAATGGTGTGGACTGATGGGTGCGATGTAGCATTAAAAATGATAAAACGTATTTTCTCTAAACATCCAAATATGATGCTTCCTAATGTACATCTCCCATTTGTCCTCAGGACGGATGCATCCTCTGTGGGCAAAGGAGGTTGCCTAATGCAAGAGCACCATAATACTCTGCACCCAGTTTTTACGCAAGTCGTAAATTATTACATGCAGATATCAGATATCCAACCATCGAAAGAGAATGCCTTGCCATTGTGTGGTGTGTTGCTAAGCTATCAAAATATCTGATGGGAGCGCATTTTTTCGCCACACAGACCATAAACCCTTAACATACATGAATACGGCAAAAATCCAAGAATAGTCGGTTAACAAAATGGTACTTACTATTGCAGAAGTATGACTTTACAGTGATACCTCTTGAAGGAAAATTCAAAGTGTTAGCTGGCGCTTTAGCCCGGCTATGACTTGTAATAGGTGCACAGATTGTTTTCATGTGACAATTTTGGACAATAGTATTGCTATAGTAATTTAAATGTAGCTAAATGTAATGCGCTCTCTAGTTATTGCCAACATTTGCCTCCACTCTATGAGAAAACAGTTTTCTTCTAGAGAAGGGGTAATTGTCAAATGATGATGATTACGACGATGGTGACGCTGATGATGCTGATGATAATGATGAGTGTGTGTGAGGAGCAAATGATAGAGTAATGAGAGTTGTGTAGGCCTGTGTTTGTTTCGTGCAGGTTTTGTGGAAAAAAAACACGGGATAAGAGTTCAGAGTACTGTGTGTTGTTCGTGGTTGAGGAAGGTTAAGAAGTTATGAAGTAGGTAGTTGCGTGCCGAGTCGAGAAGCTGGCTGGATGTTATTGCTGAATCGTGCTATTCGGACCTGAAGAAAGGATCATTAATTATTATCTTGGATATATGTATTTTCACATAATATTGGATTTTCATGGTTTGCAGTTATCTTTTAGTGTTATTTCAATGGGTAAATTATCTGAATCTGTATCCTCAATAAATTTCCATTTTGCATTAGTAAGATTTGGTGTTACAATGCTTATATCAATAGCGCTTTCTTGCTTATTTGCACAAGGGTTAATTCTTGTTACTGATCCATGATTCAGTATAATTAGGTAATTGTTTTCAATGAGGTCTATTTCTAGTTTTCCTGATTTATCTATTAAATTGCCTCCCTAAGCTGTATGTTGAGCATTGAAGTCTCCCAATATGATAGTTTTGTTGTTTATTCTTTTATTTACGTCTATGATATCATCAGCCTTGGCTGAGAGTGTAGAACTTGGGGCAATGGAAAAGCAGAACTGGAAATTAATCAACTGATACATGATCATGCATGGGATAATGATGCCATTGTGTATACAGATGGAGCTGTGATCCGTGGTGAGAAATCAAGTTGTGGCTTCTCTGCTAGGGTACAGGGCAGAATCGTCGCCGAAGGTAGCGGGGCTGATGCGTTCCGTCTATAAAATATAATGTCCGGAGAAGTATCCGTGGCCAAAGTACAAACTAGGGGTAGACGACAGACACGTATCAAGATAAAGTCAGTGAACGGAAAACACTTCTTGAACACATAACGATGCAGTTTTATTTCACTTGTGACATAGCTCCATCACATAATTATGAGCCCAATGGCAAATGGAGTAATATGCAATCTTCCAAAAGTCATCACTATCGAAACGCTGTCCTGGCATTCTTACAATGTTTAATCTCTTCGTATACTTGACATCTTTAATATATATATATTTCCTGACTTAGAATAAACTAGGGACTCCTCAACATAGTATCTTGATGCCCTAGTGATGGTACAATGCAGGAAAAACACAGTAGACTGCCGGAGCTCACACAATTACGTCCGCTCACATTAAAACACAAGCTGCATCTCCTATAGCAGACGATCACCCCACTTCTGCTTCAAAATTCGAGTCTGCTTCTACATAATATCGGTATGACGTCATTTCCTTTATTAGTGAGTATATCCGTATAAAATTATCAGAAATGATGCCCAGTCGAGCTTACTATACCTACATAATCGTTATGAATTTTAATCATAACAGGGGCTTACAAGATAACAACTTCCAGCATGAGAATGAAGGTCGAGGATGTTACTGCAGCTTAAGGTGGCTAACTGAAACTTCATTAACAAAGGCAGTCATTGTCAGACTCCCAGTCCATGCTTCAAAAGGTTCAAAGTAGTTGGTTGCAGCATGAATGGAAAACATTCATAGAAGCTTCGAGTCTACAAGAGCTGCTGTGGATCTACTGTCCTGGTCATGCAGGGTTATGTGGTAATGAGAGAGCTGACAAACTATCATCAAGAGCACCCACAGTGGGGACACCGGATATGGATAAGGGAGAGATACTGAGAACACTTAATGATCGCCTGTTAGAGAATGACACTGCAATAGATGAATCATGTGTTGGAATTTGGCATCAAACGTATTGTTAGCAGTTATATAAATTAAAAAATAATATGGTATGAAATCAGTTTTACAAGTAAACGGTACACATGAGACAAGGGACGTTTCGGGTTTTACCCTTCGTCAGCCACAGTTACGAACAGGTGATAAGGACAAGAACTACATATAGGTACTACAAAGATCTGTGATGATGAGGAAAACGTCAAATGAGCGATACAAGCAGATGAAACCACGGTGATGAGCGAAACGATAACAGTAATAATGCAAGAAAATCGTGAAACCAGAAAGACATGTCGAAACAAGAAAGTAAATAATCAACGAAACGAAGACAGGAATGAATAACACTAATAAAATGCGTGAAAAATCACTTAGCTGTGCCGAGGAAGGAAACATTCAAAATGGCTGAAAAACTAAGGCGTCATGCGGAAGTGACGTAGGAGCTAGTGACGGCTAAGAACAGAAAATAGAGGAAACGAGACGAACCAAAGCAAAAACAAGGATAGATAGGAAAATAACGACAGAAGCCACCAGATTTATGCAAAATGATGCTGGACATTCATCCCAGCAGGAGCTAGAACGCCCATTTGAAAAATGAGGCAATTCTCCAACGAAAAGCATGTTCGGTCGTCGCCGATACATGAACGGAGGGCAGTGACGTGAATGTCAGAGTTACCCAAATGGTCAGGGCTGTTGAAGTGAAGGGCCACTGGTAAATGTTTGCCATGATGGATGTCATTCAAGTGTTCATGAAACCTGTCTGCCAAACGTCTGCCAGTCTCACCAATATAGGTCATGTCACACCTCTTGCAGATGATAGCATAAATCAGGTTTCTGGATTCGCACGTGAAAGACTCCCCAATGGTAAATTTACCGTTCGGAAAGGAGACTGACTGCGTTTGGAGTACAAAAGGACAGGTCTTACATATGCGGCGTTGGCACGGTTTAGTACCAAAGTGAGAAGGACTAGTTTGTCTCAAGCGACTATGCACAAGAATATCCCTAAAATTCTTATCCCTACGATATGCCAACAAAGGGGTATCACGAAACAACTCTCTAGTATTAGGATCAGGGTGGAGAATAGGCAGATGACGGAACAGAATTTTTTTCACTGCCAAACAGTGAGGGTGGAAAGTTAAGACAAGTTTGAGTCTGTCAGATGTAGTAGTAGGTTTAGCAGTGAGTGCAACCTGGCGAGTAACGGGACTAATGCGATTAAGGGCATCAGATAAGACTCTTTCAGGATAGTGACGTCGGCGAAAAAACTCGAGCATTTCTTGAGCTCGTTCACGGAAATCATCTTCATCGTGACATATCCGACGTAAGCGTAGAAGTTGAGAGTAGGGAATGGAATTTTTAGCAGTGATGGGCGTATGAGAGGGTGCATATCATGCATCCACCGTGGATACAACCAGCGAGCTACAGGAAAAGTTAGCATTCACGCTCTTCGACATATACTGAGGGAGGCTGAGCACCTATGGATTTGCCCGGAGTGCAATGATGTCGATTCTGTTCACCGATAACAATCATTTATTGCTTCATTTATTTGGGTCAAATTAACAGTTCTCAAAAACCAAAGATATTTACTTTGTAAAAATATCGGCTCTTGCCAGTCAAAAAATTTACAGTATGTTCTCTTTATTTTTTGGGCAGTTACGCCGTCAAAAAATGTCTTGTGTTGCAAATTCCTATTTGGAACACGTCTTTTTTTTTTACGTCCAAAAAAAAGACATTAAGATAAGTTTAATCACGTAGTTTTTCACATTAAATGAATACAATTTACTTTCACCAAAGACTAAGTAAGTACTTTTACATATAAATTAATATATTTCAAAATAATGTTTAATAATTTTTGCAAATTTAATATTTTATGCATTTTACAATAGAAATTAAATGCTTATTGTTTAAAAATAAACTTCCCGCAAATAGTTTAGATATGGCAAGTGGCCACTCTGCCACTTTGCCAGGTAGACAGTTTATAGCGAGTGGCCAACTTCTGCCTACCACTCCGTCATGCAGTCTAGTGATAATATCTCTCAATATCAATGGTTTGAGAGATAAGCTGGACCATGTAATTAAACTAATTAAAAAAGAGAAACCCGACTTTTTGTTTTTGCAACAAACGGGCATTACTTCTGGTTATCATGCCGACCAGATTGTAACTAGGTTAGGACTTAAGCATGGTTGGTTCGCCCGGGGCACCTGCCATGGGGGTACTGCCATCCTCCAAATAAATGAAGATTGGGAGACAGTACATTATAGAACAGACAATTGTGGCAGAATTGTCATTATACAAATACAAAATAAACACAATAAACATGACACGCATACGCTCATTAATATATACGCACCCGCATTATACACTGACCAACCCAAATTTTACGACGGACTGTATGACACTATAGATAAGCACTACAAAGGAACTAGAATAGTGTTAGGGGGAGATTTTAACTGTGTTTTGGCTAGTTTAGACAGTAGTTCCTTGGGCCCCGTATCCCAGAGGAAGAAAATTCAAATACCCCTATCAATACGACACTTACAACCCATTCTTGACAAACATGACCTAGTAGACGTTTACAGAAAACTACAACCGAACACACAAGCTTTCACATTTCACGACAAAACAAACCCTTATTTTAGACAGGCCTCAAGACTGGACAGGTTTTACGCATCCAATAGTTACAATATACATAAAACTTACCTAACTAAAAAAAAACACGCTTAAATTTACAGATCACCAAGCAGTATACACAGTTTTAAGTACGGGACACACATATACAAAATTAAAGAGATCCCCGCATTGGAAATTCAACAATAACTTGCTAACAAATACCTTCTTCACAGATACAATAACACAACTCATTCAGGGTTACACACAGGATATCCCCAATAACAACATCGCAGAATATTGGGATCTGCTAAAAAACACAATAAGGGATAGAACACAGACTTTAGCAACTACAATACACAGGGCTTTTAAGAGGGAACAAAACATATTGGAAGACGCAATAAGTTTAACAAAGCAGATAGACAAATCTAACCCACACATTCATTCTTTAGAAGAGCAGTTAGACCTGTACAAACAACACACATACCAAGGAGCTCTCCTTAGGTCAAAATTAAATACTATTACACAAGAAACACCCAGTAGACAATATTTAGCGATTGAACAAAATGTACAACACAGTAGACAGATCCACGAAATATTTGACATGAATGGAAAGCATCAGACAGAAGACACTAATATTAGACACGCTTTTTTTGAATATTACACAAAATTATACACTAAAGAACCAACTAACGTAAACATACAGGATAAATTTCTACACTACACAAAACGTTTAAGTGATGATGAGAGCAAGAAATTAGATGAAATTTTAACTTTAGAAAACTTAAGGGAAGCTATCAGTACTTTCCAAAAAAACAAATCACCCGGCCCAGATGGGTTAACGGCAGAATTTTACCTTTTCTTTTTCCCAATATTAGGCCCCCTTTTAATTAAAGTGTTTGAGGAAGCCTTCCAGAAAGGAGAGCTTCCAAATAGTTTAAATGAATCCTTTATTACCCTAATACCTAAAGATAATGCTGACAGAAAGTCAATCAAAAATTACAGGCCCATTTCACTTTTGAATACTGATTATAAAATCTTGGCCAAGGCTCTCACTCTGAAACTTAAATTATTCATGCAGAACCTGATACACTCTGACCAACAATGCAGTGTACATGGTAGGAACATTTGTAGACATACACACTTCATAAGGGATTTCATTACATACACGCATGATAGACAGTGTCAAAGTGCAATACTATCACTAGATCAGGAAAAAGCCTTTGACAGTGTATCACATTCCTTCCTACACAAAACTTTACAAGCAAACAACATAGGTACTTATTTTAGAACATGGATAGGAATCTTATATAAAAAAAACCCATAGTAAAATATTAATTAATCACAGTTTAAGTGACCCAGTTAGGCTGACACGATCAGTGAGACAGGGTTGCCCTTTGTCTCCCCTGTTATACGTTTTGACACTAGAACCAGTGCTGGGAAAAATAAGACAAGATGTAAACATCACAGGGACTTTTATACCCGGGCAAGGGGAAAGAAAATCATTAGCGTATGCTGATGATACTTTATTCCTTCCAGCAACTGTAGATTCCATAAGAAAGATATTAGAAACCTTTACAGAGTTTGGATACGCTAACGAATCCAAACTAAATATTCAAAAATCTAGTTTAATGGGTTTAGGTAAATGGGCAAATAAAACAGATTTCCCTTTTCAGTTAACGCAAGTTAACAGAATCAAAATTTATGGGATAAACTACTCTTGTAACCCCCATGACCCCAATACAGAGACATGGATAAAGTTAGTAGATAAAATTCAAAACATGTTAGAGAAATATAAATACAAGACAGCTACTATTTTTGGGAGAAGTATCATAGTGAACTGTTTCATTATGCCTAAAATAATATATACAGCAAATATCCAGATTATGCCAAAGTCAGAGGGAGGGATAGCTTTACAAGACATTAACACTAAGATTAAAGCTTTAAGGGTTAAATATATAGGGGAGATTATAAAAAATCCAGGTCTTTACCCATTAGCACACTACTACATTGGACTAAGGTTAATTAAATTACACAAGTTAGAAAATAATCAACCACATTTCTTTGGGACCCCACCACCCTATTATAGGATATGCCTACAAAATTTAAAAGGAAACGAACAGTTAGTAAAGCAAGACACCAAACTCATATACAAATTATTAGTTGCAGCACAGGAACCCCATTTAGGTACACGGATTAAACGAGGGTACAATCTTTTCATAACAGACTACACGCAAAGCTTCACAAACATTCACGCATTAAACGTTAAGCCACAAGCCAAACAAGTTACATTTAGGTTACTGTACGGTTTAACACCTATCATGAGTAAGCATTCAGCAATGAAAGCAGGCAAGGCGCCACCAAGGTGTAAACTGTGCAGTAACAACACAATAGAAACAGAGGACCACTTGTTTTACACATGTAAAACAGTGGCCCCTACATTAAATAAACTAAGAACACTGATAGCTTCCAAAACACCGCAATCACTCAACATGTATCAAGCGGTCATGTTGAATACTTTACCGACTTTACCGAGACAGACGGAGCTTAAACTCTTAACTTTATTAGCAGAATTTAGATACTTAGTATGGACATGTAGGAATAGGGCAGTACATGACGGCATACATTATGACAGTAGAATTTTTTCACAAATATATGAACAAATAACACATGACATAACAAGACAAGTTTAAAATAAATAAGTTTTTGTGTAAATAATATACTTTAAATATTATGCATCACGCCTTCTGTGACCCTGGGTCTTTACGGAAGGCAATGCAACCTTGACATTTTGCTGTGTTCATACTATAAATACCCATTGTACCATCAATCATTCATACTTTCATCTACCATCAACTATGGTTTGTCTATTGTCTATTTTTACTATTTCTTTATTAAGTAACTTTAAATATAATATTGACGAAGTTTGTGATAAGTTTGGTTTAAATATTGGTTGGTAATAGGTTTTTTTTTGGGGGGGGGGGGGGGGGAAGGGGAGGGGGTTTGTACCTTGTATCCTTTAATATTATAATGTAAATATTGCTTTGTGATACGTTGAACTGCTTATTTGGGGGGGGGGGGGGATGTCATATCTTACACAATGTCATTCTTGTATATAACATTGATGTTGTTTAAAATCATAGACCAAATAAAGGTTTAAAAAAAAAAAAAAAACAATTAAAAATAAACTTGTAATAAGATTATGTTTGTTAACTATAACATTTCTCACACATACATTTTAATTTTGTTGTTATGGTTGTTTCCCTTTAAATATAAAGTTTCTTGACAGGGATTGTTTCCCTGATTTTAATAGATGAATTTTTAAAATTTTCGCGAAAACTATCAACTGACACAAAGAATGGAGAATAGCGTTGGACCAAAGTAAAAAAAGGAAGACTCGCGTATAAAGTCCTGAAATAAATAAACTAAACAATAAATGTCAAACACAAGATGAACTAAAAATACCAGTTAATAAAAAACCGCATTAAGACTCAAATGCAGTTCAACAGACAATATATATGGCAGTAACGCTCAGCATGAAGTAGCTAAAGACGTGGCTAAATTATCAGAACTCAAGAGGAGAATGAAGAGTTGTTAGTATAGTTTTCATGAGGAAAATTTGCAATACCGGAAAAATTCCCAAGACATGGAAAACAGCAGTAATTATTCCTATACTAAAACCAGAAAAAGATGCCCATGATGCCAGTTCATACAGACCAATTTCTTGAACTTCCCATCTAGGTAAAGTATTAGAAACCATAGTCAATAAAAGATTAAAGTTTTATTTGGAAAAGAATAATTTATCCTTTAGCACGCTGCATTCTTTGGCGAAAATTTTCGCCTGCAGCTGCATTCTTTTTCACAGCGTCCCGTTTCTATAGTGGGTGACCCTTAATGTCTATAGTTTTTGTGTTTCTTGGTCAATTGCTATCATGTTTGGAATTTATAGAAATGAATGAATGGTGAATCTGATGATATAAAATTTGTTTGTGTACATGTTAGATGTGATAGGAAGAGAGGAAAGGAAAGATGAAAAAAACGAAAAAAAAAATTTTAAATAATAAAAAAATATTTTTTTTTATTTCAAAATTTAAAAAAAAATTTAAAAAAATAACCAGCAAACGAAGGGTCCATATCCCTTGCATCTCAATGAAAGTCATTTGACCAATAGACCAATACAAATCAAATGACGATCTTTTCGTTACACCCATCATCAGTAGCAAAGCAACAAACGCTCTCGTCAGCTGTGACATTCGGCCGAAATTCTAAATCTTTCCGATATTCCTAGTCCTAACCCCTAACATTATACATACTTGAAAGGCCATTTTACTTTCGTTTCCATCTCAGCCATCAAACATATTCTGAGAACCGATATCAGCGCTTATAAAGACAAAAATCTCATCCCCACCGCATGGCGTCAGAATCCAATAAAAATTAGCATAGGTTATCTTCGGCGACATGTGTCGCCCGCAGCGTGCTAAAGGAGTCAAACTCGGTCAGGATTTAGGAAGAACAGATGCTCTATGGATCAGATAATGAAACTGGAACATGAAGTAAAATCTCACCCGTTTGTTACCGGGGACCTTCTTCTTCTTGCGATCGCATTTTTTATGTTTACATCGTCAGACGAGTTCTCATGATGAATTCGACCGTTGTCTGAAGTACTCTGAAGTTCCTCTTTAGCTCCATATAGCTTTGAGTTTAGTGTTGAGTCATTGGGCCAGTATATCTTTCTTAACTGGTCGTACAGAGGACAATCCTGTAGAACATGCTCAGCAGTTTGTTCGTTTAATCCACATGTGCACAGTGGTGAAGCAGACAATCGCAGCTTGTGCATGTGTTTATTCAGTTTGTTATGCCCTATCCTGAGGCGAAAAATGGTGATCGGTTCCTGCCGGTCAAGAGTGTGGTAGTCGTCGTTGGGTTGATTCTGTCTCTTCTGATAGTCTGGATAGCTCTCTTTTTCTCAAAGTATGTGATTTTATTATTTTCTTGTTCACATTCTCCTCCCTTTTTTGCATGTTTATCTGCCTTTTCATTTCCGGGTACACCATAATGAGATGGTACCCACTGAATTAGGGTTCTCTTTTTGGCAGCTACCTTGTTTAGTTCATTTCTCAGATGCGGGAGTTTACCACAGTTGAGAGCTTGCAGTACAGACAATTCATCTGTGAGGATGACTACCTGGTGGCAGTCAGAGTTGGTGATATAAATCATATTTGCAGCTTGCTCTAGAGCTTGAACCTCAGCTGTATAGTTGGACAGTGGGAATGTGCCTAGTCTCATAGTGGTTGTCAGGATATGAGATAAAGATACCGGCACCTCCATTCTTAACAGCATTTGTTGCTGATCCATCTGTATAGGCTTGTATCCATGATTGTTCGGGATAGCTTTCTTGGATCATACTCAATGTAGCAGTTCGTTTTTGCAGATCATTATACTCACATCCACTTGTGAGACCACTGACTGATGTATTAATTTGGAGGGCACTGCTGGCCTGTTCCCATGGTACAGGGTATAGGGTGGGCTTCAGTGGTGTTGTCTTCATGGATAGGTCTTCTTGATGCTGTCTTTTAAGTCTTTTTCCCCGATGCACAAAGCTGCTACGTTTTAGACGTCCCAATGCCAGATCATCTAGTCTTGCCTTCATTGGGTGCGTTGGCATACTGTTGTACTTTTCCATCTGGATCATGCTTTTTGTGTCTCTTCTATAGGACTATGTCTGTAATCCAGCAGCTTTCTGCATCTCTGATATCGGTGTAGTTTTCATGGCTCCTGTAATGAGCCTGAGAGCTTGATCTTGTACCTTGTCCAACGACTGCAGATGTGAGTTAGCAGCTGATGACAATGCTGCTGAGCCGAACTCTAAGTGTGGTCTTATTACTTCATTATAAATCTTCTTTAGAGTTCGTTAATTTGCTCCCCAGTTGGTACCTGCTAACTTTCTGAGTATGCCTAGTCGTCTTCGGGCCTTTCCCTCTGCATTTTCAATATGCTTATTCCATGTAAGCTTTTGGTCAAATGTCACCCCAAGATAGGTGGGGTAGCTTTCTTCCTTGATCATGGTTGTCCCTAGGTGTATGTTAGCTGCTTTGTCCTTGGGGGCGAGGGATAACAGTGTTATGGAGGTTTTGTCTGTGTTTATTGTGATAAGCCATTTCTCTGCCCATGACATTAGCGTGTCTGCTGTCCGCTGCATTCTATAATTTGCTGTGGTGACGTTTTCATCAGCGCACCAGAGTACTAGGTCGTCTGCATATAAAGCAGCTTTCACTCCAGCAGGGAGATCTTTCATCAGGTCATTGATGTAAACAAGGAATAGTGTTGGGGAAATTAACCCTCCTTGAGGTACCCCCTGATAGAGCAACACTTTTCTGCTCTGCAGACCATCAAGAGTGATTCTAGTTCTCTTGTTGTGCAAGTATGACTGGATCCATCTTATCACGTTGCCTTGGATTCCACTTCTCCTAAGTTTTGCAATAAGGCCATCTTTCCACACCTTGTCAAAGGCTTGCTTTAATTATTAGGACCTTTTTCTTCTCCTGGAAAGCATCTTCTACTGCTTGAGACAAGTGCGTAGCTTGGTCTTCTATACTGTAGCATTCTCTAAATCCAGCTTGTTCCGGCACCAGGATCTGCTCAGACTCTAAATACCATTTACCGGGGCCCGAAAGGGGAGCAAAGAACAGTAACACTGTTCCCTGCCATGCATGTCGTAGAAAGCGATTAAGGAGGGTTGGGCATGGGGCTGGTTACCCCCTCCTGTAAAAAAAAAATTTAAACCACAAAAAACTTCAACAAACATGGACAAGTCAATTAAGGAAAATAAAACACAGCCATCCAAGACAGGGGAAGGTCCTCTCGCAGGGAGGCGTATGATGCAACACAGAGAAAGCCGAAAGGAGTCTGTGTTACTGACTAACCTTCTTTCTTCTAGGAGAACCTCCAGATTTGGCACCTGGAATGTTCGGACATTGAACGAACAAGGGAAAGCGGCACAAATAACAGCAGAAATGAGGGAATATCAAATCGAGGTTCTGGGACTGTGTGAAGCAAAGTGGAAGGGGCTAGACAAGAAGAAACTCAGCACAGGTGAATTGGTGCTGTTCTCGGGACATGAAGACGAAAGTTCACACCACAATAATGGGGTAGTTCTTATGTTATCTGAAGAAGCAAAGAAAGCACTCATTGAATGGGAAGCCGTTGGACCCAGAATAATAACATCTACTTTTAAAACATAAAAAGAAAATAAATGTAAATGTCATCCAAAGTTATGAACCAACTAATGACAAAGACGAGTCTGTGAAAGAAGCATTTTATACTAGACTGCAGGAAATTATGGAGAAAGTAAAAAGAAGAGACATCACAATTTTGATGGGTGACATGAATGCAAAGATAGGTACAATCAAAACCAGCTTTGAAGAAGTCATGGGAAAACATTGGGCTAGGAATAATAAATGAAAATGGGAATTATTCTCAAACTTTTGTGCTTCAAATCAACTGGCTATAGGAGGAAGCATGTTTCCACATAAGAGAATACACAAGACAACATGGATATCACCACACCATAGAACAGAAAATCATATTGATCATATATGCATAAACAAGAAGTTTAGATCATCAATGCAGGATGTAAAGGTAAATAGAGGAGCAGATGTGGCATCAGATCACCACCTTCTGATAGCCAAAGTAAAAATGAAACTCAAGAGATATGCAACAATGCAAATAGACAACAACAATTTAATATAGGACATCTAAGAAATCAAGAAACAAGAGACAAATTTGCGGTCTGTGATGTGGAACGGAAATATTGATACAGTAATCAGACAGCCTTTGCTTTCCCATTTAGTGTCTACCATTGGCTAAGCCAAACCACGCAATTTTCTGTTTGTATGGCTAACCTTTGAATCCACGCATTTTTTCTGGAACATAACAACAAAGGTGTTTACCAACTTTCGCAAATCTGCCAGTTTAACAAGGGAGCGAATCGCACTTGTTTACCTGAGTTTCTCACGCGAGCTGATTTGCCAATTGTGAACGGTAGTTTGGGTTTTGGTGGGGAAGGTGAGTGCAGAAAAATGGTGCCACCCGAAGACGGATCTTACTTTTGGTATCATCCACTCCTACCAAAAAACAAACACACTTGCAAGTATATTTTTAACAGTACGGACTATTACACTCAACCGTGTGTTACCGAGGGCCGAAAGAGGATCAAAGAACAGCAATACTATAATTTACCACTCAATTCATAAGAGGTGAATAAGGAGGGTTGGGCATGAGATCGGCTACCCTATCCTGTAGACATTCTAAGCCATAAAAAAAACCTCAACAAAACAATATGAACTTAAGACAGACATGAAGAAAACATGGGAAGACCTGCAGCTGAAGACATGGGGTAGGACTTGGCATAAGATTGTTGAAAGCCTATTCTCGTTGCGGAGCTGAAGGGTATTGTTGATGGTTATAATAATAGTGTCAGATGGCCCCCATTATAACTGTAACAAGGCGCGGACCGTCCTCCCTTTGGTACGCTACTCATCATCTCATCATCTCAACCCGTAACCCGTATGGGTCGTAGGGGTACCATGGTGGAAGCATCAGCAGACAGGGTCCTCCACTGCTCTCTATCCTCAGCAATGCGTACAAGTGTAGAAAAACCGTGTCCTGCCCATTCTTTGATGTTATCAGCCCAGGATTTTCTTTGCCTTCCTCTTCTCCGTTTACCTTCGACTGTTCCCTGGAGGATCGTTTTCGAAAGGGAGTCATGACGAGTTACATGCCCAAACCAGGCAAGCTTTCAACGTTTCACTACTGACAAAAGTGGTTCTTGGTGGCCTGCATAGGTGTTTATCTTCTCTCTAACATAGACATTTGTTTTGTGCTCTTTATAGCAAATGCGCAAAATTCTTCTATAACATTTATGCTCGAAAGCCTGAATCCTTCGCTCCGTATCTGCAGTGAGTGTCCAGCCCTCACACTCATACAAGAGAATAGATAATACAAGTGATTTGTATAATTTGATCTTCACAGGAAAACTGATGTTACTTTTCCAGATCACATTCAGCCTTGTCATGGCAGCTGAGGCCATCTCAAGTCTTGTCTTGATTTCTTTACTTGATCTTCCATCACTACATATAGTGGACCCGAGATATTTAAAGGTGTTAACTTCTTCTAACGTTTGCCCATTTAACGTAATGTTGGTTGGAACATGTTTCTTATGGCTATTCACCAATATCTTGCTTTTTTCTATATTAATTACCATCCCATATGTTCTTGTTACTTTCTCCAGTCTAGAGGTAAGGTCTTGAAGTTCTGATTCTGCTCCAGCTATCAGATCGATATCATCAGCAAAACGTAGATTGCAAAGAGGTCGGCCTCCAATCGATATGGTGTGTAATCGTAGAGAGCCTCCTGCATAATATGTTCTAGATATATATTAAAGAGCACTGGGGACAGGATACATCCCTGGCGAACTCCTACAGTTGTTTTGAAAAATTCTCCAATGTCATTGCTTGCAAAAACAGCACTGCTTGCGTCCTTGTATAGTGCTTCAATGATATCTATGATGTTTGTATCAAAATTGAATTTTCTCATTATTTGCCATAAGCCTTCATGCCAGACTCGATCGAAGGCTTTTGTGAAATCGATGAAGTTATGTTATAAATCGTGTTGATGCTGGAGATGTTTTTCGATCAGTAATCTAATATTGAAGATTTGTTCTGAGGTACTTCTTTTTGGTCTAAAGCCAGCCTGTTACTCGGACAAGATTTCTTCTGATTTCTGTCTTATTCTGTTCAAAGGTATCCTTAACATCACCTTACTTGGATGACTAATAAGGCTAATGGTTCTGTAGTTCTTGCACATTTTTAGATTTCCTTTCTTTGGAAGCGATATTACTAATGACTGCGTCCACTCTTTTGGCCATTTTTTTTGTACTCCGTATCTTCTGGCAAATTGTTGTCATGATTTTTACTATATCTGGTCCTCCATATTTTAAGAGCTCTGCTGGGATATTATCCACACCCGGTGACTTCCCTTCTTTCATCGAACATATAGCCTCTTCCACTTCTTCCCGTAATATTGCTGCACTTCCGAGTTCCCTGTTTTCGCACTTAACTGTTTAATATGCTATAGTCAGTGTCTAATTTACAGTTATATAATTCTTTGCAATATTCTGTCCACCTTCTCATTACAGCTGTTTTTTTCATTGAGCAGAGCCCCATTGCTATCTTCTATGACAGTTACCCTGGGCTGTTGGGGTTTTGATAGTCTTCTTAATGTGTCAAAAGCTGCCTTGCTGTTACCTTTTATTAGCCCTGTATTAATGGACTCACATTGATCAGCTACCCATTTTTCTTTGGCCTGTTTCATTTTCTTTCTAATATTTTTATTCACCATACTGTATTGCCATGTTGCTTCAGGAACCTCTTTCTTAACCTTTTTCATTTCCCGCCGTGTATCACATAACTTCAGAATGTCATCTGTAACCCATGGTTACTAGACGAAGATAACTGCCTCACTCTTTTTTGAAGAAAGTGTATGGTTTTCTATATCTTCTGGAATATATATTTCTTCTGAAGTACGGTATATGTCGTGTGGTGCGTATTGGGGCAACTACGACAGTAGTTTTCGCCAGGAATAGCGTATGAGATATTAGGTAGAAGGTCTCTAGAAATTGGCTCGTTAAGAAAGAATAAAGACCTATTCGAGATAGGGACAAGAAGACGGGAATGCGAATGCTTTCCACTGGACAGTGTTTTCTAATTAATTATGGAAAGAGTTCTGTTTCCCCACGACCTTAGCTTCTGCCCTTAGATCCCGTAAAGAAAAAGCCCCCAACCTCATCTGAGTAGAGAAAGGTTCCTATAGGTGAATATGTAACACCGACAGCACGAGTGATACATTAACAAACTAGATAATGATCAAACGATCGCTGGGTTTATTAATGAAATCTCCACACATATAGGGTTAGTAATGGTTAGAACGTGATGATGGTGAAAGACGAATCACACAAAACACACAGATGAGATAATAAAATTGCAGTTAATTAAGTAGTAGTTAATTAAGAATGAACTGGTGCAAAGCGAAATGATGATGATGTGATATGATACGTGTTACCAAAATGGTGGGTAATCTACACAGTCCATGTGTCTCTAAATGCTTCGCATTGATATGATGATTCATGTGTATGCATACAATGTCCCAAGTTGTTATACGTTATGTCGAGTGGGGTATCTCTAAGTCGAGGACGTTCTGATGAAAACTGTTGTCGGACTGAGAACGTTGACGAGGGATATATATATATATATATATATATATATATATATATATATATATATATATATATATATATATATATATATATATATATATATATATATATTCCTTCACTGTTTGAGTATATCTCTGTAGTGTTGATCAACAGTAAATAGCTGTCATATGAACAAAAGGTCTGTTGCCTAATCTCCCGAGGGTACTGGCCAGACTGGATATCTTCACGAATTGTTAGTGATATGTAGACTCATGATCTTGCGTATGTAGTCGTGATTCATAAAATATACTTTAGAGTCTGCTTCATAGAATGCGCTTAAGAGGGTGTTGCCCTTGGTATAAATATGCGATTCCTCTTTTGAGCTCTTTTGCTTGACTTCAGATAATAATGATCTTTCGAGTGATTTGAATTTATGATGACTCTGTATTGAACTTGTGATAACGATGTATTGAACTTGTGAGCCAGCAGTATATGGGTGACGAAAAATGCTGCGTCCACCTTCTGACTTGTGGGTGAGACAATATTCCTTTTTAATTGAGGAATGAAAGATGTCCTATGGCGAATTCTGCTAGCCAAATGTCCGTTTTTGATAACTTATTTCTGGTTAGACGTCAGACACGTTGCGTGTAGACTCAGACTTCTGATGAACTGAAGACACACACAAGTCATCGTAAGTTTTTCACATTTAACATCACTGGTTGACTTTCATTTATACTACTGATCATTATTGATTTCTCTCTGAGTTCAATTCTTACTTACTTACTTAGTCGTTCCCCTTCTACCGTGAGGTGTAGAAGTTTGGAAGAGAGAGCGCCAGACTATCCTATCGGCTGTCTTCCTCCTGGCCTGGTTCCATTCTAGTCCTCGGTCCTTCAAAGATTGTCTAATATTGTCCTCCCAGCGGAATCAGGGTCGTCCTGGGGGTCTGGATCCTTGGCTCTTTGTTTCCCATGCTTGTCGTGGTAGCCGATCTTCTCCCATTCTGCAGACATGGCCAAACCATCTTAGTTGGGACTGTTCTACTTGGGTCTGCAGGGGGTGGGATTTAAGGCCTTGACGTATCGTCTGGTTGCGTACCATGTCTCTTCTTGTTACTTCAACCACCTTCCTCAGATACCTCATTTCTGAGGTTTGGATCTGGCTTTTGTGGGTTGTAGTCATTGTCCATGTCAAGACTGGGACATAGGTGGAGCGGTATACAGCCATCTTCGTTTTCTTACCAACCTCTCTCTTGCTGAGGAATCCTCGATTTATGGCCTGAAAAAGTCTCCCAGCTGCTGCTTTTCGAATGGCCAACTCTTCTTTGATGCCTCCCTTTCGGTCAATGATAGCTCCGAGGTATTTAAAGTGGTCTACCTGCTCCAGGACCTGTTCTCCCAGCTTAATCTGACGTCTTCTTTCTTCTCGTGATATCACCATGGATTTTGTTTTAGAGCTGCTTATAAATATCCCTCTCTTCTCCAGCTCTTCCTTCCAGACTTGCAGGTTGAATTGGAGATGTGCCTCTGATTTAGCAATCAGGGCAACATCATCAGCAAATGCCAGCTCCGAAATACAGACCTGTCTCATCTTCCAGTACCCCACTGAATACTTTCTTGTTCTCTCCTTACGTGCCTTAATGACATCGTCCATGAGGAGTATGAAAAGGTAAGGTGACAGGATATCACCTTGTCTTACACCAGTGGTGTACCTGAACTCTTCTGACTTATGGTTTGCCGTCTTCAAATAATTTCTGCAAGACTTGTAGAAGCTCTGTATAGCATGGATCAGAGGTGCTGGAATGTTCTTCCTTGCCAAGCAGTCCCAAAGTTTGCTCCAGGGGACCCTGTCAAACGCCTTTTCCAGATCTATGAAACAAAGATGGATCTCACTCTTGTATCAAGGGCCTTTTCACTCAGCTGTCTGAGTGTGAAGATTAGGTCTTGAGTACTTCGGTTCGCTCGGAATCCGCACTGGACCTCATCCAGTTGTGGCTCAGCTAGGCGTCGGAGTATCTGCTCTAGGATTCTAGAGTAGATTTTACCAGGGACACTGAGAAGGGTTCAATTCTAATGATGTTAAATATCTTGTGCATGATAGTGTGTGCGCATGGGAGACTGTGATGATGATGAAGGTGAAGTATGAACTATTAAATACTTCCTATCATCCTATCATCTTCTAGGAAAATCTTCTGATTTTATTAATCAGTTATGCAAAGAATTATTTGAAACTCTATCTTTCGCACATTTTAGCTGTGAGGTTAAAATAAACAAAAATTAAGAAAATGTATTAATAATCTGTATAAGATCTACTAACCTTCTTTTCCCTAGGCAAAATCCTTTAAGAACACAATTCATCACAGAACTGAATTATATCCACTCTGAATAAACACGTGTTTTAGGCTAGGCGTTTTTGGGTTTAATCTCTTCCTCACAATATAAAAACTGGACTCCTTCCTCTAGCAAGCTACGCGGTAGATTATATTTCTGGAAGTCCAATGTGGGTTTCTTGGATCCCTGACATCCAGCTCCGCCCATACCAACCAATCCTTAATAGCCCCTCTGGTCACTCATTCACAGGATCGCTCTTGTCCCCTGTCAGTCCAAACGTGGGTGTGGTTTGACAAACAGGTATGGAGATAATTGGCGGGCTAATGCAAACGTGCTGTCAAATTGCTGTCACCTTACTCTTTGATTGTTTATTGTTCACCTGGCCAAGCTGGGCGTCCAATGTGGTAACCCAACGCTTGTCTGAACAGCGGCCGACCAAAGATAACACCATTACAGCATGAGACGTTTTCACCTGGCCAATCTGGGCGTCCAATGTGGTGGTGACCCGTCGCTAGCCACAAAGATAACAATGGTCCACAGAAATTACAGCATGCCCAGATGTCTGATTGGGATGATCAGATGTGTTTTCACCAGATTTATCACGATGCAATGTGGGCTTCAAACGATAATGTCAGGTATGGGGACTCAATCAAAGGACTTTATTTCCCCCGATGAAAGAACAAATGTGGTTCTCTAGATACCGGTCGCGAGTAATCACAACGATGAAATAGCAAATGTGGGATCGCAAATGTGGGATGAAAGAGCAAATGTCGGAGAAAATACAATACGAAAGATGTAGGAAAAGATAGAGCAATAAGGCCTTTGCGCTCGTTTATCACAGTATCAGGAAGCCAATTTTCGTTAAACTGAATACAGCAGTCACTGTTAATTTGAGTCACACCTTTTTTTAATATTAATGTTATTTATAATAATATTGCTGGATGGCAACAGATCGCCGCGACAAACGCGTCATACCGTTCAAATATCGTGCACGGTGGCACGCAAATAAAAATACATACAATGAACTTAGATACACTCAAAAGAGCGTCCATACCAGACTCACGTGGGAGGATCTCCAACACTTAACTCCCACGCGAAAACAACTTAACAACTATATTATGCAGTTACCTAGGTCTGTCTATTCATAACACCTCTTCTATATTTATAGGTAAATTTGATGCTTGCAAATAATCTAATACTGGTATTCTCATTTGTTCGTACCTCTTACATTTTAACAATAAATGCTCTGCATTATTGTCCTGAAGACATCCTGCACAGTAAGGTTCTTCTGTTCTGAAATAACCTTTTCCCAGCTGTAGTCTGAGAAGTTTCTTATTACTGGGAATTTTCAATTCCCTAGATATCTGACATTTTCTTGTTGGAGCCTTGAACAACTTATATGCATGTCTTCCTTTCAGATTTTTATCCCACTCTGCTTTCCATTCATCTGTTATTAAATCTTTAATTAAGCTCTTAATCTCTGATTTACTCGTCCCTACATTTATTTGATTTTTATCAGATCTACCTTTCTTGGCTTCTTTATCTGCCTTTTCATTTCCCTCTATGCCAACATGTGAAGGTATCCAAGCAATTAAGACTGAACATCCTCTGGAATATAAGTATGTAGTAGCCAGAAATATCTCCTCTGCTATATCAAGTCTACTACATTCTCATAAGTTTCTAAGTGCTTTAATTGTTGAAAGAGAGTCAGTTAAAACTGTTAGTTTTTTGGGAGAGTTATTAGAGAATATTTCTAGTGCTTTTAGTATTGCCACCATCTCTGCAGTGAAAATGGATGTATTTTCCGTGACGCTATATTCTTTTACCATTTCCCATATTGGAATATATATTCCTATCCCCAATTTGCCATCCTCTCCCTTGGATCCATCTGTGTACACAGTAATGCTGTCTTTTGATATTTGTTGTATATATTTATTGGCTGTGTTTTTAATATTTTCTATATTGTTTGTTTTCTTAAGTATTTCTGCTAGGCGGTAGTCCGTGTCTGGTTTCACACCTTTATTAAGGAAGAGCAGAGAACTTAACGATGTGCTAGAAATTTGCGCATTTATTTTTAAGGTAAGTGCATGATATAGGTGTTTCATTTCTTCACATTTTGATGTATAACACTTTATGTTATCATTATAAATAAATTATTTAATGCGAAATCTGTAGTCATGTCTAAAAACGTACTCTCTGAAATTAGCTCGTAAAAACGTGGTTTTTGAGCTCGTATACTAAGAGTTGGTAAACAATGTTGACGATATTCCTTAAACAATATCGGAGAAGTCATCAAAGAAATCACTGCATGTAGACAAGGTTAAGGTCTGCACGTGGAAAAGATTCATACAATTCTACAAATTTACGTGATTCTGAAGGCAATGTGCCGTCACCGGTCAATCCAGCTGCTGGCTTTACGGAAATGACGACATCCCAGGATCTACAAGATCAACATGATAACGCAAGATCAGAATTATGTAACTGTCGGCGGAACGAGTGACTATGACGATATCAGTGTTTTTGGAGCTTCAAATACAGTGTTTGAACTGAAAGTCTTAATGATGAATCTTCATAATTGAAAGACGTCGTCCTGGTGCTTGCAAGCATTCCAGTTCCAAATGGGAGAGAGAGATAGAAAAGTGAGGTATAGTGAACGTGTTAAAGAGAGAGAAGAGTGAGATAAATTGTTCACAAAATATTGACTGCTATCCTGATCTTATCAATAATTAATGATGGCTTTTTTTTCTTTTGAGGACCAAAATTTCCGTTAAGGCGGAGCTCTTTGCTGTTACTTTTTCTTTATAAATTCTTTTCACATATAAATAGCTTTAATGTCTGTTGTTCAACATACACGACACATTGAACAACATATGAGTTCCGGTTCAATATGTCAGACGCATTTTGTCATATGATTTTTTTAGCCTGCTTTGCTGCGTTGTTCCAATGATTGACTTGGTGCGAGCCAGAATGTTCATGTGAGAGTCGTCCTCCTTTTATGTACAACAATTGATGTCTATATGATAAGTATATGCCTGAATAGGGGGCATGATTTTTGAAAAGTTCAGCTAACGACATTATCAGCCATCTTGGCTTGGTAAAATCTGTTCACAAAAAAGATGACGTGAAATTTCTACACATATTTTAATAATAATCGTGTCGTCAACAAATGTCTTCACATTGTAGTAAGTATAATAAAACTCGAGTCAAGGCATCTTTAGTCATAGTCATTAGTTAATGACCCCAAGTCTAAGGTGTTCCAATGTGCCACAAGGCTGGTTGGCTACTGGGAAAGTAGTCTCGAACATTGACTGTCTGGGGTGCGAGCGGGGCGGAACCAGGCGGATCATGGACTTCCTCAGGAACATCCCTTGCATGGTGGCTCTACCAGGATGACCGGATATTTCCACCATATTTTGCAAACATAATATGAATTATGTAATAAGCCAGAATTATCGCGGGAGCTACGTGGATCGTACTCTGTCGCCGATGCCTTCGGCAAATGTAACGAAGAAACGTGAATGTAGAAGAAGAGGCAGGGGAGAGAAGAGAAGAGAGAGACCAAGAAGAGCTGGTAAGAGAAAAACGAGAAAGAAAGCGGACAGACTCAATGCAATACTTACTTACAAGGTACAGGGAACTGTCGAAGTGCCTACCAACGGGCAGCCATTATTCAAACTATCATCTATGACTTTGATATACCAATGATCCAGGAGACCAAGTTAAAAGCGAATAATGTTGTCAATTGCCCAGGTTACAGATGTTACACAAATCCGCGTGGGCCTGGCAGACGAGTGGAGGCGATATATATGAAAAATAAACTCCCTCATGCGTGGCTAGATACAAGTTTCCATTCTAATGAGAATGCAGAATTGCAAGGAATTGCACTTCATATAATCGGTAAAGAATGGCAAGTCTTCAGTTTGTGTGCCCACGTGGATCGCCTTCTGGAAGAGGGTAGCTAAGAATTTCTGACTAAATTGTCCGAAGAACCTAACAATGTGTGCTTAGTTGCCGATGATTTTAATGCTAGATCTATGGAGTGGGGGGAAATCCACGGAAAATAGACATGGTGTTGCCTTGAGCCAGCTCAAACCTATCCAGTTTAAATGATGAACGCCAAACAAGACTGGCATCTAGATCGGGGGATATTGATGGTGTCATAGATCTGGCATTGATTTCTAGTGCTGCCGCTACCTTTGCTCGTTGGGGTTATTGCAGGCTCAAGAAAGCGATCATTTACCCTGTGTCTCATTGCAAAGGGAAAGATCACCAGACACAGGAAACCGAAACAAACTTTCCAATATCATAAGGCCCACATGACTGTAATCGCCCTTTGCACATTTTGCGTCAAATTGCGAAACAAAAGACAACTTGCACACCTTTTACACAATCACCCTGGTGGAATGACACAGTTACTACAATATGGCTAGAAAAGGAGAGAGCGACAAAGTCATGGCGGATAGCACGAAAGAGGAGGACGATGAGTGGTGAAGAGGTGGAGGATTTTAAGGAGAAAAAGCAAAGAGCCATCAATAACTTCAAGGACTTGGCAAGAGAAGCCAAGGACACTGTGTAGGAGGCCTTTGTGACACAGGTGGGCACTGACTTAACACTACAGAAATTCTGGCTCTTACATTGCAGAATGAGTAGGACAAATACAAACCATCTGTTATCGGGGTTGTTTCGTCTCTATGTTGTCATTGGTGTTGACTGGTCTGTCGGGCCTGCTAATGTGGCCGACGTACTTCTGGATGACGCGAATATATTATGGGCCGTTACTTTAGCGTATGATGATGATCTGGTTACTAACAATGAGACCCGGTAACGATGGAGGATGGGTCAAGACAGTATGACCAACTGGTAACGGATAAACACTGAACTCGTTGGAGGAGTTAGTGACGACAACATATTTATTCTTGACGATACTTATACATCAGTAGTTCAGACATTCTTCATCAGCATGGTCATGGCAAAAATGTATATAGTAAATAACAATCACTACGGACGTTGACCGATCGCACTAGCCACTGCCACACCAAGGTTAGCGGAAGCTCTACGGCAACGTATTGGTGGGATACATGGGTTTACAAAATGACCATGTTAAAGCTTTGAGCATGTAGATATTTAATCAAGATCCGTGATAGCTCCTAACGTTAAATGGACGCACTAGCAGCTGACATAGCTGGTCAAGCTGAAGCTCTGCAGTAACGGTACAGGAGACTAAGTATCGGAGGCTAGATACTTCAAACGAGCCGTTTCTGGCTAAATGTTGGCAATACAAGCTTCTTGGTATAGCTCACTCAAGAATAGCATCTTCATCTTTCAGATGATCTAAATTACTTCATAACTGTGTCTTCCCTAGACTTGGGATAAGAACACGAAATAAATAACGTCTGATCACGACGTTGGATATCTTGATCTGCCTAAAGGACATAGTCCGTATCTAAACAAATCACTGCGTCATACCGCGCCATGCCCCGTTTATTTCTGGTGCACGGTCGTTCGCAAATAACATTACAAAAAATATTATTGCTGTGCTCAGATCCACGTCTGAAAATCCCAGGTGAACATATGAGAGCTTTAAATATTTATCTGACCCTCAATGAATATAAAGTCTTTAACTTCAACCAGTTCCTAATATTCTCAGCTCGACAGGGATAACCCTGAAGACTGATGCCGAAAAGGGACATACGTTACTCGAGCGTTATATTACTCAGCCGGATAAAGGTGATAAAACTGCCCGCCAAGAAATTAAAGACCGTATCCTGGAAAGCGACAGAAGAGGCGACATGTATTTCGACCTCATATCCGAAGACGACGTTGTGTGCACTTTAGAAACCAATAGAAACACGGCCCAGGGTCCTGATGGTGTACAGTATTACCACATAAAACAGCTCGATGACACGGATATTAAGAATGTGGTAAGTGATTCCAACACCAGCATTCTGAATGCTAAGGCGCCGGAAGAATGGCTACTTTAGCTACCTATGTCCACTTCCTGAACCTGGTAAAGACCCCACACTTCTCAGCAGCTATAGAATTATCACAATGCAGAATGTCTAAGGTAAACTTCTAGAAAAGATAGCATGGAAAATAATGAATCACCTCGAAAATGCACATATCCTACCTGATACTCTCGAAAGCTGTAGGCCCAAGAAAGTAATTTGGGGTAACTGGAACTTTTGCTTATTATGTGTACGAGGGGTTCCAGGGTAAACGAGAAATATTTGCTGTAGCAATTGACCTAGAGGATGCTTATAACAGTATGCACTTTGAAACATTAATGAACTGTGTAATGGCTTGCGGTGTTAACTCTTGGCTAACGAGATGGATATCAGCTGCCTTAACTTAGAGATCAGTGACATTTCGCTTGAACATGGACATCAGACCCAATGCGCATTTGCCTGGGACTACCCCAGGGTTTTCCACTATCACCAGTGCTGTTTAATATCTATACAGCAAAAGTAGCCACCATTCAGCCAGCTGGGTTGGGACGAACATTGACTAATTTGCTGATGACATACTCATTTACAGAACTGGCTCTGACCGACAGGAAATGGTTAATAGCAAACATGGGACACTACAGGAGGTGTTTAAATGGTGCTAGGAAATTGGCTATAAAGTCAATCCCAACAAGGCCTGCATGATGTGGTGCTCCTTAAAAAACTCCAAAGTGCAAACAGATCTTCCAGATATTAGTTTCAATGGACAGAAAATTGAAAAGCAAGAAAAGCTGAAATACCATGGAGTTACATTCGATCGCAGGCTATCGTACAAGTGCTATATTGATCAAATCAATCAGAAATGCAGGAGAGGTCTGGCAACCCTGAAAATGATGGCCGCAGCGCATCTGGAGCAGAGGTTATTATTTCTTCTTTATCATCAGCTAATCATAACAGTCACTGAGTATGGGCTGGGAATATTAACCCTGTTAGTAACACGATGTGAACGAATAGAACGCATTCGAAATGAAAGGATGCGTATAGTCTTGGGCTGTACTTGAGATACCTCCATTGTGACAATGAGTACATGCTTGGAGTGCTGTTGATTAGATCCAGATATGCGATGGCCCGGCAAATGCCTATATGCGAGTAACTACAGATGAACGGCACTCCCTGCACGGAAACATAGCTGACATTAAGGGATCAAGAATAAAAATTGGGATGTCATGGATGGCACAGGCAAAGACAGGATAACGATGCCATTCTGTATACTGATGTCTGTGATCCGTGGTGAGAAATCAGGTTGGGGCTTCTCTGCTAAGGTAAAGGGCAGAATCGTTGCCGAACAAAGCGGGGCTTGCAATATAACAACTTCCAGCATGAGAACGGAGGTAGAGGCAGTTACTGTAACCTTAAGGTGGCTAACTGAAACTTCAGTAATAAAGGCAGTCATTGTGTCAGACTCTCAGTCCATGCTTCGAAAGGTTCAAAGGGGTTGGCTACAGCATGAATGGAAAACATTCGTAGAAGTTTCGAATCTGCAGGAGCTGGTGTGAATCTACTGTCCTGTCATGCAGGGGTATACGGTAATGAGAGAGCTGACAGACTAGCATCAAGAGCACCCACAGTGGGAACACCAGAAATGGATAGGAGAGAGATACTGAGAACAGTTAATGATCGATACTGGGCAGTTTGACTTCATGGCATTTTTTTGCTTAATGAATTTTTGATCTGTGTTGGCTGATATTTTAACACATGATAACAGCACTGTTTCCTTTACTCCGCAGAATGTCTAGAGAAAAATAATATAAAGCGTTTCCTACTGAAATGTAGGAAGTCAACAGAGAAAAACAATATTTGATTATTTGCGGGCACATGATTCATCCATACCTGTAGAACAGGTGTTAAGAGTAGACAGACGCAATATAGTAAAACAGCATATAATACGAACAAATATTAATATATAAGGAAAGTGAGGCTCTGATTGTTGGTGATGGCAGGTGATTTCACCCCGGACACCCGAGCTTTCCCACCCTTCTCCCCTTATTAACAGCATGGCAGCTATAAGAGACATTTGTTTGTTTGTTTTGTTGTTGCCGTTGATGTTGTCTTTTGGTTGCTTTTGTTGGGGGGAGGGGGGGGGGAAGAGGGGGAGGGGGAAGATCACACACACATGCATTCACTAAATGTAACATTTTTTATTTACCCTCTTTGGACTTAGTCGAATAGGGAGATGGTATTATATTTTTATATCGGAAATCAGAATTATTATCTTGAATTAACTACACTGTATATCATAATTATAACCCATTAAGGGTTGGATGACCTGATCGTCTAAAATAAAAAGTAAACCTGACTTGATTTGACATTCGTTCTTGAATTTAAATGTTCACATACGTTGTATATTTTCAGTGCCCTTAATTATATGCACATACACCCCCACCCCTTCCTTAATTTACTATTGTTTTGGAGCAGAAATCTTGCCAGCTTTCTACTCAACACTCGCCTTGTTTTGATCCGATACATATTTGTTATTGTCGTAAATTTATTTGAGAGGAAAAGTCTTGGAAATAGTGGTCCTGTTTAGAGTGGAGAATGATGGAAAAGGCTATGTGATAGTAAGGGTTTTAGAAGTAAATAGTTGATTCACAGAGTGCTGGGAAGAGTAAGGACAGACTGTTTTACGACAATTTGCCTCTCAATTCTACTCCAAAAAACTCTTCTGGACAAACAATTATTTGCCAGTTTCCAGACTCACAACTGCGCTCACACCGATTTGGTGCTTCAGACACACAGACGCACATGAATACAAACTACGATAACGAATATGGGAAAGTTTGGGTTTGGGCCTGCCAACACAAATGCTAAAAGTTTTATTCCTTTTATTTAGCATTAAAAAAAAATCAAGTCACAAACAATTATCAATTTACATGCAGAAATCGAAGTTTCAAAATACAAAAAAAAAAAAAAGAGGGTGGGGGGTTGTTGAAGAGTAGTGTTCAATATGCCCTTCCCTCTTGTACAGAAAAATGGAAAAAAGGAACCCGGTCCAAATGACAGGTAGTTAACCGAAGTAGATAAGTTAACCCAACAGTCAATTAATCTATCCTGAAAAGAGGGATTAGGAAACTAGTCCTATTATCTTTAACTGTTTTCCCTTCTACTAAGCAGACTAGGAAGGGGAAATAACAGAGGTTAAGAAATCCCACTTATAAAGTGAACCATGTAAGGAATAACTAACAAAGTGTCTACCAGGTACAGCAATTAAAATAGTTGCACATAAATCTCCTTTTAGTCATGCACGCACGCGCTGGCCAACACACAAACTCACACACAGACTTACCGATCTTAGAGGCAGGCAATCCATAGAATTATACCAAAAAAAAAAACTCATCAATTAACACTTGACATATTGAGAGTGTCTGTTACTTCAATGTCCGGCCCCAGATTTAGCGAGGTTTGGCTGGTAGCAAATATTCCCGCTTATCGCCGGTCGTGAAGACTAAATGTTCTTGTGGTTTATTTTTCTGATATAAAAAAGTCTATGGGATGGCACCGTCGCAGTTAGATACTGGTGAGAATGGGGTGTGGCTTCTTAGATTTCACCGCTGGTGGTGAACCTTCTGCTTTAAAAAAACCGAGGTGACTACAACTGTCCAGTGAGGTAGGTTTTAAATCCGGTGAGGAAAAACTAGGTACCGTCACAGTTCAGGTAAATATGTACTCTCTCTCTCTCTCTCTCTCTCTCTCTCTCTCTCTCTCTCTCTCTGTAGCAGTAATTTTAATTTAAAAAAAACTCTGGCGATTGTTCTTCTTCCAGTTACAACTTAATATACTTGGTGAGGTGTTTAAATGTGTCAATGGGTGTGCTTTCTTTCTATTAATTTAGATAGCTGGATCCCAAACATAGGATCGCCTCAAAGTTTTAAAATTTAATACACAGTCTCATCAGATTCTGGAAGGGGGTTTAAGAACTGAGTCTGGGGACTCTTTACCAGGTTGTACTTCTTCTTGCTGGGATCGCTAAGGTAACGATCACTCTAGATAAAAGATAGAAAACATGTAATTCATACCGAAAATCAAGTATCATTTCCAAAGCGCGATAAATTTACAGTTAACTATTTATACACTCGCGTCTATAATTTTTTATAAAATTTAGGAAGAACTCCACGCGAATTTAATAGTTAAAACATACGTAAAAACTAGAACTAAACTCAATTAAATTTAGTTATAAATTCCCTCGCGTCTTTAAATGTTACTTTAAGCATTTAAGTACGGTATCTATCATTTTGGGAAATAATATAATAGATATTTCATTACCTATTCCGCTGGAACTATTTGAGATAAGTTTAATTTAATAGCTTTAAGTTAATCACAAAATCCAGTGAAATAAAATGAATGAATGAACTAGACCACTGATCACTTTAAAACAAATATATTATACCGTTTAGCACAGAATAGAATTCACTGCAAATAAGTTGAGTATCCAGAGTGAATCAAACAGGATTTCACTATGCTAGTTCTTCTGTCAAGGTCTGGCGAAACGAGTGATAAAGTTGCATTTCTCAGTGTCTGTATATATCTAAATGGAATTCAAGATGAGTGGGACCTGTTAGATTCTAGCGCCTCTTTAGAACCCAGGAAAAGTCGAGGTTTCTAGCCGTCGTGTTAACCGCGATAGCCCCCTGGCTTCCGATCTCCGTCTCTCCTGTTTCTCAGTCTTTCGGGCAAGTCTGCCGGTTGCCACAGAAGTGCGAGGTCTGCAAGAAGCTTTCTTAGTCTACTCTGGTTCGCACTGCCTAGCCATGCAAGCGTGTCATCTTCCTGCGAGACAAAAAATGATGTTTCAATGGCAGGTCAATAGTGCGAACCACAATACATGACACCAGAAGTCCTCCATGGGCAGTTCAGCCTATTAATGACGCAATCACTTCTGTTGTATTTCTATCAAGCAGTATAGGCCGAATCCAACAAGACCCTTAGGACCTTAATACTGTGTCCAGTAAATGATAGTAGACTAGAACTGAGAACAGGATAGTGGGTAGGTTTGGTATTGGTACCATTTATTACAAATAAGGGAGGGAAACCTGAGGCCTGTAAACAGTAAATTAATATGAAATTAATATGAAACAAATATAAAGGTATGTTATCAGGCACTCGCAGGAAATAAAGAAGTAGAACACCAGACAACAGAAAAACAACAGACATGAGTGGCTTACCCAGGATTTGAACACTGGACCTTCCGTGCGACAACCCCGCCTAGCCATGCAAGCGAATCACACTATCCGCTCTGCCATCTACGCATCATCAAAAAATGATGTTTCATTGAAAGTGATTGCGTCATTAATAGGCTGAACTGCCCATGGAGGACTTCTGGTGTCATGTATTGTGGTTCGCACTATTGACCTGCCATTGAAACATCATTTTTTATGATGCGTAGATGGCAGAGCGGATAGTGTGATTCGCTTGCATGGCTAGGCGGGGTTGTCGCACGGAAGGTCCAGTGTTCAAATCCTGGGTAAGCCACTCATGTCTGTTGTTTTTCTGTTGTCTGGTGTTCTACTTCTTTATTTCCTGCGAGTGCCTGATAACATACCTTTATATTTGTTTCATATTAATTTATTGGTCCATCTTGCGAGCGGTTCAGTGTTCGCACGGAGATGAGAAATTCCTGCGAGAACTAGCTTCTCTGTTCTGGGGATCGTCTCAGTGTCTTTAGATCTCATGCCGCATTCTTAATGAGCCCTGGTGAAATCGGTTCGCTCTGGCGAAACAACAAAGTTACAACAAATGTTCAGGGGTTCTAATGTTATGAAAAGCTAAAAGTCCCTTTAATCATCCATCAAATCAGGGAAAATTCACTTGTCGAACTAGACGTACGTCACAGTAATCAAGTAAGAAAAGCACTAGAGGCCACAGAGATATGGTTTTATGTAAGAAATTTTAAAATATCACGGGCAGCTAAAAAGAGTAGTGAGAATATCCTGAAAAAGAACAGTGTACAAAAAACGCTTCTTTCTAATGTTTGAAGGCATCAGTCCATTTTCTGTGGGCATATTATGAGAAGAAGAAAGCTGGAATATATCGTGGCAATAGGAAAGATTGGAGGAAAAGAGATAGAGGACGACAAGGAGAGAAGATACTGGGCAGTTTGACTTCATGGCATGGAAAGAAGTCAACAACATTATAAATAGTACTGGATACACGAAGTTGTGGAGAGACATAATCGTCTACGCAACCAGGCATAGTACTTGACGACTCGTTCTGAGACACTTGAAGAAGACATGCATGTATTAGCGAAACTCATAACACAATGATCACTCCCTATGGCAATAACAATCTAAGGGGGGTAAACGGTGGGTTGAACGAAAATATGCGGTACCTCTATATGCATAGGTGGGTCTTCTTCTGCTACTCGTTCGCTGTTGTTTAATAATGTCTACACAAGAAGTTCAGTTTTCTGGATGTATGTTGCTGGGGTTGAAAGTTCGTCAAGACTCACAAACAGCTTTGTGTGGATGTGCGTCTCTGTGGGCCAATGTTCAGTCCGCAATTGACTAAGCAAGTGGGAGTCTTGCAGGATATGTTCGGCTGTCTGTGCTACCTGTCCACACGTGCATAGGGGTGATGGGACCAGTCTCAGTCTGTATAAGTGACTGTTCAGTCTGTTATGTCCTGTTCTAATACGGAACAGGGTCACCTGTTTTGCTCGATCAAGATGATTGTCTCTTTGTTGGTCGACTTTCCTAATGGCCTTGATAAGGGTCTTCTTTTCCTGGAAGGTGATTGTTTGTTCTTTTTGTTCCCGTGTTGCTCCCTCTTTTGCTAACGTATCTGCTCTCTCGTTTCCTGGTATGCCACAGTGTGATGGTATCCACTGTAGCACTACACTTCTTTTGATATTTACTTCGCATAGAGCTTTTTTTTTTTAAACTCTGGCAGTTTATCACTGTTGAGGGCTTGCAGAACTGACATTGCAGCATAGGTGGGTTACTAACGGTCTGTCCGATGTTTCGTAATTTAGGTTTACGGTAATTTTATTTTATTTTTTTTGTAAATAAAATGGGGTGAGAGCGGAATAGCATCAGATAAGCTTCATTTGCCTCCATTCATCCACCATCTCGGGAGAGCCTACCATGTTCAATCTAATTTAATGTTATAAATAGGGTATTCAGTGTAATTGGTATTTTTCATCCTTTTTGATTGACACTTAGATCATAATGTTATATTTACTTTGTTGGGACGAATTGGGGTGGGGGGGGGGGGGGGTTGGGGGCGGGGATAATACCATATTCACATATTGAAAATCAAAGTTATTATCATTAATTAGGGACACTGTATATCCTAATTATAAGGTTGTACAGGATATTTTTTTCTTCAAAAAAGATCGTAATGTTATTTACACGATAGAATTTGGTGTGGTTCTTTTACATCATAATTTGTTTTTTTTTACTGCCTGGTTTATTTACAGTAGGCCTATATTTAATTTGGTCTTTGGAGTTTCCAAGTCTTAATATTTGTGTAAATCTTTTTGTATTATTTTTATTTTCCTAAGTATCTCCCAACTTCTAGCATGACGCCAAATGTGAGGATCCTTTGAATGTTTGCAAAACCATGATAAAATAAATACCCAAGAAAGAAGCAGGAGATCATGACTCCAACTCAGCAAATTTAAGAATCGTAGAAAAGCCACAGGAAAAGCTCAGCAAATTTAAGAATCGTAGAAAAGCCACAGGAAAAGCTTAGATCTACAGTGTAGATAATGCCAAGGATTATTCAACCTGGCATTGACAGCAAAAAGTGGCAAGCACAGCAGCCCAAGTTGAACAACAACAATGAAAATAAGCCATTATCTTTGATTAAATCACCAGTACTTTAAAAATACCTTACCCAGTTGTATGTGTTGGAACATCTTGGCGGAACAAAATATCATTTTGCACTTCATCATTTAGTTCTTATCTGATGAACAGTAAAAGATTAGCAAAGCTCACAATATTGCCTTGTAGTGGGAAGTGATAACTCATGACAATAATATTTGCTTTACAGTGGCCATATCTGTGAACCTCTGATATATAGTGTTATTTGAGAAATGGAACATGATCTGTAGCTTTGCCTGCTTTATCTCCAATAATTACTTGTGCCATTACTTTAGCTGCAGATTTTATTAATGTCTCTACAATCACTTCAGCAGCTCCACATTTTGCTATTAAGTATGCCACACCCTAAGAAGCTTTCAAAACTTTTAAATATTTTACTCCAAGCACAATGCATATTGTTTTCTGGGACTTTTGGAGACCTCAGCACCTATTGTCAAAGAATTCTACAGGTTTTTCCTTGTATTCTTAATGTTTTGCATTGAAATGGCGTTTAAGGTTGAATGGTTTCATATTTTTATTTGTGAGTGTCTTATAACATCAGATTTAGTGAAACGGGCTCTACCACATCACACAAGTTGACGAAAATCCCAGTTTCAGATAAACTGTATCGTACCTGCGCTTAAAAACATTTTCTTTGCAACTGATACTTTTCATAAACTTACAGATGGTTCACACTGTTCACTTATTTTGTCATCACAGATGTACGATGCAAGCATATACTTGAGTCATTTATCATTATCACATGTATTTCCTTCATTATTTTCTTTTGTGCTTTTCATACATCATGTTTTTAGCTGGAAATCAACATGAATGGGTTTAACATGACCAATAAAGAGAAACTGTGTTAATTAATACACTGCCCTTCAAGATTCTCTACTAATCATCAGTATAATTGTTGTATATCTATACGAAGAAGAACGTTGTGTATATGTTGGAGCACCCCAACTTCAGTCTGGTTTATTGTTTTTCTTTTGTACTCAAATTTTTGAAACTATTAACATTCCAGTTCGCTGTGAAGCAAGAGTCAATGCATGCAGCACGGCATCAAGTATATGCCTGGCTGGATCAGACTACTGGCGTGGGCTACTGTGCCTTCCAAACCATACAATCTGGCACTAAACAGAAGCTAGTGTCAGTACATGCGATCCAGCATCAAGCACTCACCCTCCTAATGCAGACTACTGGAATGGGCCTCCACACATGAAAAACACCTGGTATTCTACTAGTCTGCTCAAAAGGCAAGTACATATATTGCCCTTAACACATAAACATGATGTACAGTTGTGATTAACATGTGTGTATTTCAGCTGCGAGTCATGGACAATGATTACAACCCACAAAAGCCAGCTCCAAACCTTAAAATACAAGCAGTTTTAAAGGGGCACTTATTACTATTGTAAAGGAGCTCAAAATGTCTGCCTTGCTCTCTATGTACAAGAAAGTTAACTAACGTTGTTTCCAATTATTACCTCGCTGGACTCCTGAAACACTTTCACTTCACAACAATAACAATTCTTCTAGACTCCTGTTAGGGGATAACGTACACAAGACTAGTCACAAATGCTACACAGGACAATTGTAGAAAAAAAAAACACCAGTGGTCAATCTTCAATGAATTCTATTATACGAAAAAGAAAGAATCAAAACAGACGGTCTAATCAATCTCATGGCAATCTCAAGCAAACAACAATTTTAACATCACTAACAAATCAAAACTTCTCAACTAACATGTCATCACAAAAACCTCCTGGACAACTCCGCCATCAGCTCAATGTTCATTCAGTTGCTGCCACTGACTTGTACAAATTCTACACACCTGACGATATGTCTCTCCATCACAACATTTCACAAGTGACTAAACACAAACTGACTTGCCACAACGATCTCAGTTCCTTTTTGCCTCATACAATGTGCTTGATTACCCCATCAACTGAGCTCACTTACATAAGCCCATGGCTATGTTCTAAACTGAATGTTGTGTTCAGCCTTTGTTCTGGAATCCCCAGAGAAGGAGAGGCAGAGGGAGACCAAAACACACATTGAGAAGAGAATTGGAGGCAGAAGTGAAAATGATGAGGAAGATGTGGAAAGGAGCTGATGGCATATGACAGGAGGAATTGGCATGTGTTTGTTGAAGAACTATGCTCCTTGGGGACCTAGATCATCAAGCATGTACAGGTCTCATATTTCCTTTGGCTGCAGCTCCCTCTGCCTCTCTTTCCAAATGCTCAATATATTCCTCTTGTCTCTTTTGATGCTTCATCTTACATCTGTGTTCACTTCTATATATATTTCTTTGGCCTTGGAATTTGTGGGTTTGCTTCTGTTTAAATCAGCTTTCTTGTTTTTTCTGTCCTTTATCTTGTAAATGGTTTCTGTTGTTATCTATGCTTAGAACTGATGTTATCTTTTCCCCAATATTTCTCCACCTGTTTCATTCCATTTGGTTTTTTTTTTTATTTGTTGGCAGTGGTCTTCTCATTTGTATTTGCTACACCTTCTAGCTGTTGGAGCAGTCGATACTAGCTGGATATTGTAACTGTAAATTTGTCTTTTGTTTCTTGAGTTGTGAGATATTCCACATTAACTTGTTGTCTCTGCCTATGTATTGTTGTATATCTTTAGAGTGTCAACTTTATTTTGCCTAACAAGATGGTGATCTACTGCCACATCTGCTCCACTACATACAGTTATGTAATGATGATTTGAATTTGTGGTTTATGTATATATATTATCAATTTGATATTCTGTTCTCTGGTCTGGTGAAATCCAGGTTGCTTTACATATTCTCTTATGTGGAAACATACTTCTTCTTATATGTGTTGATTTGAAGCACATAAATTTATGAACTCAATTTTGATTCATCATCATTAGGCCATGTTTTTCCATGATTTCTTCAAAGCCTGCTGTTGTCACTTCCTTTCTTTGTTTCTTTGCAATAGGTCACCCTTCAAAACATTACTTTTTTTTTTTTTAATTCATCATATTTTGTAGTCTGGTTTAAAATTCATCTTTTATGGATTCTTCTTTACATTTGATTGGTGCATAATATTGAATGATTATCTTTATTTTTTGTGGGGCTGTTTTCAGTGTTGCTGAAATTATTCTGGGTCTCATCGCTTCCCATTCTTTGAGTGCTTTCTGCACTTCATTTGATAGCTTTAGTCCTCCACTATGGGGTGTGCTTTCATCCTGATGTACAGAGGATTACACCAGTTCCCTTAGGTTTAGTTTCTTCTTTTCTGCACTCTGTTACTTTGTTTTGCATAGTCCCAGGATATCAGTCTTATAGTCCCTTATTTCTGCTTCCACTTTTTCTTTTCTTTATGTTGTTTATTTAATGTTTTAACATCCCAGGTGTCAAATCTGGAGGTTTTCCTAGAAGATAAAAGGTGAGTCAACAACCCAGACTCCTTTTGGCTCTCTCTGGGTTGCATCCTAAGCCTACTTACCAGAGGACCTTCTTCTGTCTTGGATGGCTGAGTTGAATTATTTTCTTATGTTGACATGTCCATATTGTTGTTGAAGTTATTACAGGATGGTATAGCCAGCCTCATGTCGAACCCTCCATAATCACTGTTTATTCTTTGCTTTCCTTTCAGTCCACAGCAACGCAATGGTGATTTTGTGACTCAAAAGGGAAATAAATAAAATTCATTCTCTGCAAGAGGAGCTTTCTTTGCATTGGGAAATATGGAGATCAAGAGAAATTAAATCCAACACAAAAATAAGAATCTTCATGTCAAATGTCAAAAGTCGTATTGTATGGATCTGAAACAATAAAAATCAACAAAAAAACAACCAAAAAATGATAGACATTCATAAATGGGTGCTTGCACAGGTTTGAAGGATTGAAATGGTATGACAAGGTCACCAGTGTAGAATTGATGACAAGAATCAGACAAGTGCCAGTGGAACAAGAGATGAGAAGATGCTGGCGATGGATAGGACACACATTGAGGAAACATGTTGACAGCATTACAAGGCAGCCCATGTTCTGAAATTCCTGGAGAAAGAGGCAGAGGTAGACCAAAAAACACATAGAGAAGAAAACTGGAGACAGAGGTTAAAATGATGAGGAAAGCATGGAAAGACCTAATGCTGATGACATGTGGCAGGAGGACTTGGTATGTGTTTCTTGAAGGCCTATGCTCCTTGGGGATATAAAGGGTTTTGAATGATTGATTGATTAATTCACTGCCGGTAAATATAAATGGGTTTCATTTCCATAAATGCTAAAGGCTAGATTTAATTAGGTTATATATGACAGTGATATGTGAAAACACAGCAGGACAAATAGAGAAACATAGAGAATATGTGATACTCAGAACAGAAGCAAAGAACAAAGTGCTAGCAGCAAAACAGAAGTCCTGGGAAGAATTTGGAGAAAAGCTAGAAAAAGATGCGCAAGAAAACCAGAAATTGTTCTATAAGACCCTAAAGAACATGAGGAAGGAAAAACAATGCCCTCTCAAATTTATAAAGGACAAGCAACGCAAATTGCTTACTGCCCCGAAGGAAGTAATAGAAAGAATATTTCTCCTGGATGGTGAGCATGGTGAAACATCAGAAATGATAACCACTAGCACAGAAGAGAAAACCAATGATGGTGAAGATGACATAAAGATGGAAGAACTGAGGGCAGCACTAGAGAAAATCAAGATGGGCAAAGCAGCAGGGCATGATGGTATAACACCAGAAATGGTTAAGTACATGGGAGCATGTGACAGAGGATATTATGAAAATAGATTTCATATATCTACATTTTCTTTCACCTGTCTTCACCGGCTTCCTTATGAGCCATGAACGGTTGGTTAACGTAAAACCCTCCTACACTCAGATATCTGTCTCTTTCTAATTTAGCACGCCTATTTTATTTTCTGTTCTCTATTTCCTTAGGAATGTTTACCAACAGACCTATTTAGCTAACGTTGAGCCGGTTACCTGTAATTATAAAGGCAGCGATTGGAAATCGTCGTAATAGGATCAAACAGGGAGAGACGGAACACGTAAAAAGGGGCAACTATTTCAAAAGAGTCGTAATTTTGGCTCAGGGGAAGATAAGCTAATGTAGTTGTAACGTATTTTTTTGTTAGACAGTGATCAGGGGAAATAATTTGAGTAGAAGGAGTAGATAATTTGGAACCAAGGGCAGATAATCACAGTTACTCCCCCCTGAATCCGTTCATTTGGAAGGTAATTAAACACGGTGAGAATCGCCAGATCAAAGGACGGATTTCGCTCGATTGCCAGAGTCTGCAAGCGGTAAAAGCGTGAATTTTCCCTCTGATTCGCAGATCGACCAAGGAAAAGCCCGAAATCTGAGCGAAGGCGTTAAAAGTAACAAGTCTGAGCGAAGTTCTGCAAATTTAATATATATATCTCTGCCTTTAAACTAAATTTATCCAGTACCGACAGAATTTCAGAGAACATCTAGCTTCGAATTCTAAGATCTCTTATAACAGTGGAATTACTTAGTTTTTCGATTGGAGATCGTTTATTTCTGTGTTTGTGGTAAATACTATACTAGAAGTTTGAGTGATTAATTGTTAAGTCCGTATTTTATTTCACTAAGATTTTTCTGGGTAGAGTGATTTAACTGTTGAGTCCGTAAATTATATTCCACTAGGATTTTATTGTGTGTTAATTGACTAGCGAACTAAATATATTATAATCTATAGCTAAATTGTTCCGGCTGTAGAGTTAGTCTAACTAACTGATTTAACCAGTAAAATATATTTAATCGACTGGTAAATACACTATTCATTATGAGTACTGACGAAATATATATTTATTTCTAATTCATGATGATTAAAAATATAAATGACTAGCGCTTATTTTACGGAGACTTTCATTAAACGATTCAATATGAGATACACGTGTAGTTCTATTCATAGTTAAATAACTGAGTGTATGAATATATTATATTTTACGCGGGTTAAGGATTGAGAATACTATAATATGGTTAAGTATTTGTATTTTTTTCTCCTTTACACAGTATTGGGTCAAACCCAAAATCTACCAGCGGCTTCCATATAAATCTGAGAATAACCTTACAAAAGAACATTTTTACTTAGTATCTGGGTCTTCAAGGTAAACCTGTCTGGCTTCGTGTTTACACCCAGAAAGAGACAGAGTACCAACCCAAAGAACATTAAGAATAAATTTTGTAACTGGGCCTATAGATCCAGATTTCTTTTTCCCATTTTTCATATACATTCAGCTCGTGGTGGCAACAAAATCAAACATTTGACATAATCAAACTTGTGACATTTTCAGACTATCGACCATTTGAGGTGTGACAAGGCATTTTTATACTGAGAGAAGTTACCGACCTGACATTCCTATGTACTGGAAATCTCAAGCTATTGACACTGTGAGCACTGTTAAATTTCTTACCTGGTCTAATTAATGTGACATAAACAGAAGTCCTAAATAAAAGTAACAAAGTGAACGTTCCCCAGAGAAGTGGATTTAATCTGTCTTTGAGGAGCTGGGGTTCTCTTTGCCAAAATAACCCTGGATTTGCTGTGTGTGTGTGTCCTAAAGATTGTTCCAGAAGGTGCAAACCAAGTATTAGGTAAGAACGAATGCACGTGGCCATGGTTGTCTTAGAAGAGAGGAAGGATGAATGAATAATTCTCATATATATATCTTGTAGAATCCAAGTACGCATGTTGTTATTTTTTTTAGTAAGTTTTGCTAATACTGTCCCTTTTTTCTCAGAATAGATTAACGTATAAACTCTGTTCTTTACTGTAGAGGGAAATCTTAGACCATAGCGTATAAATCTTTGACTCTTTGGGGGTTAATAACTTTCTTCTAACGGGATCTTGTCTCAACAGAGGGAGAGAGGATTACGCCTATGAGTCTATTTCTTTATTAATTTCATTAACCAATGTATGGAGCCGCGCTAGTGTAGTGGTTACAACACCGCTCTGGCGACCGGGTGATACAGGATCAAACCCGGGCGACGGCATTTGAGGATTTTTCGTCGACCGGGATTTGGACTGGATTAACTCGAGACCTGGCGAGGACATTTGAAGGAGTGTCGACGACCAGGGACTGGCGGCTCCTGAGCCGACCCAGCTGCAATGGGTACCTCCGAAATCGGCGAGTATTTGCCGGAATGGCGAGGGACACCTGTCTCTGTACAAGAAATAAAGGGATACTCACGTAAAATCAATGTCAGGTTAGACATAAAATAATAACCTGAGATTTCGCCTCGAGTATTAGCGGGCGAACGAAAAAAAAAAAAAAAAAAAAAAAAATTAACCAATGTTTAATTGTATTTGATTGATATTCAAAATATTGCTGTTGTAGAGTTTCTTTATAGTAAATAAAATTTACATAAAAACTTTATTTACATGTGTTGGTCAGCTCGTCCAAAAATATCCCTATTCCATAAATATAATTTGTCACGTCTGTGCGTCTAACTGGAAAAGTTAAAACAGCAACAGGAGAAACAGTACTTTACTCTGGAAGAGAGGATGGACAGCACAATGAAGGCGTAGCCATTATTCTACAGAAAGGAATAGAAAGGACATTACTGGAATGGAAACCCATCAACAACAGACTGATAAGATTAAGATTGAGAGGTAGATTCACCAACACTACAATAATACAATGCTACGCACCAAAGAATGATAGCGATGAGGAGGTCAAGGATGAATTCTATCAACAACTGCAGAAAGAAATGGAAGACACACCTAGATATGATCTTGTTATAGTAATGGGAGACCTCAATGCGAAAGTTGGTACACACAATACATATAATGAAAGAACAATGGGGAAATGCGGCAGCGGAACAGCAAACGAAAATGGGGATAAACTAATAAGTTTCTGTAGCATTAACAACCTGGTCATTGGAGGAACACTCTTCCCACATAAAGAAATTCACAAATTAACATGGGAATCACCAAATGGTCGGAACAGAAACCAGATAGACCACATAATGGTTAACGGTAGATGGAGACATGCATTACAAGATGTGAAGGTAAGAAGAGGTGCAGATGTGGGAAGTGATCACCATTTAGTAGTAGCAAAACTGAAAGTGAAATTAAGAAGGGCTGCACCAACTGTAACTACACAGAAAAGGTTTGACATCAGCAAATTGAAGGACTCCCTTACCAGAAAAGCTTTTGCGGCCGACATAAAGAAACAATATCAATTTGCCAAAAGTCAGGAAAAGACATTGACTGATGATATAGACCAGTATTTCAACACCATTTCAACAATATACAAAGAAAGCAGCAAATCATGCTTGGGATTCCAGGAAAGGAAGAAGCAAGACTGGATAACACCAGAAACATTAAACACCATAACGATGAGAAAGGAAATGAAAAGAAAGAAAACGGAAGCGAAGTCCCCCAGGTTAAAGCAACTATATAGCGAACAGTACAGTCAGCTGGACAAGGAAGTTAAACGCCAAACCCGAGCCAACAAAAGGAATTTCCTAGACGATCTTGCAAGACAGGCAGAGGAGGCAGCACTGAGAAATGAACAAAGCACAATATACAAAATAACTAAATTCATCAGCTGAAAATGAGGTGCAAACAATATTACATTAGTAAGAGATAAGCAAGGTAATCTCATCACGACAGCAGAGGGACAGGAAACAAGATGGGCAGAGCACTTCAGAGAAACTCTGAACAAGGAACCACCAGAGACACAATTGAATGTTCCTGAAGCTGAAAACGATCTAGATGTGAATACAGACATTCCACGAAAAGAAGAAATCATCACAGCAATCAAAGGGTTAAAGAACAGCAAAGCTCCGGGCCATGATAACTTAAATGCAGAGCTATTTAAGACAGACCCTGAGCTAGCAGCAGAACTATTAGAACCACTATTTGCACAAGTCTGGAAAATGGGGACAACACCATCAGAGTGGAACAAAGGAATAATTGTCAAATTGCCCAAGAAGGGAGATCTTGCAGACTGCAATAATTGGAGAGGAATCACTCTTCTCTCAGTTCCCAGCAAAATACTAGGCAGGATAATTATACAGAGAATTTCAAAGGCAGTAGACCACAAACTGAGGAAAGAACAAGCAGGATTTAGAAAGAACAGGAGATGTGTAGATCATATTCACTCTCAGGAACATTATAGAGCAGTGCTCAGAATGGCAAAGACAGCTGTACATTAATTTTGTTGATTTTGAAAAGGCTTTTGACAGCATATATAGGGACAGTTTATGGAAAATACTGAGGGCTTATGGAATTCCAAGCTGCATAGTGTCAATCATAAAAAGCCTCTATGCCAACTTTACGTGTAGTGTTGGGCAGAGCAACCTAACCTTTGAGGTGAAGACAGGAGTACGACAGGGATGCCCCTTATCAACCACTCTATTTTTAACAGTCATAGACTGGGTGATGCGCCAGACAACAGAGGGCAGTCCAAGAGGAATAAGATGGACAACATTTTCTACATTGGAAGATCTGGAATATGCAGATGACATTGCACTACTAGCACATTCACATCAACACATCCAGGAAAAAAACGGATAGACTTAATAAGTTTAGCCAGCAGGTGGGCTTGAACATCAGTTTAAAGAAGTCAGAGGTCATGACGCTCAATGTGAGCAACCCTGAGCCCATATCAGTAAGGAATCAGCAATTGGTACAGACAGATACCTTCACATACCTAGGAAGCATAGTAACACCAGACGGTGGGGCAGGCAAAGACATCAACATCAGAATGAATAAGGCAAGAACAGCCTTCTTTAGCCTAAACAACATCTGGAAGTCCTCCCAATACAGCACAAGCACAAAATTAAGATTATATCAGAGCTGTGTGCTTTCTGTGCTCCTCTATGGTGCGGAATGCTGGAGAGTTACAGAGAAGGAAATGTCGAAATTGTCCTCTTTTCACACAACATGCCTAAGAAAAATTCACCGAATCTTTTGGCCGAATACCATCACTAACCAAGATCTGCTTACTCGTAGCAAGCAAGAGGACATGCACACCATCATAGCTGGCAGACGCTGGAGCTGGGTTGGTCATGTCCTCAGAAGAGACCCCGATGCCATCACAAGAACAGCTATGCTTTGGACCCCTGAAGGAAAACGAAAGAGAGGCCGACCAAAAACAACCTGGCGGTGGACTGTGGAGGCTGAGATGCAAAGAATGAACCAGAGTTGGGGCACTGTACGAAGGATGGCCACCGACCGAGCAAAGTGGAATCAATTTGTTGTTGCCCTACAAGACGCCACTAGGCGTGATGGCCACTGACTGCTTTGACGGTCGGCGGTTAAGGATCAAAGAAGAAAGTGCGTCTAACTGTCATCACTTATGTGTGGGTGTATGTGAGTGGTTTATATATATATTAATATATATGTAGGTATACTATCTGACTAACAAAGTTCTGTTGTATATATAGGCTGAACTAGAGGATCTTCTCGAGTCCAGGGACAGACTCTACCTATTTTTCCACCATTTCACTCATGAAAATCTATTTCTTATCTCTCACTGAGTCACCACCTGTCTAGTTCTATTCAGAAGGGACCAAACTATGTCTTAATTCCCCTATCGAAAATCTACGACAGAGCATCAGGCGACCTATTACTTTTAAGGGTCCTACAGGCAGCTTGGTGCAACAAGACCATACCAAAGGATTGGGAGCTTCCATCATAACACCAATTTTCAAAAAGGGTGACAATCGACAATGTGGAAACCATAGAGGCATATCCCTTCTCAGTGTCCCTGGTAAAATCTACTCTAGAATCTTAGAGCAGAGACTCTGACACCTAGCTGAGCCACAATTGGATGAGGTCCAGTGCAGATTCTGAGCAAACCGAAGTACTCAAGACCTAATCTTCACACTCAGACAGCTGAGTGAAAAGGCCCTTGAGTATAAGAGTGAGATCCATCTTTGTTTTATAGATCTGGAAAAGGCGTTTGGCAGGGTTCCCTGGAGCAAACTTTGGGACTGTTTGGCAAGGAAAAACATTCCAGCACCTCTGATTCATCTATACAGAGCTTCTACAAGTCTTGCAGAAATTATGAGGACAGCAAACCATAAGTCAGAAGAGTTCAGGACCACCACTGGTGTAAGACAAGGTGATATCCTGTCACCTTATCTTTTCATACTCCTCATGGACGATGTCATCAAGGCATGTAAGGAGAGAACAAGAAAGTATTCAGTGGGGTACTGGAAGAGGAGACAGGTCTGTATTTCAGAGCTGGCATTTGCTGATGATGTTGCCCTGATTGCTAAATCAGAGGCACATCTCCAATCCAACCTGCAAGTCTGGAAGGAAGAGCTGGAGAAGAGAGGGATGGTCATAAGCAGCTCTAAAACAAAATCCATGGTGATATCACGAGAAGAAAGAAGACATCAGATTAAGCTGGGAGAACAGGTCCTGGAGCAGGTAGATCACTTTAAATACCCCGGAGCTATTATAGACCGAAAGGGAGGCATCAAAGAAGAGTTGGCCACTCGAAAAGCAGCAGCTGGGAGACTTTTTCAGGCCATAAATCGAGGATTCCTCAGCAAGAGAGAGGTTGGTAAGAAAACGAAGATGGCTGTATACCGCTCCATCTATGTCCCAGTCTTGACATATGGATGCGAGTCATGGGCAATGACTACAACCCACAAAAGCCAGATCCAAACCTCAGAAATGAGGTATCTGAGGAAGGTGGTTAAGTAACAAGAAGAGACATGGTCCGCAACCAGACGATACGTCAAGGCCTAAAATCCCACCCCCTGCAGACCCAAGTAGAACAGTCCCAACTAAGATGGTTTGGCCATGTCTGCAGAATGGGAGAAGATCGGATACCACGACAAGCATGGGAAACAAAGAGCCAAGGATCCAGACCCCGAGGACGACCCAGAGTCCGCTGGGAGGACAACATTAGACAATCTTTGAAGGACCGAGGACTAGAAAGGAACCAGGCCAGGAGGAAGACAGCCGATAGGATAGTCTGGCGCTCTCTCTACCAAACCTCTACACCTCAAGGTAGGACGGGAACGACTAAGTAAGTATATATGACAGTGGAGAAAAGTTGTAGTTTTTAGTCAAACATACTTGGAAAATTGATCTATGTAAAACAGTAAACATTTTTTTTTGGGAAAGAAGGATGCATGAATCAGTGTGTTTGGATATTTATTTTAAAGAAATATTATAACTACCACTATACTGCAGAATCAACAAAATGAGTTTCCATCAAAATCCTGAGTCTTCTGAATATGTAAGCCATCATGCTGCAGATGCTGAAAGATTTAGATGTTGGCATCAATCGCAGCAAGCCACTGAAACACTGGAACATGCTGCATTACGTCGTGCCCAACAGTAAGTATGAATTTCTTTTCTTTTCTGATACTGCTTAGTGCTAGTTTTGTCGTTTTCACATGACAGTAGACAAAAGGTGCAACTTTGATATATCTAGAAATGGATCTGTTCAATACACTGTATGTTATTCTTGGTAAGAAATATGCATAGATAATAAGTTGTTAAATTTTGTACATGGATATTTTCATTACAGCTGTATTATGAGTCATATAATGCAGATACATGAATTGCTGGTAAGTATGAAGATTTTTAATTTCTGATAATGCTCAGTGCTAATTTTATATTTATACATGATGATAGAAGATAGTAGAAATGTGTAAACACCCTGTGTAATATATTATATTGGGTAAGATGGATAAATTGGACAATTTAAAAAAATATTTCTTTAAATAAATATTTCAATTACCACTATACTGCAGAAATGAAAGATGCAGACGTTGGCGTCAATCACAGCGAGCGACTGAAATGCCAGAACATGCTGCAAAACGTCGTGCCCAACAGTAAATATGAATATTTTTCATTTATGATAATGCTTATTGCTAATTATGCATGATGTTAGAGAAAAGGTGCAACTTTAATGTGTCTGGAAGCAGATCTGCACTACACAATATATGTTATTCTTGGTAAGAAGTATTCTTAGATTGCTGGGTTTTGACATTTTACACAGATATTTCCATTTCTCCTATGATGTAATAAAATTTAAACAATAGAAAAATGTGTTCATCGTCAGAAAGTGTGACAATTTTTTATTTTTGATAATGCTCAGTGCTAAATTCAAGTTTATACATGGCAGTAGAGAATGAGTGGAACTATGTAATCAAACAGATAATGTGCAACACATTATACATTATTTTGGCTAAGAAGGATACACTGGTCAGTGTTCTTTTTAACATTTCTTTAAATAGATATTTTGATTACCACTATATTGCAGAAAAGAAAGATGCAGTCGTTGGCGTCAGTCACAGCAAGCTGCTGAAACACCCGAACGCGCAGCTTTACGACGTGCCCAACAGTAAGTATATCATTTGTGATAATGCTTAATGCTAATTTTACGTTGGTTATATATGACAGGAGTGAGATAGAGCAGCTTTGACATGTCTGGAAATGGATTTGTGTGAAACAGTGTATATTATTCTGGGTAAGAAGTATGCGTGGATTAGTGTGTTTTGATATTTCTGACACAGATATTTCAGTAATTACTGTATTGTGAGTCATAACACAGAAATAATGTAAATGTATTTATTGTCAGTAAGTGTGCACATTTTTCATTTCCAAAAATGCTGATGGCTAATTTCATATTGGTCATATGTAACAGTAGATAATAAGTGGAATTTTTTAATCAAACAGATCTGTTAAATATTGATGCATGTCGTTTTATTAAACTCCGCCTATGCCGGTCCCAAGCCCGGATGAAAAAGGAGGAGGGCGGCCTGCATGGAAGCCGTAAGGAGGCAGCCCCTCCACCATGCAAAGGCACAACAGGCCAATCACCTGTTTGCTTTAAACTATGATTACGAGCAATATAAGAGAGAAAACCGGACTGATTCTAAAGGCGATGAACTGGAACGGACTACGACTTATGGAACTTGGAACACAAGAAGTATAAATGGGAAAGAAGAGGAGCTGATGGAAGAGATGAGGAAAGCAAAATTAGAAATCCTGGCTATTACTGAAACAAAGAAAAAGGGACAAGGAGTCATGGATTTCGATGGCAACACGCTGTTATACAGTGGTGTACCCACATCTGAAAGAGCTAAAGGGAACGTGGGTTGCATTGTGGCCAAAAACCAGAAAGATAGTATCAAGGGATGGAACTTTGTCTCGGAGCGCATTATGGTTGTAAAACTAAAAGAAGGAGAAACCATAGTCAACCTGGTCATAGTGTATGGGCCAAATGAGGATGAGAGAGCAGAGGTCAAGGAGGAATTCTTCGAGCTGCTTCAAAGGACAGTGGATGACTGCCTAGATGAAGTTATCATGCTCGGAGATTTTAATGCCAGAGTTGGAAATGACCATGCTAGATGGGGTGGAGTTATCGGAAGATATGGAGAAGATACTCTCAATGACAATGGAAAGCGACTCCTTAGATTCTGCAGTGAGCAGAATCTGATCATCACAAACACAAAGTTCCCCCATAAGCGCATACATGCATACACTAGATGTGAACCAACCAGGAATGAGAAGTCAGTGATCGACTATGCCATTGTTAGGAGAAGCTCATTCAAATATGTCCGGGATGCTAGAGTCTGGAGGGGGCCAGAGATTGGAAGTGATCACTACCTGCTAACAATCAAAAGAACAACTGAAAGAGTTGCTCAGCCTAGGAACTGCCCAACATTACGCAAGAAACCAAGTAAACGAGCGGGAGAAATGAGCATTAGGACCTACAAGCTGAAAGAGCCAGAAATTAAGACCAGATATCTGGGGCTTATTGCTGCAGCAGTGAGCAACACAGAAGAACGACCTGATGACTTGGAAACCCTCTGGAATAAATTCAAGGATATCATAAAGACAGCTGCAGCAGAAGCATGCAGTGAAGTCCGACTTGGGAACAAGAGAAAGAGGACACCTTGGTGGACAGAGGAAGTCAAAGAGAAAATAAGAGAGAAGAAAATGGCATGGAAACAATACTTAGGAGCTAAAAACACAACAGGACAGATGGAAAAATATAGAGAATATGTGACACTCAGAACAGAAGCAAAGAACAAGGTGCTAGCAGCAAAACAGAAGTCCTGGGAAGAATTTGGAGAAAAGCTAGAAAAAGATGCACAAGAAAACCAGAAATTGTTCTATAAGACCCTAAAGAACATGAGAAAGGAAAAACAATGCCCTCTCAAATTTATAAAGGACAAGCAAGGCAAATTGCTTACTGCCCCGAAGGAAGTAATGGAAAGATGGAAAGAATATTTCTCAGAACTCCTGGATGGTGAGCATGGTGAAACATCAGAAATGATAACCACTAGCACAGAAGAGAAAACCAATGATGGTGAAGATGACATAAAGATGGAAGAACTGAAGGCAGCACTGGAGAAAATCAAGATGGGCAAAGCAGCAGGGCATGATGGTATAACACCAGAAATGGTTAAGTACATGGGAGCATCAGGCGACCTATTACTCTTAAGGGTTCTACAGGCAGCGTGGTACAACAAGACCATACCAAAGGATTGGGAGATTGCCATCATAACCATAACACCAATTTTCAAAAAGGGTGACAATCGACACTGTGGAAACCATAGAGGCATATCCATTCTCAGTGTCCCTGGTAAAATCTACTCTAGAATCCTAGAGCAGAGACTCCGACGCCTAGCTGAGCCACAACTGGATGAGGTCCAGTGCGGATTCCGAGCGAACCGAAGTACTCAAGACCTAATCTTCACACTCAGACAGCTGAGTGAAAAGGCCCTTGAGTACAAGAGTGATATCCATCTTTGTTTCATAGATCTGGAAAAGGCATTTGACAGGGTCCCCTGGAGCAAACTTTGGGATTGTTTGGCAAGGAAGAACATTCCAGCACCTCTGATTCATGCTATACAGAGCTTCTACAAGTCTTGCAGAAATTATGTGAGGACAGCAAACCATAAGTCAGAAGAGTTCAGGACCACCACTGGTGTAAGACAAGGTGATATCCTGTCACCTTACCTTTTCATACTCCTCATGGACGATGTCATTAAGGCATGTAAGGAGAGAACAAGAAAGTATTCAGTGGGGTACTGGAAGATGAGACAGGTCTGTATTTCAGAGCTGGCATTTGCTGATGATGTTGCCCTGATTGCTAAATCAGAGGCACATCTCCAATTCACCCTGTAAGTCTGGAAGGAAGAGCTGGAGAAGAGAGGGATGGTCATAAGCAGCTCTAAAACAAAATCCATGGTGATATCACGAGAATAAAGAAGACATCAGATTAAGCTGGGAGAACAGGTCCTGGAGCAGGTAGACCACTTTAAATACCTCGGAGCTATTATAGACCGAAAGGGAGGCATCAAAGAAGAGTTGGCCACTCGAAAAGCAGCGGCTGGGAGACTTTTTCAGGCCATAAATCGTGGATTCCTCAGCAAGAAAGAGGTTGGTAAGAAAACGAAGATGGCTGTATACCGCTCCACCTATGTCCCAGTCTTGACATATGGATGCGAGTCGTGGGCAATGACTACAACCCACAAAAGCCAGATCCAAACCTCAGAAATGAGGTATCTGAGGAAAGTGGTTGAAGTAACAAGAAGAGACATGGTCCGCAACCAGACGATCCGTCAAGGCCTAAAATCCCATCCGCTGCAGACCCAAATAGAACAGTCCCAACTAAGATGGTTTGGCCATGTCTGCAGAATGGGAGAAGATCGGCTACCACGACAAGCATGGGAAACAAAGAGCCAGGGATCCAGACCTCCAGGCCGACCCAGAGTCCGCTGGGAGGACAACATTAGACAATCTTTGAAGGACCGAGGACTAGAATGGAACCAAGCCAGGAAGAAGACAGCTGATAGAATGGTCTGGCGCTCTCTCTTCCAAACCTCTACACCTCACGGTAGAAGGGGAACAACTAAGTAAGTAAGTAAGCTATTATTGACCGAAAGGGAGGCATCAAAGAAGAGTTGGCCACTCGAAAAGCAGCAGCTGGGAGACTTTTTCAGGCCATAAATCGAGGATTCCTCAGCAAGAGAGAGGTTGGTAAGAAAACGAAGATGGCTGTATACCGCTCCATCTATGTCCCAGTCTTGACATATGGATGCGAGTCATGGGCAATGACTACAACCCACAAAAGCCAGATCCAAACCTCAGAAATGAGGTATCTGAGGAAGGTGGTTGAAGTAACAAGAAGAGACATGGTACGCAACCAGACGATACGTCAAGGCCTTAAATCCCACCCCCTGCAGACCCAAGTAGAACAGTCCCAACTAAGATGGCCATGTCTGCAGAATGGGAGAAGATCGGCTTCCACGACAAGCATGGGAAACAAAGAGCCAAGGATCCAGACCCCCAGGATGACCCAGAGTCCGCTGGGAGGACAACATTAGACAATCTTTGAAGGACCGAGGACTAGAATGGAACCAGGCCAGGAGGAAGACAGCCGATAGGATAGTCTGGTGCTCTCTCTTCCAAACCTCTACACCTCACGTAGAAGGGGAACGACTAAGTAAGTAAGTAAGTCGTTTTATTATAAATATGCCGGAGAGGGTCTCCGTGGGCAAAGTAGACTCTAGGGGATAGTCCAACAACACGAATCAGCATAACTGCAGTGAGCTGAGAAACACCTCCTTCACAAATATGCATTTTATTTAACTTGACACAAAGCTCCATGAAATCAGTTCTCGCCAGAAGGCAAATGCAGTAATTAGTAGTAGTCCAGCACGTTCACTGTCAAATGCTGGTCAATGGCAATCATATAAACTTTATTATTCATCGTCCACTGGACATCTTTATGAATAGGCATACGAATCTTGCATCTAGTAAACCAGGGATACCTCAACTAAGTATATTGATGTCCTGGTGATGGAATGATGCAGGAAAAACACAGTGTACTGCAGGAGCTCAATACATATACATCCGTTCACATTCAAACACAGGCCACATCTCCCTTCTAGACGATCACCTCACTTCTGCTTCAAAGTTCGTGTCTGCCCATACATCATATCGGCATGACGTCACTTCCTTTATTAATAAGTAAGTCCGTATAAAATTATCAGAAAATAGGTACACAAAGGGATTTTTCATTTTGTTTTTACAGTGTCTTTGTTTATAGATCTTAATGGATCTCTTTAAGTCATGAAATTTCCTTTTTAAATTTTAAAAATCGGACATCAAACAACGGAGTCACAGCATTTCAAAATTGTGGGGAATTGCAAAATTTTTCAAACATCTTCGCACCGAACAAATTGCCCAACTTTGTACAATCATAACTACAGTCAACAAACACTTCCTAAGTCAATAATGCTTTTTGTACAAAGTCATACAAGTCCTTATTGCAGAAAAGAAACATGGGAAGTACAACAGATCAATTAAATGAATTATGGTCCATCAAATTTGACAAAAAATACAATTTCAAGTCTCATTGTTGTGCTTGCAAAGTGCAAATATGCATTTTCATGCACTCATAAATCAAAAACTACACATAGGAAAGCTATAAGATTTATTGACCTTAAAGAGAGCATTATATCCATGATGCTTAATTTTTTTGAGCCACATGAAATACTGAATACTATAAAACTGCATTATGTGAAAATGGATCAAAGGCTAAATTTGCAGTTCGGAAGAAAAATCTCACAAAATTCCAAATGTTGTCATAAAATCATGAATATTGCAGCTATATAGCTGAAAACTTCCATATTTATGTAATTTGAGTTGTAAAATTCAAATTGATGGTTATTTTCTTGATTGAAACAATCTTTACTGCTTAAAATTTGATTTTTAGAAACAAAGAAACATTACATATTAATGTTAGACCAAGTTTTGTAAGTGGTTCTGGTATTACATCAAAAGATAATTGTGTGTTCAGAAAAATCATTATATTAATTATACAGTAGATTGTAAGTCTCTCTTTTACATGGATTATGTCATTTCTGTCTTTTATGTTTGTAATTGTAAAATCAACTCAAAACCTGTAGAGGCTTCTAGGAAAGCTTCAACTACATAGGAGCCTACTGATTTTTAACATCAGAGAATGATGAGAGGAAACAATATGATTTATAAACTTTACACAACAAGACGTACTAGCTCCCATGTTGCATTTTCCCCCGAGTCCTTCAATAGTCTGTCACAGTAGAAATCGGTGGCAGAGCCGGACGTCTGCCTCTTCCTGTCACTGAAAAATATGCTCGCAATGCATCATAATGATCGTCCCCTGAAATATATTGAGAAAAAAAAAGTTAATTAAGCGAGAGAAGCAATTTTATTTAATTTTATTAACATTTACAAATGTGTTGCACTAGCAGGCTAAATTCTAAACATGACCTTTGACATCCATAACTAGAATAAGAACGATTTATCGAAATGAGGTCAGCGACTTCACACGCTGTTAGATTCTTAAATGTGATACCGAATGTTTAGAAAATGGTGATGGTCCGATAAAACAACCCAATAGGTACATTAATAACAATACCTCCCCGCCCAATTGCTTTAAAAAATGTAAAACTTTCTGTCTAAATGTGTGAATCGAGCAGTCACATTTGGCTGTTCTTCTACTAATACACCCCTCCCTCCGTCACATGCCATTTCTATATTGCAAATAAACAACATAGGTCTGAAATGAATAGAAATAAAACAAAGTTCAAAACTTACTCAGAACACATATTGGGTCGACTTCCATTGGTGAAACTTTCAATTCAGCGCCTGCGTCATTTCGTGCTGTGTCCCATACAGCCAGCCCATCGTTATCGGGATTGTCAATTGGAACAGCCGCCATTGCGTTTCCACGCTGAGAAAGGTCGGAGGTGTTCTACTTTAACGTTCGTTCGCTCTTTCCTCAAATAACTGTTATGGTTAAAACTTTGATACGATTTTAGCAGAATGGTTGCTCGTTTGTTTGATGTAACACGAGTGTAGGTAGGCCTCCCAGATGTGTATTAAAATCCAAACTTTCTCATTCACTTCGAATTTACGATATCTTCCTATAAAAAATCTGTGCCTCGTGTTACATGTGCGTAAACCTCAGTTTCCGCTCTTCTCATTGGTGAAAACCGTATTAGTGTAGCATTTTTGAGGACATAGCGCCGACGCTTTGAATGAGGTGGGGTCCTTTCAGGGAATTTCGCTCTCTTGAGCGCCAGTCAGCCAGCGCACGGCAAGAGTGGTTTTATTGTGTTTTATTTTGTTGTCTCACTCAATTTCAATGACACGCAGAAAGTTACAATTGACATATTATGAAAGAAGAAAGATCAAGGGACCAGAAGATATAATTTTTATTTAGAAAAGGCAAATTAATTACTAGGCAGAGCGAGGTTGAAAAGGGCACAAACTGGGCCTCGCTTGCGCGTCACAGAATTTTTCGACCGCGGTGAAGCGGTAGTTTGTGGTACCTACAGAAAAGGAACCCCGGCGAGCCAACTATTATACCGACATACTCGTTATGAATTTTAATCATAACATCACTCCTCCCCCGCAAAAATAATGAAAACAAAGTTTTCATTATTTCCGTGGTGTGAGTATAACATCACCAGAGTGAAATATGGTAACATCAAATTTCACTGTAAGTAAGAATCAGCATAGCACCCAGGTTTCTGCCATAAGGTAGGCAATTTAACACTAAAAGTGTGGACCTATGGTTTTTAAGACCATAGCCAATGTCTACTTACGGACAAATTCCTTTTAACAGCAATGTGAGGTCGCCATAACTAAGAGTTCCAACATATTAAAAAATGATGGTAGCAGTACATGCACTCACATACCTCACACCATCCAATAACACCTATCTGTCAAGTGCAGTATCAGTTGTCAAATAGTCAACTTATTGATCAACAGCACTAATGCAAAGCATTATAGAATATACACATTTTCATCAGCGTAAATAGATGAATTAGGCAGACAATCATATTAGTAAAGTGAATGAATGCAACATCATATGCTAAAAGATTAAAGTCATATGTACACCTTAAGTACATGTCATAAAAAGTATACTGTGGTGTCAATTTTAAAAAATGTTATTTTGAACATGACGAAGTTGTGTGTCCAATCAGGTAAGAATGCGCTGATGTAAGGTACAAATTGCAAATAGTTGTGAGAACCATTAAAATGTTCAATTATATAATTAGTGTGAGTGCATTAATGCCTTGTGTCAAGACAGAATCTCATCCCGATAATTCAAACTAATCAACAGCTAATTAAAGCACTGTAATTTAAAGTAACAATGTCATCCGTACTAGTGGAATAATAACCAACTAAAGTACAGAGAAAATATTTATAATCGAGCACAAAGTTCTTGTACATGATTCTCTGCTATATTATAGTATACGTTCCTTTATAAGTTCACGTTAAACAACAATGTTCAATGTCCAACCTGATACAGAATAATGATCGCATGTCAAGATGTTTCTAGTTATGTCCCTTTGTCCATGAGAGGCATCATTGAGTTAAGTCCCTTAATATACAGAAGCTGTTCTGACAATAGCATAAATCACTTTTTGCATTTAAATGATTCAAATGTCACATTATTCCTAGACCATCAATGAATGTGTGTCATTTTGCACATAAACCGTGTATGTAAACTGTTCATAAGGTCCAAGACATCTATGTGATGAGCTGAGTAAAAACGAGCTACAACCTGAAATTGACGATCACAGAATTCATCATCATCATGTGCTGAGTGAACATGTTCAATACCTGTGAGCACTGTCAAGAGAGTCACTGATCGATTTACTTCAATTTTTGATGAAAAAATTAAGATAGTCATCAGGCTGCATTTGCAGTGTTGTTAGCTGACAGTGGGTCTTTCATGCAACGTGATAACACATCTGCGATCACGTTCTGACTGCCTTTGATGGCACAAATGTCAATATTCGTAGGGCTGGAGCGCAAGGGATGCTCTGGCAGCTTTCTCGTTACGAAATTTTGCAGTTTTAAGATAGGACAATGCCCGCTGATCTGTCTC